>BSBM01001929.1:1208126-1812190 GCA_027924585.1 Larix kaempferi
ATTATCTCATCCTCATGCTGCCGAAATCTCCCTTGAGTATTTTGGCCATTATAAGCAACCTTGGAGAAGGAGACCTCTTGGAACTTGGAGCTACTTATCTTGGGAGTTTCTCTACATCAACCTTCACCATTGGAGGTATTACTATTGCAAGCATTAGCTTGCCCCATTTTCAATACAAATTTATTCTTTCATATTTTCTTGTTCTTGTTTTTAAAATATTTCAATTATTTGCTTATATTCTTGCATAGATCCATGATTAGTTTTGTTTAGATTAGTTTCTTGTTTAATTCTATTGAAACTGCTGCTACTAGTTAGCAGGTGCCCATAGCACTAAGCTTGGTTGCAAAACCAAGCCAACAGACCCTACTGTCTGAGATATAACTGGTGGAACAAAAGGGGATGAGGTTGCTATGCTGGCTGTCCTGTCTGTTCTAGAGTGCGACCCATATACCCAACTCTCCTGCCCCCTATTTGAAGGGTCCCCGCTGATCTGAGGTTCCCTTTCGGTACATGACCCTGTGTATGTCCCTGTGCCTGCCTTAGCGCCTGCAATCCCTTAACATTCTTTTTCGGTACTTGCTTAGCTCTATTTGTTGTTTCTTCCATGGTGGTCAGTTTCCACATGGCTACCTCGGTGCGGATATATTCATCCAACCCATGCAAAAGCGTTTCGTCCTGCCTAGCGTCGTCAGCCTTGTACTCAACATGATGCAACAAGGAGCAAAACTCAGCCTTGTATTCTTTTATTAGTCTACCCCTTTGTTGGATAGCATGGAAGGCTGCCTTCTGTTGATGCTTGTATTTATCGGACAAATATTTACTTATGAAATGATCCTCAAACAAGTCCCATGAAACCTCTAAGGGTCCAATATGCAACTTTTCCTCTATGCTTATCCACCATACTGGAGCTTTGTCCTTTAGCAAGCTCATTGCTACCTGAGCTTGTTCATTTGTGGTGTAGTCTTTGAAACTAAGGACCCTTGTAACGAACATCAACCAAGATTCCACCACAAACCCCTCTTGTTTCCCCATGAACTCTAGCAGGTTAAACTTATGCACTTCCTTCATAATATCCAAGGGTGCCCATACACCCTTTGAGGAAGTCGGTTGTTCTTGATCTTGTTTCAACTTTTGCTCGAGCTCTCGATCTTGACTCGGATCTTGATTCTGATTCACATTTTGGTTTTGGTTTTGTCGAGCCATCCAATCCTTAAGCATGCCAGTCATTTCTTCTAAGGAGCGCAAGATGGCTTGGGGTATAGGTGCATCCTCAGTATTGGTGGAGGATTGTCGACGACGCTTAGGCGCCATTTCTCTCTGGAGTTAACAAGAGGGATAGTGAAATTAGTTTGGTTTTATTAACGGTAGAAAAGTAAGGCTTTAGTTTTAGGACAATTGAAACCACCCATAACAAAATACAATGTTCCAACTATCAAAATAGCAAAGTTAGTAATGAGTTTTAAGAATGTGGTCTTTATCCCTGTTTTTAAGATTTATATGATTCGATTTAACAATAACAACACACACAGAAGTATTATGTTATATATATATATATCGGATTTATTTATGTGGGAATAGAAAGATATATTTATGTATATAATAGAATTTATTTATATATATATATAGTAACAGATTCCCCTTTGAAGTAATATATGACAGAGCATGTGGAAAAGGGGCTGATTATATGGTGTAGGCAAACACTTTCAGTATCCATCATTCAGTTATCTTCACATATTTTTATAATATAGCATGTCCGAAAATTAACTTTGGTATGACATCATGCAGTCTGTATGATAGAAAACCTATTTTACACCAGCGTAAGGTAAGTAAACAAAGATTGGTAAGGTAAAATGAACTTAATGAATCTTGTTATGATAATGCTTTTCATAACATTATCAGGTTTGCTATTTTTTGTTTTACTACGTATACTCTATTGGTTCTATTTTGGGCAGAAATATACTATCAAGTTTCTTCTAAACTTGTTACTCGCGATATGCTTTATTGCTGTTGTTCAGTTTGAAGTGACCTTTTGTTTTTAATCCATGGAGATTGTATAATTTCTACAGGCACGTGCCATATCAGTAGATAGTTATAGACGTGCCTTTATGACAATGAATGGTATCATCTATCTCATCTAGGTAAAAATGAGTCCTGAGCATTGACATCTACACTATTATAACAATATGTTGTCCCAGATTGTATAATTGAAATTCAATTTACAATAATAGTTAAAGCAAATAAGAATTGTCAAGGATACGGTGGTTTGTTGGTGGGGTTAGATGGATTTCATTCCATCCACCCGGGTTCAATTCCGTGCGTTGTTAGATTTCCTTGATTCTTTCGAAATAATAGGAAGGTAGAGCTGTCGAGTATTGAATTCGAGCTCACCTCGGAGCTGCACTGCACAATAGTGAAGAGCTACTAAGTATGGAAACATTATTATCTCTGAGAGAAAGAGAGCACTGCTAGCTGCAGTGATGTCGGGAGCCAATGGCCTCTGTACGCCCCGACCTCTCCCTTCCATCCAGGTCTTCACCCTACCGTGGGCATGCATGTGAGCTGCAACCATGGCGTGTAGCTCAAGGCTTGGCTTTATGGGCTCCAACGTGGGCGTGCACGTAAATTTTGACTCAAGTGTGGTCTTGTTGGTCGACGAGGGATCTTGGCACATGGTAGGGACTTATGATGCATGGAGCTACAACTTACATAATGCACCCCGCAATTACCCAATGTCATTGCACCCTGCAATTACCCAAAAACATCCACACTACCCAACAACCAACCCCTTAGTCATCCACCAACAACCCTCAATCACCCAACACTTCCCCAACAAACGAATCAACAAAAACATAGGAAACCCCTCTACCTCCCAAAATTAACATCATGAACCCACTTAGTATTCTCAATCCCCATTTATGCAGAAATTTCATAATTTAATAAATTTGAATTAGATTGCATGAAAGCCACATGGCCTCCATGCATATTACCCTTTTTTTCTTAATAATGCTTAAACAACTTAAGTAAATTTTATTTGGTTAATTAATCTTTATTATTATGATTATTTATTTATTTATTTTTAATCATATCATTACTATTAATATTGGTTTACATAATACTAATCTCTAAGTTAATTATAATTCCAATTTTAGGGTGTTACACTTTCACAACACTATTCTCAAAATTAATGTTCCTACAATAAAAGTGTTTTTTTTACTAGGGGATACTAGGGGAATCGACAAGGGGGTTGGGACGGTACTCGCGTGACACGGCGTCCACAGGGTCTAGGGATCCAATCTCGCTACCACTATACCCCTAGGTGCATCCATAGGGACCAAACCATGGTGCACAGGTGAGTTTGGGGGGATTCGAACACATGACCTTCCAATTACAACCGATTACAACTTCTCATCTTTACCACTTGAGCTGCCCCCCACAGGCCTCCTATAGTGGAAGTGTTCATGTGCACTTTTATTGTTATTTTATTGGTATTTATCATAATTATCTACGTTACATTCTGCTCATGTCTAGAATATGGAATCTGTTTCCTAACACCCACAGGTCTTTGCGAAAGTTATGAAATATTACAATTAAGATCCATAAGAATCATCGATAATGAAAATGGCATAATATGGTTCAAAAACTGAGGATTGAGAAAATACACAAAAAAGATTGGATGCAAAGGAATGTTCATTAAAGAAGGGAAAGGGTGACCAACATCATGGTGGAGAAGCATATGGAAAATTAAAGTACAACGCATAAGAAAATTGTTCTCCTCATCTCGCTCCTCCTTTTCACTCAAACATATATGATTTGCTCTCCAAGTTTTTTTGCAAGAAGGGCATAGAACTTTCTTCACTAAATCCACATTTTCAATCTTGGGCCTATATCCAAACAAAGCATCCACAAAAATTTCGAAAGAAACTTTTAAGGATCAGACTTCATTATAACACTATAGGCTTGATATTGTTGGGGCAGGGTTTTGCAAGTTTCCCTCCACCATGCTATTTCCTTCAAAGGATCTTTCCTTGGTGGTGTGATCTCCCAGTCTATATATTCATTGTACAAGTGATCACAATAGTAACCATCATCAACTCTGAATGTGAACTGGGTAGAGGTACTTGTAGAAGGTACCTCCTGGACATTTTCTTCCTCATACTATCTGCAGTACTCTTCATATTGCTCATCATAGTCATCATCATACTACTCATACTATGAATCTGAATAAGACATGGCTGCAATTTTCTTCTTCAATGGATGACCCAATGTACAGGTTCTAGGACCATGCTCTGATACCACTGTAATATCCCTACCATGAAAAATTACTCAATTTTGACCAAATTTCGAACCTTGGATTAGTGAAACCCCAGCTATCCCAAATGCTCCCAAGGCTCTCGAATTATATCTGGAAGGGATTTATGGGTCTTTGGACATCCTAATGCAGCTACTGGACACTCAGACACTTATTCATGGCTTGCATTTATCAAGAAGGAATGAAAGGAGAAAATACTAGGGAATTCGATGTTAAAATCCCCCACTAGTATTTGACCTTTTTGGCTTCCCAAACACTGTACAAAACTCCCTAATTTTTGAACAAAGACTTGGCATGGATAGAGGGATTCATTGAAAACCAAAATACATCATTATTCAAGGTCTACAACTAATTATTGCACTCCTCAATCAAAAAGTTGTAACACATATACATTGTTTGGAAGATGAAAACATTGGACATGAAAATTATTGCATAAGCTTTAATCAAACACCCAAGGGGTCTGCATAAAGTAACTTTCTCATCAACAGTACATCATAGGCTGCTCGAACAACTACAAAAATTTAGTGGAAGTATGATACAAAACAGATATAAAACTACTCCAAAAAGTCCATATGAAAGTTGAGGGGAAACTGGCTCGAATTAGTGGTTTACTTGGAATGTTTACATGAAAGACATAGGATTTCGCGCTATGGCCAAAATGTGCAGCTCAATACAGTTTCATACATCAGATCTCATAACAATGGAGTCACAGAATCATCCTCCACAAGTTTCATACAACTATGGGTGCCCCATTAACATTAGAACATGAACATTGAGAAGAGAATGTAAGAAGAGATAGTGGAGAAAGACATAAGAGATGAAATCGAACTGTAGAGGGACTCAAACCTGCAAAAAAAACCCTTCATTAAGATCTGATAAGATGTCCGAATGACCTATCCTCGAACCAACTTGGACATGAATATTTCACCTTCAAAATTGGTTCAATAACAGGGAAGGTAAACACCCACCGTGCATGGACAAGCTAAGCTCTCTAAGAGTGCAAAACAAAAATGATCCAAAAGATGCTCTCCTTTGTCATCCTCCCTTTTTATTAACTTCATGTGGACTCATGAGGTCAAATTTCCCTCCAAGACACTCACCCAACTCGAGTTAGTGATGGATTCCTTCACGAGACACTTGTCCTCCTCATTCTTGCACTCCTCTTTCCCCAATTCGAATTGGGAATCTTGGATGACCATAACTCCCTCCATGTGCCCTCTTGGTGGCTATTTTTATCCTTGATATGTCATATTTCTCATAGGTCTGCCATCAAGTCTGAATTTGTCATATTTGTCATATATTCCTTCATCATTGTTGTCAGAGATGCCATGGAATCTTGCCACAAGTGTCACAATTTGTCTATTATGCTTCTTCCTCTTCATTGGGAGTTATTCTTCCATTCCAATTCGAGCCTCCATGATTCTTGCCATGAATATTCCCTCTTCATCTACCCCAGGCACGTTACCCCTTACCTTGAACTCGAATTTGTGTGAGAATGATGCCAAGTGTAGTGGGGAATCTTGCCACATGTGGGTCCCACAACCACTTATGCACCCTCATGATTTAATGCCACCTTATTTTCCTTTTTATTATTGTTTATTTGGCCCATTTAATGTGAATTTGTAAGTCTAAGGTCATTTTGGGTCTTCTAGCTCCTTATTCCCAATTTTAATGCTTCCACCCCCAACCTAGGGAACTAGTAGGTTAGTGGAATTTTTCCTCCATGATAATTTATTTGGATGGGGACATTGTAACTTTGAATTGGGAATTTACTCTTCATGTGACCCACCTTGTCCATTTGGCTCTAATTTTGCATTATTACTAACTTGGACATCATGCTTGGAAAGTATTTAACCCTTAGCACCAATTTGACAAACTATTATGACCATGGCCAAGCAGCTTAGGCCATTGTGATCCAATGCAAAATTTGGGGACATGAAAAACCTATACTAAAAAAGTTGGGGACATGAAAAACCTATACTAAAAAATCCTAATCTAACCCTAAACTAGAAAAAAAAGTGTAGCCTTAAAAAAATTAATAAACTTTATATGTAATATCAACTAGAATACATCCTTCTGTAGAAGCTGAAAGTTTTTTCTTAGCTGCTAAGGGATCCATCAGCAAAATAATTCCAAGGTTAGGTAGATCACCAATTTTAATGTTGTAACTGTTTAATATATCCATTCATATTTGTCCTAGTGGCCATCTTAAGCAGTAATGATGATGAATCCACTAAAATCATATGTTGGTGTTAAGATCCTAATGGGCGGCCTTCACTAACATCTCGAGGTTTTGGTGTAACGGTTCGTATCATTTGGTATCAGAGCCTCCACCCAGGTTCGAGTCACAGAGCAGATGGAAACATCAGCATTACAGTGTTCGTCTGGGGCTCGTACAGCTCAAAGGGGACACCACCGTACGGGCGCACATCCATCCCAGAGTCTGGACTGCGGTGCGTGGTGGGATGTTAAGATCCTAGTGGGCGGACTTCACTAACATCTCGAGGTTTTGGTGTAACGGTTCGTATCAGTTGGATTGTCATTAAGAAGTAACGATGAGGAATCCACTGTAATCAAATTTTGGTGGACTATCCTTTCACAAACGAAGTACATAAATAAGTCATAATCCTGTCAGGGGGCGAGGGCAGGTGATCCAGTAAATCCTTGATTGAAGACTTACGTTAAATATCGTGCATTAACAGACCACCAAATCTCTCCTAGTTGTGGGGTCTGGGCCATAAGACCATCAAGAAATTCTATCTTGTCCAAGGCAGAGTGGTTTCCTTTTCCATGTTAAAAATATTTCTAGAGATGTGAAACAACAAACAAAATAAAAGGTCGTCGGTTCAAGTAATCTCCCATAAATAGACAAATTAAAGCCTTGGATTTTCTTTGATGGGGCCAACCAAGGCAACCCATGAAACCATTAGGGGAGTCTTGAGGTCTAAAATGGGCCTCTTAAGGGAAATAATAAAATAAGAATTATAATAATAAAATAAGAGTTCTAAATTCTAGAGAGGAAAAAGAAAAACTACTTTTTCTTTAATCGTATTTTTGACATATCTCCTCGACGGTTTACCCAAATTTCAAGTTTTAAAATACGTTTTTTTTATTGAAATTTTCATTTTTTCATGCCGTGGGTTCCTCAAAAGTATGCAGTGTGGTAATGGGTTGGATGCGGAATTAAAATACGCATCCAACGAGTGCCCAAACTTGAAATTTGGGTAAACTGTTAAGGAGATATGTCAAAAATACGATAAGAAAAAATAGTTTTTTCTTTTTTCCCTCCAAATTGTTTTGCAAATTTTACCCTTATAGTTGACATCATCATCTTGAATCCTATTGGTTCTTATAAAGTGAATTTTTATGGTACATTATTTGTTTTGAGGCCCATTTTTTACCTCAAAACTCCCCTAATCAATGGAGCTGATGACATCTTGCACCTCTCAAAAAGCATAAATATTTCTTTCATGCTTGGGCGAGAAATGTGTCAAAAATGCATGACCTTTTAAAGTTTTGATGTAGCAACAGTGAGGGCCATAAAGGATGCAAGCATTTGGAGTTTCAAAACTAGTGAAATGGGTTAAAGGATCTTACATGTATGACAATAGAACCACAAGACCTTTGCTAGATCAGGTGAGAGATGTTGCTACCCAATTCAGTGTTATCTCTTTCTCTCACGTTAAAAGAGTCCATAACAAGGTAGCATGTGGATCATCAACGCAAACAATATTAGAAGTGGAAGGCGCTCTCATAGTGGTAGAGTGTGCCAGGGAGTATGACATCCAACCATCGATCATATAACACTTCGCTTTTGGGATCGACATGTTGTTTTTCCTAGTTAGTAATTCCCACTTTGCACAATTCCCTTTTCCTTGCTTTCAACAAATAGAAGAGAGACCTTGTTGATAACACAATTACAACAGGTTCCTGAATAAAACAAATAATCTTCTATAGTCAACAGTGTTAAATATTTCTTTACAGGTGAGGAATAAAACAGGGAACTCAACACCTAAAATTTGTCTCAAAACATTATAGTCAACAATGCTTTTTTATTTTGATGTTTTGATGTTCTTCACAAATGAAGAACAAAGCAAGGTTAGTATCTATGGCCCATCTTAAAGCCTATTGGTTCTTGATGTTATTTGTAGCATCATAATATATTCTTATCTTGTATTTAATATGTACACTTGTGGCGGGCCAAAAGAAAGATTTAAAGCCCTAAAAGAATGAATTTTTTTGCCACAAAGAAATAATAGGCAGACCTACAAAAAAAATAAAAATAAAATGTATTTTATTATGCAAAAAGTGAAGACAACCCAGTTTAAGAAGGCAAGGTCAACAATGAACCAATATAAATACAGGTGACGCCCTCATTTGGACAAGCAACCAATTCGCTAAATACTACTACTCGAGTGCGCAAGAGGGAGAGAAGAAGACTACAGGGTTGTAGACGACTAATTTTTGGACTCTTTCTTTTATATCTTCTCTATATGTGATCTCTCTTGATATAGATCACTTTCATATTGATGTACTTGTATTATGTACTGAATCTCTGAGTAAGAAAGGTTTGCTGGGTTTTTCCCAAGTTTAGGTTTTTCCAGGGTAAACTATTGTGTCTCTTGTGTTCTTGTGCTTGACTATGTGAAAATTATACTCCTATATCATTAAAAATCTAACAGGTTATGGGCCCACACATGCTATCATGCTTTGTGTAAAGCACAGATATTTACTCCAAAACTTAGGGGCTGAAAATCTAGGGTCCAAAAATCAGGGGCCAAAAATCTAGGGTCTAAAAATCAAGGGCCGAAAATCTAGGGTCCGAAAATTTATGGTTCGAAAATCATGGTCCAAAAATCTAGGGGCCAAAAACTTAGGGTTGGGAAATTGCATATTTTAAATTTCAGTTTTGGTGAAGTTTGAATTTTCTACAGAAATTGCAGAAATTAGGGTTTTAGTTTACAAGCTATATGTCCACAGATTGAGAAGAAAAGGAGGTATATCCAAATCACCTTGGGAGGGCACATTATCATGTGGATTTAGTTTTATCAAAGTCCAAGTTTCAATTTTTGACCCCACTATACCCCTAGGTGCATCCACACGGCCCGAACCATGGTGCACGGGTGATTTTGGGGGGATTCGAACACATGACCTTCCAATTACAACTGATTACAACTTTTCATCTTTACCACTCGAGCTTTCCCCCACGGGCCTCCTACAGTGGAAGTGTTCATTGGAAATTTTTTTGTTATTTATAATAATTATCTACGTTACATTCTTCTCATGTCTAGAATATGGAATCTGTTTCCTAATGTAATGTCACCAATTTGAAATTTTTTCCAATTTGGCCAATTTTTTAACCTTGGACTAGTGAAGCTCCAAACTGTCCCAAATGATCCCAAATGGTTTCGAATTATGTCCAGAGTGGATTGAGGTGTATTAGGACACCCTAATACATATATTATATTCTTGGACACCTTATAAGTACTTCAACAACTTTCATTTACAATTAGGGAATGAAAGGAAAAATTACTAGGAAAATCGATGTTGAAACCCCCAAGGGTAGATGGCTCCAAAAGAATCCTAAGGATTTCGAATTGGGACTGGGAGTGTTTGAAGGGTATTAGGACATGAAAATGAACCTAATGGGTGCTTAGACACTATCAAAATACTTCTGCAAAATTCATTTGAGTTCAAGAGAAAATAGGGAAATTTGCTAGTAAATTCGAGGTTCAAATACCCCAAGGGTAGAGATCACTAATGGCTTCCCAAATGCAGTACTAAACTCCCAAATTTCAGAATAGTGATGTGGATTATTTAGATGAAGTCAATGGGCACCCAAATTCATCATTAATCAGTTCCTAAAGGTTTCTTCAACTCCCATAAATCAGAGATTGGTAAACATGTCTTAACATAGGGGGAAATGAGAGAAAAATGCTATAACTTGCTATGAAATTTGTGAGAAATGTTACAAGGAATTGCATAAGGTGTATGAAACTTCTTTAGTATATTAATGTCTCTCCAAAAAACAATAAAACCACATATATTTACCGATACAAGTCGATACCAAACAACTTCAAGCTCTCTCAACAAGATATATGGGAAAATGGCTCGAATCTCTTCCTTCAATATAAATATTACTTGAAATACATGATGTTTCGAGTTGTGGATATCGTGATATGATTATTACATATATATATATATCATATAACATGTCCATGAAGTCGAAATAGTAGTCCTTCACTAATTATGTGCAACAACAAGTGCGCTATGCAAAAGCTATGGGGGAAAATGGCACCATTCATACATAGTTTGGCATTTTTACATGGTTTTACTTGGATATTCGACCTGAGGTTCATATGAGAATCAAATACAGAGTTCATACATCATATTAAAAATAAATGATGCCCCTTGGACTTCCACAAAGAGATCAACATCTCATCATGTGCGCCCTTTCTCCAAGAGCAAGAATATAGACAGAAAAGTGAGAGAGATGTGGGAACAAGTTGAAGAAGAGAAGATCATGAGAAGTTGTGTAGCTTCAACTTGAAACAAATGACTCCATTTTAACTCCAAATGAAAGGTCTAAATGGCCTCTCCAATTTCCAATTAGGATGGGAATCTTTCACCCTCGAAATTGGTACTAAGGAAAGTAGAGTAAACACTCCACTAGCATGGACAATCTGTGCTCTCCAATTTGCAAAATGAGAAATGATCAAAAGCCCCTTTCATTATTTTTTCTTGTCTTTTATAAACTTCCCAAGTCCTCCATGGTTCAAATTCCTTCCAAAATCCTCATGCCAACTCAAGTTGGGAAGAGATTCCAATGTGTGCCACTTGTCCAACAATTCCTAGTCTCCATCTTCCCTCAATTCTAATGGGGAAGCTTCTTGGATGCCATAACTCCCTTGTGCGCCCTCTTGGAGGCTAGTTTTAGTCTTGACATGTCATATATGTCATATGTCAGCAATAAGGTCTAGAATTTGTCATAAGTGTCATAGAATCTTCATAATTGTTGTCATAGGAGCTAGGGAATCTAGCTCCAAGTGTCACAATTCTTCTAAGATGCCTCTTCCTCTTCCATGGGAGTTTCTCTTCCACTCAAATTCAACCTTACATGATTCATGCCATGAATAATACCTCTTCAACTCCTCCAAGTATGTTACCCTTCATCTTGAACTCGAATTGGTGAGAGAATAATGCCAAGTGTAGTGGGGAATCTTGCCACATGTGGGTCCCACAACCTCTTATGTGCCCTCATGATCCAATGCCACCTTATTTTCTTTTTATTATTATTTGTTTGACCCATTTAATGTCAATTTGTAAGTCTAAGGTCATTTTGGGTCTTGTATCTCCCTTATTCCAACTTTTAATGCTTCCACCACCAACCTAGGGAACTAGTAATTTTCCTCCATGATAGTTCATAGCGATGTGTATATTACAACTTTGAATTGAGAATTTCTCTTAATGTGACCCACCTTGTCCATTTGGATCTAATTTTACATTATTACTAACTTGGACATCATACTTGGCAATTATTTGGCCCTTAGCACCAATTTGACAAACTATCATGAGTATGGCCAATGGCTTAGGCCATTGTGACCCAATGCAAAATTTGGGGACATGACAAATCCCCCCCTCCCAATATTGCTTGTCCTAAGCAATTTCAAACATGGATGTTGAAGAACCTGCTTTCTTTCCAAAACTTTGAGTAGTGGCACTCATGTACTACAATTGTGTGTTTCCAAAAGCAAGGAGATGTGGGTTTTCTTTTTCATATTGATATCCCATGTAACATCCCCACTAAACACCAAAATATTAATTAAATCCATCAAAAAAAATCTTTCACAATTACTCTTTACCTTTTTCATATTTTGGAAACTCTTTCTGATACCGCTGTATAATTCTTTGAAGTTGCCACTGAGTTTCCCAACTTTGAGTCTTCAAGATCCCATGAAAATTTTAGAGAGGAACCACCATGCTTGTTGCTGCACTACTCTGATTAAAATCATCTTATTAAGTGGGAACTCAATCTCCCATACTACTTATTTCTCCCAAAAAAATTTGAAACCAATGAGACTAAAAATTATTCCAGGGTCCCATTGCTTGTATTGCACTCCAACAATTAGGAGTGCTCTCCAACCCATACCATCTGGAAAGAGAATTACTGGATCCCATTTCCTTGTATGCATTCTTCCAAACATCATAAGTACAAAAGATAGATCATTAAAGTACATAACAACATAACCAAAATGTACATCAAGGAGGTGCCTCATCAAAGAACCATGAAAGTGCTTGTACCTCTAAGTAAGTAGACCACCATTTGCCAAGTGCATGCAAGCATTAAGTGACCAATCAAATCTGATCCAATGACATAGGTGATGATCCCATGTCCTATAATGCTGCTCCAAAAGGATGTAATATGCATCAAAATAATCAAGCATGTATTCTTTCATCCAAGAAGTGAATGAAGAATATCCACTAAAATCTGAGCCAAGTAGGGAGCAAAGAAAACAATGAGCCTTCAAGGGGCTCACATAAGTACCATTTATGCATCCATGGATATGTGTATCATCAAGAAATAAAAAATGATGTTGCTGCCAATAAAAATTTGCTCCAATCATATATCTCTTCACCCAAGTAGTTGATGAAGTTCCTCCAACATCAATTGAACTAAGCAAGGAGCAAGGAAAATCATGAGTCTTCAAGTGAACATTATAAGTGCATCCATGAGGATATGTATCATCATAAGCTAAAAAAGGATGTTGCTGTAAATGTAAATAATAAGGTGCTCTAGTAATGTCATCATCAAAAGGAGAGATAGGAGTTTCATACTCCTCATGTGGCACCATCAAAAAGAAACTTTTCACCCATACTTCATTAGGATGAACGCTGCAAAATATGGAAGTGTAGGATTTAGGAGAATGAAACAACTCACCCAAATGATCAGAATATGCAAAAGTGTCATCATTTGTAGGCTCCATAAGGGTAGGATCATGCACCTCCCTCAAAAGGGAAAAACATTCCTCATAGGTTGGTTCAAAGGTAGTGGAATCATACACTTCTTTAAAAATTGTGTAACCATTTCCAAGAGGCAACCCAAGTTCCTATTCCACCACAACAAGTGCTTGGTTCTCATCAATCTCATATTCAGACACATCAAGCACCTTCAATTTTCCATGTCTCTCATGATCCATCATGTCATGAGAATCCTCCAAGCAATATATCATTTGACAATCTGAAACATAGGAGGAAGAACAAGTATCTTGCAACCTATCAAGAAGTTGCTAATTTTGCATTTTGAGCTCATGAATATCCTCATTATTATTCAAGTATGCTCCATGTAACCATTCATTAAGCTCAACCAATTTGTTTCTATCAAAAAGAAAAGACATGAAATTATCTTCGATGTTGCACATTTCTCTTTGAATCTTCTCCATGTCTTCAAGGAATGATGGATCCTTCAATGAAGAAACTCTCCAACAGGAATTTGACACCAATGCTTGAGTGTCATGGAGTATGCAAATGGTCTCTTGGATCTTCTTTTCATTCATGTTTAATGACCCTTCAAGAAAATGAGGCTCTTGCAAATGAACTTCCTCATCTTCTTCTTTCTTACTTGGACCAACTTCATGAAGCTCAAGTGGTGATGGGGAAGTTGATCTTATCTCTTCTTCAACTGCTACAAGGTATTCATTTTCATGCTTAATGGAAGTTTGGCTTGCAACAACACTTTCAAAAGTGATTTGTATGTCACCAACATAGAGGTGTGAGCACCCATCAGTAGGCACTCCTTCATAGTTCAAGCATCCATCAGTAGATGCTCTTTGATTCATGTCCAAGGTAGAATGTGTCTCGAAATGATCTTCAATATTTTCAATAGAGTATTCTTCATGCTCATGTGATGTCTCTACATATTTTTCAAAGTCACTTGGGAGTGAATTTCCATCCTCTTCATGTACTGCTTCTTCTACTTCACCTATTTTAGAACTAGGTGGATCATGGGTCTCCTCCTTTTTACTCAAACATATGTGATTTTCTCTCCAAGGTATTTTGCAAGAAGGGAATAAAAATTTCTTCACTAACTCCAAATATTCATTTTTGGGCCTATTTTCAAACACCCAATCCACAAAGTCTTCAAAAGGAATGGCCTTTTGTGTATCTCCCTTATACACATCAAGATATGCCTGATATTGTTGGGGCGAGGTTTTACATGTTTCTCTCAATATTTTTAATTAATTCATAGAATTATCCTTTGGTAGTGTGACACACTCATCTTCATCAAATTCAAGGTCATAAGAATAACCCTCCTTCCTTATGAAATTGTAAGAAGTGTTGCATGATGGCACCTCTTCCTCATACCATTCACATTCTTCTTCATATTGCTCATAAGCATTGTACTCATAGGATTCATCATAATAGTAAAAATTGGATGCAAATTATTCTTCATTTATGATATTAATGCACAGGTGCAAGGACCATGCTCTGATACCACTCTAATGTCCCCAATTTGGCCAATTTTTGAACCTTGGACTAATGAAGCTCCAATCTGTCCCAAATGATCCCAAATGGTTTCGAATTATGTCCAGAGTGGATTGAGGTGTATTAGGACACCCTAATAAATATATTATATTCTTGTAAACCTTCTAATTACTTCAGAAACTTGCATTTACAATTAGGGAATGAAACGCAAAATTACTAGGAAAATCAATGTTGAAACCCCCAAGGGTAGATGGCTCCAAAAGACTCCTAAGGATTTAGAATTGGGACTGAGAGTGTTTGAATGGTATTAGGACATAAAAATGAACCTAATGGGTTCTTAGAAACTATCAAAATACTTCTGCAACATTCATTTAATTTCAAGAGAAAGTAGAGAAATTTGCTAGTAAATTCGAGGTTCAAATCCCCCAAGGGTAGAGGTCACTAATGGCTTCCCAAATGCAGTACTAACCTTCCAAATTTCAGAACAAAGACATGGATTATTTATATGACTTCAATGGGCACCCAAATTCATCATATCACTTTATAAAGGCTGCTTCAACTCCCATAAATCAGAGATTGGTAAACATGTCTTAACATAGGGGGAAATGAGAGAAAACGCTATAACTTGCTATGCAATTTGTGAGAAATGTTACAAGGAATTGAATAAGGTGTATGAAACTTCTTCAATATATTAATGGCTCTCCAAATAGCAATAAAAACACAAATATTTATTGATACAAGTCGATACCAAACAACTTCAAGCTCTCTCAACAAGATATATGGGAAAATGGCTTGAATCTCTTCCTTGAATGTAAATATCACTTGAAATACATGATGTTTCGAGCTGTGGATATCATGATATGATTATTACAGATATATATAGAATCTAACATGTCCATTAAGTTGAAATAGATGTACTTCACTAACTATGTGAAACAACAAGTGTGCTATGCAAAAGCTATGGGGGAAAATGGCACCATTCATACATAGTTTGGCATTTTTACATGGTTTTACTTGGATATTCGACCTGAGGTTCATATGAACATAAAATAAAGAGTTCAAAAATCATATTAAAAATAAATTAGGCCCCTTGGAATTCCACAAAGACATCAACATCTCACCATGTTCGCCCTTTCTCCAAGAGCAAGAATATAGAGAGAAAAGTGAGAGAGTTGTGGGAACAAGTTGAAGAAGAGAAGATCACTAGCAACCATGTAGATTCAACCTGAAACAAATGACTCCATTGTAGCTACAAATGAAATGTCTTAATGTCCTCTCCAATTTCCAATTAGGATTGGAATCTTTCACCCTTGAAATTGGTACTAAGGCAAGTAGAGTAAACACTCCACTAGCATGGACAAGCTATGCTCTCCAATTTGAAAAATGAGAAATGATCAAAAGCCCCTTTCATTATTTTTTTTGTATTTTATAAACTTCCCAAGTCCTCCATGGTTCTAATTCCTTCCAAAATCCTCATGCCAACTCAAGTTGGAAAGAGATTCCAATGTGTGCCACTTGTCCAACAATTCCTAGTCTCCATCTTCCCTCAATTCGAATGGAGAAGCTTCTTGGCTGCCATAACTCCCTTGTGCACCCTCTTGGAGGCTATTTTTAGCCATAACATTTCATATATGTTATATGTCAGGAATCAGGTCTGAAATTTGTCATAAGTTTCATAGAATCTTCATCATTGTTGTTATAGGAGTTAGGGAATCTAGCTCTAAGTGTCACTATTCTTCTAAGATGCCTCTTCCTCTTCCATGGGAGTTTCTCTTCCACTCGAATTGGACCTTATATGATTCATTATATGAATAATACCTCTTAAACTCCCCAAAGTATGTTACCCTTCATCTTGAACTCGAATTGGAGAGAGAATAATGCCAAGTGTAGTGGGGAATCTTTCCACATGTGGGTCCCACAACCTCTTATGTTCCCTCATGTTCCAATGCCACCTTATTTTATTTTTTTTATTATTATTTTTTTGACCCATTTAATGTGAATTTGTAAGTCTAAGGTCATTTTGGGTCTTGTATCTCTCTTATTCCAACTTTTAATGCTTCCACCTCCAATCTAGGAAACTAGTAATTTTCATCCATTATAGTTCATGTGGATGGGTATATTACAACTTTGAATTGGGAATTTATCTTAATGTGACCCACCTTGTCCATTTGGATTTAATTTTACATTATTACTAACTTGGACACCATTTTTGGCAATTATTTGGCCCTTAGCACCAATTTGACAAACTATCATGGGTATGGCCAAGTGGCTTAGGCCATTGTGACCCAATGCAAAATTTGGGGACATGACACCTAACACCCACATATCTTTGCGAAAGTTATGAAATATTACAATTAATATCCATAAGAATCAAAGATAATGAAAATGGCATAAGGGTGATTCCATGAAGATGGGTAACTCTTTTTGGCCAAATATGACGGTGAAAAACGGAAATTTTATCCATGTATTAAATTGAAGCCCTCGAAACTCATATTTGCCAAATGAATTTTGACATGTGGTTGAAAAACGAAATGTAGAGAATTATGTTGGCTTTCCAATGATATTTTTTTCGAAATATACCAATGTCATTTATCGTGTCGAATTTTCATTTAATGAAACATGTGTACTTAAAAATTTGAAGAGCAATTAACAAGTAGTTTGTGTTCGTGCACGATAATTTAACGTTACAGTAATAATTTTAAAAAATGAAATATGTGAACATGATCTAGACAGAATGCACTAGGGCTTACATATTTTTCTTTTTATTTTTTCTTGAAAAATTATATTTATTATTATTTTTCGAAACTAACCAATGAATATTTCAGTCACATTTTGCACACATGTGTGTTCATGCACGAAATCTTTTGATTGTTTACATAATTTGAAAAACTAAAAATACCCTTTTGAAGAGGACGCGTTTATCTAGGGCTTGTGTATTTTTTCAAATTTTTTGGATGTGTATTTTGAATGTTGTGAATTTATCTTTGAGCTCAATCAAAGTTGTCGGCAGGGTTTTTTAGGGCAAGTTTTAGTAGAAATTTAAAAACAAAAGACATATGAAGATAAAAATTCGTAAATTTTATATATCTGGATAGAGGATTCGTTGACGAATCCAATGGTATCAAGTCCACTCATTAATGAGCATTTAATGACATGGTTTATCTATGTGGAAGGCAGACAAAACTTTCATTCTGCAGTGAAAAGGGCTCTCGGCCTGTTTTTTAAGCCCTCGATCGAGCTATTTGCTCGATCGAGGGTTTCAAAATACCTTGATCGAGGGTTTTAACATACCTCGATCGAGGGTTTAACAACACCTTGATCAAGGGGTTAACAACATCTCGATCGAGGGCCTAAAACGAGATTTTTTATGTTTTTGAAAAGCTAGATCAAGGTTTTGAAAAGCTAGATCGAGCTTTTGAAAAGCTAGATTGAGGTCTTGTCTCAACCCTCGATTGAGTTTTTTTAAAACCCTCGATCGAGGTATTTTAGAGCCCTCGATCGAGATTTTAAAACCTTGACCGAGAACTCTAAAATACCTTGATCGAGGATCTGAAAAACAATTTTTTTCCATTCTATCCGCCAAAAATGGTGAACCACATTGGTGGATTCACCCATAATTTGGTTCAAAAACTAAGGATTGAGAAAATACACAAAAAATCTTGGATGCAAAGGAATGTTCATTGAAGAAGGGAAAGGGAGACCAACATCATGGTGGAGAAGCATATGGAAAATTAAAGTACAATGCATAAGAAAATTGGTCCTCTAGTTGGAACACATTGCAATGATGGCTCTATCAAGGACCAAGTAGATGTATTTTATGCACATCTACAAAAGACATCGCTGGCCACCTTTTGGTTCATTATCCTTTAACTAGAGCAGTGAATGATACTAAAGTACCATCTGGTGATAAGGGCTCTTGGCATGGTAGGTCTATCAAATAATGCTTAAACAATGGTGAGAAGATAAATCTCTAAAAGACCATCTCTAACCTGTGCATTTTATTGGGCATGTTGCTGGCTTGAAACTCCATGATCTTATGGAGCAAAGAACATAGGGATCTCAGCATGGAAAATCTATCGAAGAATGCTTTAAACAATGGTGGTAAGATAAATCTCTAGAAGACCCTAGTGTTCTCCCCTTTGTAGTTTCTTGGGAATATTGTTGGCTCAAAACTCCATGATCTTCCAAAGCAAAGAACATCCAACATTTCAAGTATTGCATCAAATCAATTTTTATATATGAGAGTATTATGACTTCCTAGAAATAAACCTCCATGGGTTGTGCATGAATGGGTTCAAGTCCCGAGACTTTTTTTATGAACCCATTAAAGACACTCCCATGATGAATAGAGCTGGTGGAGTTCTGATTCACATTATTTGGAGTTCAACATTGCATTAGGATCAAGAACTAATTGGGAAGAGTTAAACTCCATTTTGATTTGTTAAGTCCGTCTATGGAAAGAGCTATTCAAAACTTTTGGATTTTTGGAAACTCTCTTCTTGTTATTGACTTGTAAAATGACCTCCAAACTCTTCTAATGGACATTGATTTCACTCAAGTTAAGGAATTGATTAGAGAAATTGCCGATGTCTAAAAAAGGAATGGAAATGACAATTCACAACATCAACATCACTGAGGCAAAAGATGGTCAAAGACTCGACAATTTAAAAATCTCTCCATGATTGATTCCATCTGCTTTGTTGACAAGTTTTTTATTGACACTGGTAAGTCCCGAAGGGCATTTCTATGTCCTTGAAGATTTCCATAGGCTCATTGAAGTAGGACACCCTTTTTTTTATCAAACTTTAGGCCACCATAGGGAAAATAGATCAGATGCATTGTTTCACTTGAATCCTATGTTAAGTAGGGAGTGATGCCTTGGTAGTTTTGTCATATGCCCAAGAGACAATACTAAATGTATTAACATTTCTACTTGAAATAAAAATTGCAAAAAAAATACGAATATGCAAACGAACGAGGAAGAACATCCTTGAAAGAAATCCCAAATTTGATAGCTGAAATTAAACAAGTTTTCTATGTGAAGAGTGACAATAAGATTTATCGAAATGCTCTACCATTAATATACAATGTCATTTGTTGTATCAATTATAAATTATCACTGTCGAAATATAAGGTGTGTGTGTGTCAGAGTACTTGCAGATCTAAACCATAGTTTTACATAAATTCAAAGGGTAAAAAATGGTCTTGTTGAAATATTACAAATATAGGACAATCAAAAAGAGAAAAAGATGTAGCTCACAACACCCATATTCCCTCAGTGATGTGTGTGAAAAGGAGATGATTCACAACATCTAAATGGTTCAAATGGTTGAAGAACTTGGAACAATCCAACTATATAGTAGAAGCAATTGATAATTTCGCAATGTTTATGTGTGAAACTGATAACTTCCCAAGGCTTACGAGTGAAGCTGCTGATAGGATTACTTATCCGAATATGGATTCTTAGATACTAAAATATATATGAAATCTCTAAGAGTGCTTCTCAATACCAAGTGTTTCCAACCAACAAGCTCCATAAGCATTCGTTGAATTGTCTAGTTTTGTAATTCTTGAGAAGGACCTTATATTTCCTCGTTATCTTTTCCATTATGGTTTAGGGTCAAAGCTTCATGAAAATATGTAGGAAAATGAACTTTGTTGTCAAATTCAACTATAGTAACTGAGACCAGGAAGTGTAGGTTATACAAGAAAATTTATTTGAGGGAACGACAATTGTAGTGTTGTGCCAAACCTGCAGGCTGGATTCAATTTTGCACTTGCATGGACTCATACCTATGACATGGATTAAAGTCACTGCTAAAATATAATTTAAAATGAAACTAAAACAAAACATATCCTAATCTATCATGAGTTTCTAGAGTGAACCGTGTTCAACTTTATAAACTGATGATGATTTTTATAAATCGTGAAAACCTGTAATATCCCTACCATGAAAAATTACTCAATTTTGACCAAATTTGGAACCTTGGACTAGTGAAACCCCAACTATCCCAAATGCTCCCAAAGGCTCTCGAATTTTGTCTGGAAGGGATTGATGGGTCTTTGGACATCCTAATGCAACTACTGGACACTCAGACACTTATTCATGGCTTGCATTTATCAAGAATGATTGAAAGGAGAAAATACTAGGGAATTTAATGTTAAAATCCCCCACCAGTCTTTGACCTTTTTGGCTTCCCAAACTTTGTACGAACCTCCCTAATTTATAAAAAGATACTTGGCATGGATAGAGGGCTTCATTGGCAACCAAAATGTAGCATTATTCAAGGTCTACAACTGATTATTGCATGCCTCAATCGGAAAGTTGTAACACATATACATTGTTTGGAAGATGAAAACAATGGACATGAAAATTATTGCATAAGCTTTAATAAAACACCCAAGGGGCCTGCATAAAGTAATTTTCTCATAAAAAATACATCATAGGATTTTCCGACAGCTTCCAAAAATCAGTGGAAGTTTGATACAAGCCATATATAAAACTACTCCAAAAAGTCCATATGAAAGTTGAGGGGAAACTAGCTCGAATTAGTGGTTTGCTTGGAATGTTTACATGAAAGACATAGGATTTCGAGCTATGGCTCAAATGTGAATCTTAATACAGTGTCATACATCATATCTCATAACAATGGAGTCACATAATTATCCTCCACAAGTTTCATACAACTATGAGTGCGCCATAGACACTAGAACATGGACATTGAGAAGAGAACGTAAGAAGAGATAGTGGAGAAAGACATAAGAGATGAAATCGAACTGTAGAGGGACTCAAACCTGCAAAAAAACAACTTCATTAAGATATGATAAGAGTCTTGAATGGCCTCTCCTCCAACCAACTTGGACAAGAATCTTTCACCTTTGAAATTGGTTCAGTAACAAGGAAGGTAAACACCCACCGTGCATGGACAAGCTAAGCTGTCATAGAGTGCAAAAAAAAATGATTCAAAAGCTGCTCTCCTTTGTCATCCTCCATTTTTATTAACTTCATGTGGACTCATGAGGCCAAATTTACTCCAATACACTCACCCAACTCGATTTAGTGATGGATTCCTTCGTGAGACACTTGTCCTCCTCATTCTTTCACTCTTCTTTCCCCAATTTGAATTGGGAATCTTGGATGACCATAACTCCCCCTATGCGCCTTCTTGGTGGCTATTTTTAGCGCTGATATGCCATATTTTTCATAGCTCCGTCATTAGGTCTGAATATGTCATAGATTCCTTCATCATTGTTGTCATAGATGCCATGGAATCTTGTCACAAGTGTCACAATTTTTCTATTATGCTTCTTCCTCTTCATTGGGAGTTACTATTCCACTCCAATTCAAGCCTCCATGATTCTTGCCATGAATATTTCCTCTTCATCTACCCCAAGTACGTTACTCTTCACCTTGAACTCGAATTTGTGTGAGAATGATGCCAAGTGTAGTGGGGAATCTTGCCACATGTGGGTCCCGCAACCTCTTATGCGCCCTCATGATCCAATGCCACCTTATTTTCCTTTTTATTATTGTTTATTTGGCCTATTTAATGTGAATTTGTAAGTCTAAGGTCATTTTGGGTCTTCTAGCTCCCTTATTCCCAATTTTAATGCTCCCAACCCCAACCTAGGGAACTAGTAGGTTAGTGGAATTTTTCCTCCATGATAATTTATTTGGATGGGGACATTACAAAATTTGAATTGGTAATTTACTCTTCATTTGACCCACCTTGTCCATTTGGCTCTAATTTTTCATTATTACTAACTTCAACATCATGCTTGGCAATTATTTGACCCTTAGCACCATTTTGACAAACTCTAATGAACATGGCCAAGTGGCTTAGGCCATTGTGATCCAATGCAAAATTTGGGGACATGAAAAATCCTCCCCTCCAAATATTTCTTGTCATCAAGCAATATGGACCATATCCACAAAATTTTGAACCCAACCAATGGCTTCTCACCTCATGCAAGTGATGATATGTATGATGAAACATTTGTGTACTTTTCTACAAACTTTTGCAAGCTGCTTCATGAACTCCAAAACAGAAATAGTTGAATCCAAAGATGATCCCTGGATCCCAAATGATCCTCACAAATACACGTTGCAATATATATTCTCCTATGCAATGCGTAAGAGTCACATGGAAGTCATCATAACACCCTACAAGAAAAACAACATAAGTCCATCCAAAAATATGTTTCCCATGTAGGAAACCATCACCATCCGCTGTAAAGACGAACCCATGGGGAAAAGAAGAGGCTTGCTTCCTCAAGCCAACCAACCAAAATGTGCTCCCAATGATCAACAATTCCTGGGTCCCACTGCTTACTCACTCTCCTAGTGCACAATGTCATCAAGGACCAATCTATAAAGCATGGGATGCCGGAGTCCCAACACTTGCGCCCCCATCAATATATAGTGTGAATACATACAAATCAGAATGTGGAATGCCCATGTACCAATGCTTGTGCATTTATATCATGCACAAGGTCTCCCAAAACAATACATCAAGGTAGGAGGTGTACAATACCCTCCAAATTATTTCAACCAAATGTGGAATTCCAGGATCCCACTCTATAATGAGCATCCTCCCAAACATCATAAGTACAAAGGATAGATCATCAAAGTACATAACAACATCATACAAATGCACATCGAGGAGGTGCCTCATCAAAGAATCATGAAAGTGATTGTACCTCCAAGTAAGTAGACCACCATTTTCCAAGTGCATACAAGCATCAAGTGACCAATCAAATATGCTCCAATGACATAGGTGAGGGTCCCATGTCCAAGAATGTTGCTCCAAAAAAGTGTGGGAGGTGTCATAGAGTGTTGCCATGTGTGCTTTTACCTAAACGTCAGATGAAGAAACTCTCCCATCAAGTGAATTACATAGTGAGCAAGAAGAAGAATGAGTATCATATATGCATCCATGAATATTCATATCATAAAGAAATAATAAGGGATTTTTCTGCCAATAATAATGTGCTCCAATCATATATCTATTCACCCAAGTATTGGATGAAGTCCCTCCAACATCAAATGAACTAAGAAAGGAGCAAGAAAAAACATGAGTTTTCAAGTGACTCAAGTGAACATCATATGTGCATCCATGTATGTGAGAGTTATCAAATGAGAGCAATGGATGCTTCTGCAAATTCAAAGTAGAAGGTGCTCTAGTCATGTCATCATCAAAAGGATAGATAGGAGTCTCATACTCCTCATGTGGCACCATCAGAAAGAAACCTTTCACCCATATTTCATTAGGATGAATGTTGCAAAATGTGGAAGTGTAGGATGTAGGAGAATGAACTAACTCACCCAAATGATAAGAAAATGAAGAAGTTTCATCATGTGAAGGCTCCATAGGGGTAGGATCATGCACCTCCCTCAAAAGTGTGAAAATTTCCTCATAGGTTGTTTCCAAGGTAGTGGAATCATGCACTTCTTCAAAAAGTGCATAACCATCATCAAGAGGCAAATCAAGTTCCTCTTCCACCACAAAAAGTGCTTGAATCTCATCAATATCATCTTCAAACACATAAAGCACATGCAAATTTCCATGTTTCTCATGATCCATCATGTCATGTGAATCCTCCAAGCAATCTACCATATGACAATCTAAAACATAGGAGGAAGAACATAGTATCTTTCAACCTCTCAAGAAGTTGCTCATTTTGAATTTTGAGCTTATGGATATCCTCATTATTCTTCAAGTATGCATCATGTAACCATTCATTAAGATCAACCAAATTGCTTCTATAAAAAATCAAAGACATGAAATTACCTTCGATGTTGCACATTTCCCTTTGAATCTTCTCCATGTCTTCAAGGAAGGATGGCTCCTCCAATGAAAAAAATCACCAACAAGAATTTGACACCAATGATTGAGTGTCATGGAGTATGCTAAGGTCCTCATATATATTCCTTTCACTCATTTTCAAATACCCTTCAATGAAGGATGGTTCATGTGAGCGAACCTCCTCTCCTTCTTCCTTCTTGGGATCAACTTCACATGGAAGCTCAAGTGGTGACTGGGAAGTTGATCTTGGATCATATTTTGCTTCTAGAAGGTCTTCTTCTTCTTGCTCAATGGAGTTGGGACTTGCATCAACATCATTAAGGATGATCTCTATGCCACCCATATAGAGGGATGGACATCCATTAGTAGGTGTCTCCAAGCAATCTTGGTACCCATTAGTAGGCACCACATCATAACATCCATCAATATATGCTTCTACAGAACTTGAGCAACCATAAGTAGTTACTCTTTGATCCATGTTCTCTACGAGAGATGCCTCTAAATGATCCTCAATAGAATAGATGATGGCTTCATTATGCTGACAATCCTCAATATTAAGGGTTGTGGTCTTGTCTTTCCCAACATTGGTGGTGGTCTCCTCATCTCGCTCCTCCTTTTCACTCAAACACATATGATTTTCTCTCCAAGGTTTTTTAAAAGAAGGGATTAGACCTTTCTTCACTAACTCCACATCTTCATTCTTGGGCCTATATCCAAACAAAGCATCCACAAAAATTTCGAAAGAAACTTTTAAGGATGACTTCATTATAACACTATAGGATTGATATTGTTGGGGAAGGGTTTTGCAAGTTTCCCTCCACCATGCTATTTCCTTCAAAGGATATTTCCTTGGCGTTGTGATCTCCCAGTATACATATGCATTGTACAAGTGATCAAAATAGTAACCATCATCAACTCTGAATGTGAACTGGGTAGAGGTACTTGTAGAAGGTACCTCCTGGGCATTTTATTCCTCATACTATCTGCAATACTCTTCATATTGCTCATCATAGTCATCATCATATGACTCATACTATGAATCTGAATAAAAATGGCTGCAATTTTCTTCTTCAATGGATGACCCAATGTACAGGTTCTAGGACCATGCTCTGATATCATTGTAATATCCCGACCATGAAAAATTACTCAATTTTGACCAAATTTTGAAACTTGGATTGGTGAAACCCCAACTATCCCAAATGCTCCCAAGGCTCTCAAATTCTATCTGGAATGGATTTAGGGGTCTTTGTAAATCCTAATGCAGTTACTGGACACTCAAACACTTATTCATGGCTTGCATTTATCAAGAAGGAATGAAAGGAGAAAATACTAGGGAATTCGATGTTAAAATCCCCCACTAGTATTTGACCCTTTTAGCTTCCCAAACACTGTACAAACCTCCCTAATGTCTGAAAAAATACTTGGCATGGATAGAGGGATTCATTGAAAACCAAAATACAACATTAGTCAAGGTCTACAACTGATTATTGCACTCCTCAATCAGAAAGTTGTAACACATATACATTGTTTGGAAGATGAAAACATTGGACATGAAAATTATTGCATAAGATTTAATCAAATGCCAAAGGGGCATGCATAAATCAAATTTCTCATCAACAGTACGTCATATGCTGCTCGAACAAATGCAAAAAATCAGTGGGAGTATGATACAAAACAAATATAAAACTACTCCAAAAAGTCCATATGAAAGTTGAGGGGAAACCGGCTCGAATTAGGGGTTTGCTTGGAATGTTTACATGAAAGACATAGGATTTCTTGCTATGGATGAAATGTGAAGCTCAATATAGTTTCATACATTATATCTCATAACAATGGAGTCACAAAATCATCCTCCACAATTTTCATACAACTATGAGTGCGCCATCAACACTAGAACATGGACATTGAGAAGAGAACGTAAGAAGAGATAGTGGAGAAAGACATAAGAGATGAACTCGAACTGTAGAGGGAATCAAACCTGCAACAAAAAACATTCATTAAGCTATAATAAGAAGTATGAAAGGCCCGTCCTCCAACCAACTTGGACATGAATCTTTCACCTTCAAAATTGGTTCAATAACAGGGAAGGTAAACACCCACCATGCATGGACAAGCTAAGCTCTCTAAGAGTGCAAAATAAAAATGATCCAAAAGCTACTCTCCTTTGTCATCCTCCCTTTTTATTAAATTCATGTGGACTCATGAGGTAAAATTTCCCTCCAAGACACTCACCCAACTCGAGTTAGTGATGGATTCCTTCATGAGACACTTGTCCTCCTCATTCTTGCACTCCTCTTTCCCCAATTCGAATTGGGAATCTTGGATGACCATAACTCCATCTATGCGCCCTCTTGGTGGCTATTTTTAGCCTTGATATGTCATATTTCTCATAGGTCTGCCATTAGGTCTAAATTTGTCATATATTCCTTCATCATTGTTGTCATAGATGCTATGGAATCTTTCCACAAGTGTCACAATTTGTCTATTATGCTTCTTCCTCTTCATTGGGAGTTACTCTCCCACTCCAATTCGAGCCTCTATGATTCATTCCCTGAATATTGCCTCTTCATCTACCCCAAGTACGTTACCCTTCACCTTGAACTCGAATTTGTGTGAGAATGATGCCAAGTGTAGTGGGGAATCTTGCCACATGTGGGTCCCACAACCTCTTATGCACCCTCATGATCCAATGCCACCTTATTTTCCTTTTTATTATTGTTTATTTGGCCCATTTAATGTGAATTTGTAAGTCTAAGGTCATTTTGGGTCTTCTAGCTCCCTTATTCCCAATTTTAATGCTTCCACCCCCAACCTAGGGAACTAGTAGGTTAGTGGAATTTTTCCTCCATGATAATTTATTTGGATGGGGACATTACAAACTTTGAGTTGTGAATTTACTCTTCATGTGACCCACCTTGTCCATTTGGCTCTAATTTTGCATTATTACTAACTTGGACATCATGCTTGGAAAGTATTTGACCCTTAGCACCAATTTGACAAACTATCATGAACATGGCCAAGTGGCTTAGGCCATTGTGATACAATGCAAAATTTGGGGACATGACAAACCTAGTGACTAAAAAATACTAATCTAACCCTAAACTAGATAAAAAAGTCTAACCTTGAAAAAATTAATAAACTTTATATGTAATTTCAACTAGAATACATCCTTCTGTAGAAGCTGAAAGGTTTTTCTCAGCTACTAAGGGATCCATCAGCAAAATAATTCCAAGGTTGGGTAGATCACCAATTTTAATGTTGTAACTGTTTAATATATCCATTCATATTTGTCATAATGGCTATATTAAGCAGTAATGATGATGAATCCACTAAAATCATATGTTGGGTTGTCATTAAGAAGTAATGATGAGGAATCCAATGTAATAAAATGTTGGAGGACTATCCTTTCACAAACAAAGTACAAAAAGAAGTCATAATCCTGCTAGGGGGCGAGGGTAGGTGATCCAGTAAATCCTTGATTGAAGGCTTACGTTAAATATCGTCCATTAACATACCACCAAATCTCTCCCAGTTGTGGGGTATGGGCCATAAGACCATCAAGAAATTCTATCTTGTCTGAGGCAGAGCAGTTTCCTTTTCCATGTTAAATATATTTCTGGAGATGTGAAACAACAAACAAAAGAAAAGGTTGTCAGTTCAGGTAATATCCCATAAATAGACAAATTAAATCCTTGGAGTTTCTTTGATGGGGCCAACCAAGGAAACCCATGAAACAATGGAGATGACGACATCTTGCGCCTCTCAAAAAGCATAAATATTTCTTTCATGCTTGGGCGGGAAATGTGGAAAAAATGCATGACCTTTTAAACTTTTGATGTTAGAAACAGTGAGGGCCGTAGAGCATGCAAGCATTTGGAGTTTCAAAACTAGTGAAATGGGTTAAAGCATCTTACATGTATGCCAATATAACCATAAGACCTTTGCTAGATCAGGTGAGAGATGTTGCTACCCAATTCAGTGTTATCTCTTTCTCCCATGTTAAAAGAGTCCATACAAAGGTAGCATGTGGATCATCAAAGAAAGCAATATCAGAAGTGGAAGGCACTCTCATAGTGGTAGAGTGTTCTAGGGAGTATGACATCCAACCATCGATCATATAGCACTTCGCTTTTGGGATCGACAGGTTGTTTTTCCTAGTTAGCAATTCCCAGTTTGCACAATTCCCTTTTCCTTTATTTCAACAAATAGAAGAGAGACCTTGCTGATAAAACAATTACAAAAGGTTCCTGAATAAAACATATAATATTCTACAGTCAACAGTGTTAAATATTTCTTTATAGGCGAGGAATAAAACAGGGTTCAACACCTAAAATTTGTCTCAAAACATTACAGTCAACAATTCTTTTTTATTTTGATGTTTTGAAGTTCTTCACAGATGAAGAACAAAGCAGGGTTAGTACCTATGGCCCATCTTAAAACCAAGGATAATTTTAGGGGCGAAATTTAGCCCATGGGCTATTTTTCCATGTTTTTTTCCAAAAAACGATTTGCCAATTTGCATTTTTTGAAGCCCCATTTCGCCCAATTTTGACGGGGTAAACTTTTTTCACTCTAAAAATCACCAAATTATTATATAAACTATACAAAATCCTTAGAAATTGAAATAATTTTAGAAAAATATAGCCAAATATTTTATAGTTGACATTTTAAGAATTGGTAAGATTCGCCAAGGTTTATAGACTTTTAAATAAGTATGGGTCCTTAAAATTATCCTTGTAGTTAAAACCTATTCTGATGTTATTTGTAACATCAGAATATATTCTTATCTTGTATTTATTATGTACACTTGTGGTGGGCCAAAAAAAAATTTAAAGCCCTAAAAGAATGAATTTTTTTGCCACAAAGAAATAATAGGCAGACCTACAAAAGCAAATAAAATAAAATGTATTTTATTATGCAAAAAGTGAAGTCATCCTAGTTTAAGAAGGAAAGGTCAGCGATGAACCAGTATAAATACAGGTGACGCCCTCCTCATTTGGACAAGCAACCAATTCGCTAAAGACTGCTACTCAAGTGTGCAAGAGGGAGAGAAGAAGACTACAGGGTTGTAGAAGACTAATTTTGGGACTCTTTCTTTTATGTCTTCTGTATATGTGATCTCTCTTGATATAGATCACTTTCATATTGATGTACTGAATCTCTGAGTAAGAAAGGTTTGTTCGGTTTTTCCCAAGTTTAGGTTTTCCTAGGGTAAACTATTGTGTCTCTTGTGTTCTTGTGCTTGATTATGTGAAAATTATACTCCTATATCATTAAAAATCTAACAGGTTATGGTCCCACACATGCTATCATGCTTTGTGTAAAGCACAAAGATTTACTCCAAAAATTAGGGGCTGAAAAGATAGGGTCCAAAAATCAGGGGCCAAAAATATATGGTCTAAAAATCAAGGGCCGAAAATCTAGGGTCCGAAATTTTATGGTCCGAAAATCTAGGGGCCAAACATTTAGGGTTGGGAAATTGCATATTTGAAATTTTAGTTTTTGTGAAGTATGAATTTTCTATAGAAACTGCAGTAATTAGGGTTTTATTTTACAAGCTATATGTCCACAGATCGAGAAGAAAAGGAGGTATATCCAAATCACCTTGGGAGGGCACATTATCCTGTGGATTTAGTTTGATCAAAGTCCAAGTTTCAATTTTTGACCCTCTTCTGGTAGGGTTTCTGCACTAGATCTGTCATGATGGTTGTTGAAATCATAGATATATGAGAGCCACAGGGAGCCCGAGACAAATTAAAACAACAAGAAGAAATTCAGAAATATTACCTTCTTACTACTCTCTCAGGCTCTATTTCAGACAATGATGCGCATGAAGATTCTCCATAAAAGAGGTCAAGGATTGCAGAAGATGATCTTGAGGAAATTGCAGAAGATAGTAAAAAATAGTACTTCCTCTAATACACTCTATGAGTGCACCAATGATTGCAGTATCAAGATGATGTGACTGTCATTGGTGATGTATGAATATCTAGGTTGCAAAAAGAAGTTGAAGATCCGAGGATTCCTGTGATTTCTACAAGGAGGAAGAGATCAAGAGGGAGCCAACAAAACAATAAAAGATAAGTATTTGTACTGTCATTTGAGATATTTTTTAAATATTTGAATGTTTGTTTTAAAAGATAATGTTGACAACAATTATATGTAGATATGTGATATAGTTTTCTTTCATGCATTTATATATGATTGAGATCAATGAGCAATAGGCTCATGTAGTGCATATATTTGTTGGGTAAGTAGCCTATAGTTCTACACAACATCCCATGAAACCTGTTTGGGATATGGATGGATGTTGTGTTGAAGCATTGGCTAAGATTCTTACATAACTGTGTGAACTATTGCATTGAAATGTCAATATGATTTGATTGAATTTCATGATTATGCAATGTTGGTAACTAATTGACTGAACTTGATTTGAAGGAAAATTCATGTGCTATGACCTACAAGAGACTTGTTTTGAAGAATGAGTGATATCCATTCAACAAGAGGACAAGTAATGGATGTGAAGATCCCATTGATACTCAGTATTTGAGAGGGAGCAGGGCGCTTGAAGATTGATGCTTGCAGCATCGGGTGGACATTTCCCTAGTATTATCCATGCAACTTGGCTACGGGGTGAATGGCTTGCAGATAGATCCAGTGTTCATGATATGGTTCAGGTTGGCATCTAGGATGACACCTCGTATAGGATGATGGACTAGCCAATGAGTATCTCTAGAGGAAGACTATGATGTAGAGTTGCATAGGGATTCTGCAACATAGTTCCAGAGAGATTCTGGAGTGGTATCTAGTGACATAGGGAGAGCAAGAGACCTAATAGATACTCGTGATATTCAACCTTAATGAGTCACATTAGTGATTCAGAGCCTTCCAGTTTTGAGGAATTATTTACACACTAGGTTCGGAAATATGCTATGGTGGATGAGTATCAATCCATCATGAAGAATGATGTATGGGATATTGTTCGTAGACCTGAGGGGAAGTCATTAGTGACTTCCAAATGGATATTCAAGATCAAGCATGCTGTAGATGGTAGCATAAAAAATCACAAGGCCAGATTTGTATCCCAATGCTTCTCTTAGAAAGAGGGAATATATTATGATGAGATCTTCCTTGGACAAGGGAAGTATACCATTGAGATCTTGCGCATATTTGGTATGATGGACTATAAGTCGATGGCCACAGATATGGAGGCTAATATGAAGAAGTTACATGACTTTGCCATATCTTGAGACTTAGTGGATCCGACCATGTACCTCCATTCCTGAGATATCTATGCGGTACAGTTGGTTATGGATTGAGATATACCTTAGATAGTGAAGTGAAGTTGGTGGGATTCATAGATTTAGATTGGGATGGTAGTGCAGTTGACAGAAATAGCACCTCCAGGTGTTGTTTTAGCTCAATGGGATCAACTATGGTTAGGCTTGGTTCAGTAAGAAACAGACTTCTGTGGTAGTCTGCTTAGCTGAGGCGGAGTACATCGCAACCAGTGCAACCTATAAGGAAGTAGTATGGCTTCAGAAGATGCTTACATATTTGTATGGTCATGAACTTGATGCAACAATGATATTTTGTGATAACCTGAGATGTGTAAAGCTATTAGAGAACCCTTTGTTCCATGACAGATCCAAACATATTGAGATCTGATATCCCTACATCAAAGACATAGTTTAGAAGGGAGCAATAAAGCTCCAGTATATCTCCACATATGAGAAGAATGTAGATATTCTTGCCAAGCCTTTGTCCAGAGTGAAGTTTGCATACTTCCGTGGAAATATTGAGGTGGTGGAGACTCCCTTCATCCTGAAGGGAGATTGATGACCAGTATTGTTATGATGAGGCTCAAGATGAGCCTCAATCCTATGTGGAGTATATCCCTATGTGGAACGTTCTCCTGTGTGGAGTGTATCCCTATGTGAGATGGTTCCTGTGTGGAACATTGTGATCATACTCCTCGATGGACTGAGTCAAGTTGATCACATGAGTTGAGTTGATAGTATTCCTTGATGGATTGAGTTGAGTACTTGATTGTACTCCTTGAGAGTCCTGTGTGGGCTATGGTTCTTGTGTGGAGAATTGTGATCGTACTCCTCGATAGACTAAGTCGAGTTGATCACATGAGTTGAGTTGATTGTACTCCTCGATGCAATGAGTTGAGTTGATCGTACTCCTCGAGAATCCTGTGTGGAACATTGTGATCGTACTCCTCGATGGAATGAGTCGAGTTGATCACATGATTTGAGTTGATTGTACTCTTCAATGGATTGAGTTGAGTTGATCATGCTCCTTGAGAGTCCTGTGTGGACTATGGTTCTTGTGTGGAACATTGTGATCATACTCCTTGATGGAATGAGTCGAGTTGATCACATGAGTTGAGTTGATCGTACTCCTCGATGGACTGAGTTGAATTGATCGTACTTCTCGAGAGTCCTGTGTGGACTATGGTTCATGCGTGGAAAATTGTGATCATACTCCTCGATGGACTGAGTTGAGCTGACCATATTATTTGAGTTGATCATACTCGATGGACTGAGTTGAGTTGATTGTACTCCTTGATGGATTGTGTTGATACTACTCCTCGATGGACTGAATTGATTTGATCATATGATTTGATTTGGTCGTACTCCTCGATGGACTGAGTTGATTTGATCGTACTCCTTGAGAGTTATGTGTGGAATCCTAGTCCTGTGTGGACTATGGTTCTGTGTGGACCAAGATGAGTTTTGTGTGGGCTGTGGTTCTATGTGGATCGAGCTGAGTTCTGTGTGGACTCCTAGTCCTGTGTGGACTGAGATGAGTTATATGTGAACTTCTTATCCTGTGTGCACTGTATTGATCACACTTCTCGATGGCCCGAGTTGTGTGGATGTAACTTTCTTATGATGACGAGATGCACGAGACAAGCTGTGCGATCAGATGATATTCAGATTTCATGAAGCCAATGTTGAAGAATACCTTCCTTGCTAAGATGGAGTGCTAATGTTATTTGTAGCATCAGAAGATATTCTTATCTTGTATTTATTACGGTACACTTGTGGCAGGCCAAAATAAAGATTTAAATCCATAAAAGAATGAAAAATAATGCCACAAAGAAATAGTAGGCCGGCCAACAAAAGAAAAGAAAATAAAATGTATTTTATTATGCAACAAGTGAAGTCAACCCAATTTAAGAAGGAAAGTCATACCATAGTGGAAAAAGGTCAACACAAAACCAGTATAAATATAGGTGACACCCTCCTCATTTAGATAAGCAACAATTTCGCTAAAGACTACTACTCAAGTGTGCAAGAGGGAGAAGAAGACTACAGGGTTGTAAAAGACTGATTTTGGGGCTCTTTCTTTTGTATCTTCTCTATTTGTGATCTCTCTTGATGTAGATCACTTTCATATATGATGTACTTATATTATGTACTGAATCTCTGAGTAAGAAAGGTTTGCTAGGTTTTTTCGAGTTTGGGTTTTCCCAGGGTAAACTATTGTGTTTCTTGTGCTTGATTATGTGAAAATTATACTGCTATATCATTAAAAATCTAACATTTCCCAACACTATTTTTGTGATGAGTTCGATTTTTAGAATTGACAGTCTAGTAATTTAAAGGATGGGAACTTATACTTTAGCCAGAAGTTAAAGTACTGAAATGATTTAAAACAACAATTTGTTGTTAATGTAAAGCATGAAAAATACTTCCATGATATGTTTGTACTATGCATGACTGCTGTAGTCCAATGCTCATGTACTTGTTCCATTAAAAGGTAATTTTTGTGATGGTAGTCTACCCTTTAATCCTTGAAATTGCAGTGCCAAAGACGACAGGGTAGAAAGTATGTGATATGAAGTTTTTATAGTCTATATTTCAAAAAGTATTTTCCAAAGGGTGAGTTTTTATCATTATGAAGATTCATATGAAATGTAATTCAATTTTCATGTCAAATAAATTTGCAAATGTTCCCTTTGAAATAAACTAAGGAAAAGGAACTTGGTTTGAATTTAAACATAAAAAACAATTGAGGTTTTACTTTTACATGTAAACAACAACTAGATAGTATATCTTTAAAATACAAAGAGTTTACTCACTTTGATGAAGCATCCAACGAATACACTGATAAGTAGTAAAATTCACTAAGCTAAGATATGATGTATAAGCACACAACAACCATGGCCATGATCTAAGAGAGAGTAAGAAATGTCAGAATTAAAGTAACTCCAAGATATTCACTGCCCGATCCTATCATATATAATGATTTATGGTATATAAAAACTTTGTCCATTGGCGGAAACAACTAAAAGAAGTGCATGCTTAACAACACTATATAGTACAATTTTTTTTTGCATTATTCGGGACAAATTATTGCATTGGAATTTGTGGTGAGAACTTCATAACAAAAATGGTAATCCTAAAAACAAAGATTAATTCATATATAACAAATGCAATAAAAATTCCTCAATGTAAATCATACGACAAAAATTCAATGGAAATTCAAATGGTTAGACCTATAAATTGTTCCTAGTCCCTAAGCCTACTACTATCATAAAACGTGTCCTTCAAACAATTACTCATACTACTATGCATGATAGTAGAGCTAACTATTTTCACAGAAAATAACTCCATATGAATGTGTTTACGCTTCTCAGTTATAAGGAAATAAATAATAGTGATTGATCAACGATTTGCCTTAGCAACATGCTCAACCTCAGTCCTCTTGATAGCATAACTGTAGAGAGGAAAATGTTGCAGTCATTCTAGTTTCATTAATTATCATTTAAATCATAAATATTGTAAGTGAGAATGTCATGGTAGTAATAAGAAAATAACTCATGATTATAACAACAATTATGTAAGGAGATATAAACAAAATCACTCGTACTTGTTTGCAGTTCCCTTTGTAGTATTGATAAGCTCATCTGCAAGGAACTTAGCTATTGTTTTCATATTTCTGAATGAAATTTCTCGGAATCTCAAGCACCAGTAGTGAGAAAAAATATTGCTTGATTCACACGTCTCAAAGGAGAGATATCAACTGCTTGATGTCTTACAACACTAGTAGAACCATTTTGAGTTGCATCTTCTCTTGGACTATTGTAAAAATTTAAACAACCTTATTAAGGACCATGAAGATAATTTTTATTCAAAGTTTCCAAAGGATGGGAAATATAAATAAGGGGTAAATTAAACACCAAATGGAAAATCTGCAGAAAAACACTAGGAAAGATTATCTTACCTATTAATAATAGCATCCAGTATGACCTGTATTGGGTTCTAATCAGTAAGGAGATGAGTTATTTCCATATCATGTTTGACTATTCTTACAACCATCAACTTCTTTCCATTGTTACGCCCATGCATCATTAAAAAGTTACTCAATCATTCAACAATAGGGCATCGAGCCTTCTGAAATTGTTTCACTGACTAACACCCAAGTGTGTGTGGAATGAATGTCGGATGTTTTTGCAACAAGAAAACTATGTAATCTGCTAGTGATAGATCATTAACGTACATAAAACCACAATAAATCATACAAAATTTCCAGTAGTGCTTCCAGAATGTGCTCTACCATGATGCCCATAAACACAAGCCACAAGATGTAAATAAACTTCTTTTTTGAAATGGACCTCTGTAATCCATAGGAGATGTATTAGTAAGATAATCAATAGGTTACTTAAATTGACCAAAATGAAAAAAGCCTCCCAACTAAACATTTTCTGAAATATTGTTCCTTGAGATGTCATAAACCACTACAAAATCCTGGAAATAATTGTTAATAACATATTATATAAAAATCATGTATTCTCGACTAAGAAAAGAGCATACAAAATGCGCTGGGCATTTGAAAAGTAAAATTTTGGTTTTTAATAAAATTAAATTTTTGTCCAAAGAAATAAAAGGAAAAGAGCATATAATACATAATTTGTTTTTTGAAACTAGCTCGATGACAATTCACTGAAATAAAAATGCTAAACCAAAAATATTAAAAAATTCTTCAAAACATAAAACACCAAAAATACTCATAGAAAACATTTATTCTCAACTAAAAAAATTTCAAGGATTCCCTGAACAAAAATGATATAGAAATTGATCTTTGAGATTACCTTGACACAACCAAATAACATCTATCATATTGAACCTAGTGTAGATGTTGCAATTCTTGCAGGGGAATACTATGTTCCAGAATCTATGTAAAGAGGCATTCAAATTTATACTCACATTTTGAGTTTGGCAATGTGAATCTCAAATTTATTTTTGTAATGCCTATTTGGGAAACCAACTTTTAACAATGTGTTAAAGTACACTTTTCACAATACAACAACACATCAGTACATTGCAAAACATTGCCATGATTTTAATTTAAAGATCATACCCATTTTAAACAAGCCCTCAAAGTCAACAAAGTAAGCTACAATTCAGAAGAATTTGCATACAAACATAGTTTACTACCCCCAAAAAATTACTAGCATCAATCTTCAAGTAAAAAAATCACAATGTGAAACCAATGAATCAAAAGAAATCCCATAAACAATCAAATCAAGAGGAAAAAAATACAGCAGGATTTTCGGAAGAATGGTGGAAGTGAGGCTAGGTATGTTGATCCCTGGAGTTGTGTTTTCTTGGAATTTGGCTGTGATAGTGCGTTTCAATATTTCTTTGTTGAAGGTTTGGTGATACATAATCTATGCATTGAGAAAAGTATATTTTCTGGGTCCTTGGACTCATATTCAAGGGATCCTTGCTTCAGAGCTTTATCTATATGTTGATTTTATCATAACTATTGGAACGTTTTTGCAATGAGTTGGTTTGTACTCCTTGTTGTTTAAGGCCAGTATGATTTTTCTTTGCATGGATGGCAGTAAAGGTTGTTGATCTAATGGCCAATAGAAAGGTTTTGGACTGGGCTCTTTTGACAGTAGTTGTTGAGAGATCCCTCTTGCAAGTCCTGTTGTCCTTGTCATATATTGATTTTACCACTTTCAGATCTAATAATTATTTCCCTTATGAATTTTATGTAGCAGATTCTTCATAAAATAATTATACACTAAAAGATTCAACCATCCTTAAATGTTTATACAAAAGATGAATGATTGATAAAAAAATGAATGAATACAATACAATACATGGACCATTAAATATGTCTCATCATGTCTTTTCAAATGTAAAAGGCATATCCTTTATTTCTTTATTTAGATGCTTAATTAATTAATTATTATATCATCGCTTTTCCCATGGTTTCATAAAACCATGGTATTTTCGCATGGTATTGGCTCATGGTATTTTATTTCTCTATATTTTCATTTTAATATTTGATTTATTATTATATCATCGCCTTTCCATGATTTCTCAAAACCATGGTATTTGCCCATGGTATTGGCCCATGGTATTTTATTTCTTTATCTTTTCATTTTAATGTTTAACTCATTATTTTCTCTTATTTATATTATTTATATTTATTCCTCCGTGGAGGATGTGGTAACTTGGGTTATTAGACTTCCCTAGTGGGGGTCGGCCCTGTATGAGTCATGTGGGTTAAGGGGTTATTAGACCACCCTAGTGGGGTTGGCCTTGTCACATTATGTTAAGTAGTTAAGTTGGGGCCAACCTAGTTAGTGTAAAAGTCAAGTCGGAGTTGTGTATAAATAGAGGAGGTGTGTTCCTCATTTAACATACATTACACTCACTTGTGATTAACGCGTAGGTGAGAGAGAGATCTGCTATGGAGGAGAAGGAGCTCATGTTTGGGATTATATATTTTGTATTTTCTGGTCATCTATATTGACAAAGCTTTGCTGGGTTTTCTACCCCATGAGGGTTTCCCAGGATAAATCTGTGTCTCTTATGTTTATGTTGTGCTTGTTGTTCTTTCAGTGATCCTGTATATGCTATTGTTGTGAAATAGAATTTAATATTGATATACTTTGTCTTAGCATATTGAATTTTAACATGGTATCAGAGCTAGCCTGAAGGAAGGCAATGTATGGCACTTACGACACTTGTCTCACTTGCGACAATTTGCAAGTTAGGGTTTTGTATAGCAAACACCAGTCATCGTGTCACTTTCGCTATAAATCCATTTTTGCAGAGGTTCAGGATCTGAAACTTCTACAGGTCATATATAACATCCCCATGTACCTTGTTTCCAAAGGACAACCTCAGCTTCATTGTACTTTGTGATTTATGATTCGTACAAGTTAGGGTTTCTGCCTCTTCTAGATCTCAGTCATAAATAGGTGACCTAGGAAAAAAGTTCATATCTTGAGCTAGGAAGATCCAAAATAATTTTAGTAAATAGTGACAGGTAGGGAACGGACTGTACTTTCACAAGTCCACTTTTCAGAGGCCGAAGTTGAACCAGTGACACATGGCACGCCATACAAGTTTGCTCTCCTGTTTTATCCCATAAAAAGGTCACGTTGCGACACTTGGAAGAAATTTCTCTCAGAGAATCCAATTGAGGCCAGACCTGTGGGGTTAGAAAGATGACAGGTCAGGATACCACAGGCCAAAGTTTCAGACCCTGTGGATACGTAATTTTAGAGATGAACTAGAAACAATCAGGTGCATATTTCTGTCAAAACAGAATTGGATTCTGAGCACCTTCATTCTTGGCTTGTCACTGTTGCGGGAATTTAGGGCTTCGGAGAAAGTTGGAATTTTGGAATTGGATTCCACAGCTGAATTCTCCTCATAAAAATCAAAATTTGGATACCAAGATCAATTTTTTTGGTTGGGCAGAAGGCCAAGCTTGATCAAACCCTAGTTCTAGATTTTGATTAGAAAGGTGGAAAATTAGGGCTTCTACAAAAGTTGCAATTTTTGAAATCTGTGACGACGGATGGAAGCTTCTCAGAAAAATCAAAGTTTAGAACAAAAGAACAAACCTTTTGGATGGGCAGAAGACCAGGCTTTATCAAACCCTAGTTCGGGATCCTGTCTAGAAGATCCAGAAGTTTCAAAGGCAATTTTGAGGGGTCAAATTTTGCAGTTTTCAAAATTGAAGTATACCAGCTTGATTAGCTCAGCAAGCCACATCTTTCCATCATTCAGAAGTTTGAAATTCAAAATTTGAATTTTTAGGGTTTCTTTGACAAAACCTAATCCAGCTCCAGATCCAGTCTCAGCAAATCAAAGTGGATTGGGTTAATCCTAGAAGAGAATGAATTGGACATCTACATAAGTGAAGAAGTTCCAGTTTCAGGGGGAGATGAGGCTAAGGCCTTACATAAGAAGACTACAAGAAATCTCGACAGGTATGACTTGAGGAGATACAGGTATGTGTTGAAATATGTTCATGACTACGTTTATGATATGTTTGTCTTCATGTTATTGAGGTTAGTACAATCTTGATTAATCTTAGAATTGTCTTATCACCCTAGTAAAAGTATGAATGCATGTGAATGATAGAAGACATTCATTGATTAGGGTTATATGATTGTGCTAATGCACCTGTGGTGTTGTATGAGGATGTTGTTTTCTGCTAACAAAGATACAGGTTCATCAAGAAAGACAAATCAAGTTCTATGACCATGAATGACATGAATACAAAGACTCATCCATAATATTTGATCACATAGAAGCTCTACTTACGAGGTATGTATGACTTTGTTCTACTATGCTTAACCTATGAGATATGCAGGTTCTAGCACAAAGTCTCTAAATCATTGAAGAGAACACAGAAGATATTGTTTGGGTATGTTAAGACATAACCAAGCTTGATAATCTAGGTATGTTTTCCTATATCAAGTTAGAATCCTACTTTGTTAGGATCTTAGGTAAGTATACCTATGTATGAAATGATCATGACCATACATAATGTTTTGATAGTATTGAGATTATACTAATGAATGTATGTTTATGTATGAGATCATGAGTATGACACTAGTGCACACTTAAGCATTCATAGTGGTGCAGAATGAATAGAAGTTCAAAGACATATAGAAGCGGGAGGAAACCACACAAACATAAAAGATAAGTATTTGAGTTGTTATTTGAATCTCTGAAATAGTAAATGATATTGCTTGTAATAGTTGTATGCATATTTGTATTCCTAGAATATATCATGCATAGTATAGCATTGAATAATATACTACTAATATGCATATGATGGGTAAGTTGGACAAACATTCCATTGTTGTTTATCTAGAATGAAACCTCTTTGTTGACATGCTGAGAGCTGTGCACGCTCTTGATAGTATGTTCTGGTAGAGATGGAAGGCATCTAGATAACCACTGTATGCATACAGGATATGGAAAAGTGTTGTGCCAAAGTATTGGTCAAGATAGTTGCATAACTATGTGAATCATATCTATATGCATAATAGTTTATCATGTCAACATGATTTGATGATTATGAAGTATTACTAATCATGTAATTAACTTTGATTTATAGGAAAGATCATGAAGAATGATGAACACATAACAAGTGATGGATATTCAACAAGAAGATTACAAATCAAACATACTATAAAAGGCTCGTGGCTAGAAGATTCTCTTAGAAAGAGGAAGAGGATCATGACGAGATGTTTGCTCCAGGTGGCTAGATAAGACCGTTCTCTTAATGGTGTAATTGAAGAAGAAGTGCGAATCGAGAAAAATCCCAGGATTCAATTGACGAAAGCTCTGTATGGGTACCCAGGATCGATAGTCATTTGATGAGCTTAATGATCACCATGGGTGATGTGGATTTCAATCTTTTCTACAAGGTTGAAGATGGTGTCTATATACAGATGACATTCTTCTCTTAGATCGATGCAAGAAGGAACTCACCACAGAGTTCGAATGATCTTGAGGCTCATATCAGTAGACCCATTTGACGAGAGATGGCGCAGATAGATATGCAGAAGATCACTCAATGCAGAGTGTGAATGATGTTCAGTCACAGAGGGAGAATCGATAGCTTCTTGACAAGATTGGGCTTTACCAAAAGTAAAGCTGATCCTAACCTTTATCTTAAGGTTATGGATGATGAACATGTCATACTATTACTGTATGTGGATGATCTCTTTCTAACAGGGAATGAGAAATAGATCATGGAAAGCAAGAAGAATCTAGTTACAGAATTTAAGATGAAAGATCTCGGATTGATGCATTACTTCCTAGGTCTGGAAGTATAGCAAGGCCCAGAAGGAATCTTTCTCAACCAGGGAAAGTATTTGATATGTTGGAATGCAAAAGCCTTGGCCACTCCCATGGATTCCAACTTGAAGTTGTTAGATGATGACTCATCAGAGTTAGTGGATGTAACTCTGTACAGACAGATTATTGGGTCATTGATGTATCTGACGAATACAAGGCTAGATATATGCTTTGCTGTGAACACCTTGAGTCAGTATCTAGTGGAACCTAGGTGTGTTCACCTGATAGATGCAAAGAATGTGATGAGGTACCTAAAGGGTATGATAGACTTTGGTCTATGTTATCTTGGAGATCATGACTTCAGATTGTATGGCTACACAGATGTTGATTGGGCAGGAAGTGTATCAGACAGGAAGAGCACATCGGGCGGATGTTATTGTCTGGGATCTGCCATGATCTCGTGGTTTAGCAGGAACCAGTCTAGTGTGGCTCTTAGCATAGCTGAAGCAGAATATATAGCTTCTTGATCTAATAGTTGTGAAGCGATATGGCTTCGAAAGTTGTTATCGGGATTGTTTGACTTAGAGATGGACCCCACTGTGATCCTGTGTGACAACCAGAGTTGTATCAAGATGAATGAGAATCCAGTGTTCCATGATAAGTCAAAGCACATAGAGATATGATATTTCTATATATGGGATATGGTGCAGAAAGGAGCTATAAAGCTCGAGTATGTGAGCACTGATGTACAAGTTGCTGATATATTGACCAAACCTCTGTCTTGAGTAAAGTTTGAGTATTTCTGAGGCAAGCTTGGTGTAGTTCAGAAGGACCCTCCTCGAAAGGGGGAGTGATATGGTAAATGATGATATTTGGATATTGGTATCGATGTGGATACCTGTATTGATGATGAGATTGCCTACATCGACGGTAAGGTCGATGATGATAATACATATATTGATTGATGATATGGATACCTGTATTGATGAGGATACTGTATTGATGATGAGGATACTTGTATCAATGATGATGATACCTGTATTGATGATGTGGATACTTGTATCGATGATGAGGACACTTGTGTCGATGGTGAGGTTACCTGTTCCGACGATGAGGTCACTTGTGTCGATGATGAGGTTACTTGTTCCAACGATGAGGTTGATGATGAGGTTATTGATTCCGACGATGAGGTCGATATATGGTCCTTAGACTTTGTCTAAGTGGACGAGGAGAGATTGTATCATCCCTGGACTTCAGTCCCCGAATTGATCCATAGACATATGTCTCCGAGAAGTGGTCCCTACTGGACGTGATAGGACTGCATCGTCCCTGAACAGTTAGTTCAAAATGTACGTGATAGGACTGCATCGTCCCTGAACAATTAGTTCAAAATGCACGCGATAGGACTGTATCGTCCTTGAACATTTGGTTCAAAATGTACGTGATGGGATTTGTTAGGAATCCATGTCTTTACTTTGTTAGTATATTGTTGTTGGACACATATGCTTTGTAAGTCATCCCGTAGTATTTGTTGATCAATAGTTTGTGTTATTGTTGTTGGCACATATGTTTTGTAAGTCGCCCGTAGTATTGTTGATCCATAGTTTGTAGTGGCCCATGGTTTTGACCCATAGTATTGGCACCTAGACTTAGTATATAAGTGTGTGTTGAGGCCTACGAAGGTACCGTGAAGTTATTTGTATTGAACTTGCTCAAAGGAGGTTGCCCCCTCGAAGTGGCCTGCGATCAATATAAAAGTGATTTTGAGTTCTGTCATTTCTGCTATTTTGCATATTCTTATTAATTAATTGTTGCAGGTTCTTCACATCTGGTATCAGAGCACTTTCTTGGGCTCGCTGGGTGAAACTTCTGCCAAATTTGTTTTTCACATCTGTTACAGGTTCGAATTTGGGAATAATCCCTATCCGCTTAACTGTGGGAAGTACTTGGGCATAAGCCCTAAAATTCATTGTGAGGAGTACCACAAGAACCCCGAAGTAGCTGGCCCATTGAGAGGACCTGCCAGCAAAAAGGGTAACGACCCCTACCTGATTTACTAGTTCCCACCCGTGAGGTAAACCAAGAGTTGTCGTTTATGGAAAAGGGGTTATCAGTTTTACCTGAGCCGTGGAGTAAGGGGTATTTACCCAATACGCAAGCCGTCAGACAACATTAGTGGCCGAGTGAAACCCTTGAACTGTTAGGAAGCCGCACATACCTGGGGTCCATATCTATTTTCAGCTGAACTGTTGTCGATCACTGCTGCACCGTTTCAGATCCAGCCATCAGATCCATTCTGAAAGCCGTTCCAGATCCAGCCGTTTCAGATCTATTTCAAATCCACCCGTTTTCAATCCATTCGGTGCCGTTTCAGATCCCTCTGTTTCAGCTCAATTCTGGGCCATTGCAGATCTATCTGTTTCAGATCCCTTCCGAGCCATAGCCGCTCCATTCTGAATGAAAAAAAAAAATTCCGTTTTTTCTCCATATCTCCCTTGTTTTCACTTCGTTTCCCTTGAAACTTCCTAGGAACCCCTGTAATCCCATTTTGCATATTTCATTCATGAGGACCCTATCCCTAATTCCACTTCCCAAAGCCCGAAATCTCACATTTGTCTATTTTTAGGGTTTGCCATAACTTCCTCAGATTTCACCCAATCACCTTCAAATTTTACCACATAGTTCCTTTCCTAATTCTGCTTCTTTGTCCCCTTCTGCCAAATTTTCCCATTCTTTCACCCCGCTTCTAAAATCCTCATTTTTTGCTTCCCTGTCCATTCGACAGTGTCCAAAACCTAGTCAAACCCCAATCACCCTTCAGATTTTTTCCCAAACCAAGATTTTCCTTTACTGAAGCAATTTTTGTTTTTGTTTTTCTACCCAGTCAAAAAAAAAAAAAAAACAAAAAAACTCCTGGTTATGGTTGTCACCCGCACAGGAGGAAAAACCATGGAAGAAGCACTTGCAACCATCCAAGCCAAACTCCAGGATCTAAATGAAAAATTTCTTGGCCTCCATCTTGAACATTCAACTATGAACAACAAATGGCAGTCCGAATCTTCATCAGACAATGGGTTCTCTTCTTCCAGCAATTTCTGTGGTCCGAAGCTTGATTTTCCTTGCTTCAATGGTACTGATCCAACTGGATGGATCTATCATGCAGAATAGTATTTCAGTCTGCATAATACTTTTGATGTAAATTTTTTTTTGCTTGCATCCTTTCATTTGGAATAGGAAGCGCTTTAATGGTACTGTTGGTACATCAAGGGTCATGAAGAGCCAAAATGGCCATACTTTTGCCAGCTCCTTTTGCAACGATTTGGTCCCAGTGCTTTTGATGACTTCACAAGAGCCCTCACTAAACTTTTCCAAATTGGAATTGTGAGAGAGTATCAAATCGAATTTGAGAAACTAGCCAACCACACTGAAGGATTGTATGATGACTTTTACTGGATTTGTTTTATCAGTGGTCTAAAGGATGCCATCCACTCTGAGGTCAAAATGTTCTATCCCAACACAATGATGGAAGCCCTAGGGTTGGCTAAATTGGCATAAGATAAGATTGCATCCCAACAACTCTCCAAGCCCACTTTTGTTCCCTTCCGAAATATGGGTTCTCAACGACCACCCATACCATAGGTTCCTCGACCACCTCCTATCAAGTATTTGTCTGAAACAGAGATGCAAGCACGCAGAGAAAAGGGGATTTGCTATAATTGTGATGAGAAATTCACTCGGGGACATAGATGTGTTTAGAAAAAGCTCTATCTCTTGGATGTGGATTCTTCGCTTTCCTCTGAAATTGGTGACGAAGATATAGATACAATGGATGCTCTGGTCGACATTCAGGAACCGCCTATTGACCCTCCGTCTCAGGATGACTAGCCAGAGATATCTTTCCACGCTTTAGCTGGAATCACTACCCACCAAACAATGTGGGTTAGGGGTTACTTCAAGAAGCTTCCTCTTACAATACTCATTGATTCTGGTAGCACTCATAATTTCATTGACCCTCGGATCACCAAACAAGCTGATTATTTTATCCATTCTTGCTCCAACTTTGAAGTCATGGTTGCTAATGGGGGCACCTTACCTTGCAAAGGGAAGTGTCGAAATGTGTGTATCTCCATGGGAGATTATACCTTGCGCTCTGACATGTTTGCCTTGACCTTAGGTGGATGTGATGTGGTTTTGGGCGCTCAATGGCTACGCACACTTGGCCCTATCTTATGGGATTTTGCTGAACTTTGGATGCAGTTTTCCCTCAATGGACAAAAACACACATTGACAGGATTACAGCCAGGGTCTCTCAGCATCATCAGTTCACATCGTATGGAAAAACTCCTCAAGAAGAATTCACATGGTGTCATCGCTCAGATCCATTCCATTCAGATGCAACCATCAGCGGGCTCCACTACTCCTTTGGATCTACAACAAATTCTGGATCGATATACAGGTGTCTTTACGGAACCAGTGGGATTTCCACCTTCAAGGCCAGAAGACCATCGTATTCAGCTCCTTCCTGGCAGCGTTCCTCCCAACATCAGGCCCTATCACTACCCATTTCACCAAAAAATGGAGATTGAAATGCTCGTTCGGGACTTATTGAAGCAAGGTATTATTCGCCCAAGCACTAGTTCCTTTTCTTCTCCAGTTCTTCTTGTCCGCAAAAAAGATGGGTCATGGCGCCTTTGCATTGACTTCTGAGCACTTAATCACCTCACCATCAAGGATAAGTTTCCAATTCCTGTTGTTGATGAGCTTCTTGATGAGCTTCATGGGGCTCAATTTTTCTCCAAGTTGGATCTTCGTTCTGGGTATCATCAAATTCGGGTTCATGAGGATGATATCCCTAAAACAGCTTTCCGCACACATGATGGCCATTATGAGTTTTTGGTCATGCCCTTTGGCCTCACTAATGCTCCTTCCACATTCCAGGCCTTAATAAAATATGTCAGCCCTACTTGTCGAAATTCATTCTGGTATTCTTTGATGATATCCTCATCTATAGTAAAACATGGGCTGAACATCTCCCGCATCTGGATCTTGTCATGCAACTTTTCTCTGACCATCATCTCCACGCCAAGCAGTCTAAATGTGTTTTTGGAAAGAAGGAAGTTGAGTATCTCGAACACATTATCTCAGCACATGGGGTTCGTGTGGATCCTGCGAAAATCGATGCCGTGAACAATTGGCCGCATCCTCAGACACTCAAGAGCCTTCGTGGTTTTTTGGGGTTGACTGGCTACTACCGCAAGTTTGTCAAGGATTATGGGAAGATTGCAGCTCCATTAACTGTTCTATTGAAAAAGGATGCTTTTACCTAGACACCTGCTGCTCAGTGTGCATTTGACAAATTGAAACAAGCTATGTGTACTACACCTGTTCTAGCTGTGCCCAATTTTTCCAAGCCCTTCACTATTGAGAGTGATGCTTGCGAAAATGGACTTGGTGCTGTTCTCCTTCAAGATGAACACCCCATTGCGTTCACTAGCAAAGCCCTTTCAGGTAAGAATTTAGCTGCATCTACATATGAGAAGGAAATGATGGCTATTTTGCATGCAATACAGAAGTGGCGACCATACCTCTTAGGGAATCATTTCTGCATCAAGACTGATCACCAGAGTCTGAAATATTTCTTGGAACAGCGTGTCTCCTCCCCAGCACAACAGAAATGGGTTAGCAAACTCATGGGTTATGACTATGAGATCACTTACAAGAAGGGTAAGGATAATATTGTGGTAGATGCTCTTTCTCGCACATTTGATGCCCAAGGTTCTCTTTCAGATATTTCTATGCCTGTTCCAAATTGGTTGCAATTTGTTCAACAGGGTTATGTCAATGACTCTTCCTTATCTCAAATCATCCAACGCTTGACCAGCAACCCTTCTTCTGTACCACATTACTCTTGGGATGGTGCTTCTCTGAGATACAAGGGTCGTCTAGTGCTTTCCCAAAGCACAGATCTTCAACGGGATGTCTTCTATGAACTCCATGCTTCTCCATCGATAGGGCACTCCGGGTTCCTCAAAACGTATGAATGGGCACGACATAACTTCTTTTGGCAGGGCATGAAAAGGACAATTCAACAGATGGTGGCTGAATGTGATACCTGCCAGTGCAATAAGGGTGAAACGACACTCCTTCCAGGATTGCTCGAACCCTTGCCCATACCTACACGGATTTGGACAGATATTTCTATGGATTTCATTGAAGGGCTCCCTAAATCTGGCGGGAAGACATTGATTCTCGTTGTGGTTGATCGCCTCTCCAAATATAGTCATTTTTGTGCTCTCAGCCATCCCTATACAGCCTCCTCAGTCGCTCAAATTTTCCTGGACCAGATCTTTCATCTTCATGGCATCCCTTCTTCCATTGTCTCGGATCGTGATGCAACTTTCACCAGTCATTTTTGGATAGAACTATTTCGCCACACTGGCACCAAACTAAAGATGAGTTCAAGGTATCACCCACAAACAGATGGTCAGACTGAAATTATCAATAAATGCTTGGAAACTTATCTTCGTTGCTTCACCTCTGAACAACAACATCAGTGGGCAAAGTGGCTCCCTCTCGCTGAATGGTGGTACAATACCTCTTACCACACTGCCTCTAAAATGACCCCATATGAAGCAGTCTATGGTTAGGCACCTCCAGTTCTTCTTCCATACACCCCCAACAGTTCACCCATTCAGGAAGTTGACACGGTCCTTTAAAATCGCGATCAGATTCTTTGCATTTTGTGGGACAATCTTCACATGGCAAGAAATTGCATGAAGCAACAAGCTGATCAACACCGTTCTGAGTGCACTTTTCAAGCAGGCGATATGGTTTTTCTTCATCTCCAGCCGTACAAGAAATCCTCCCTGAAACTCAAAGTGCGTCATAAGCTCGCTCCAAATTTTTATGGGCCATATCAAATTCTTCAGAAGATTGGGTCCGTTGCTTATAAATTGGAACTTCCTCCTTCTTCCCGCATTCATCCAGTATTTCATGTCTCTTGTCTAAAGAAAGTTCTTGGCACCAACATCAGTCGACAAACTATTTTACCCGAATTGGATAATGAAGGATCCATCCTTTTGGAGCCGGAGGCCATCCTCAATCGCCGCACTCGTTAGCTTTGCTCTCGCTCTATCACAGAGGTCTTAATTCAGTGGCACGACATGCAACCAAAGGATGCTACATGGGAACCACTCCTTCAGATTCAACAACAATTTCCACATCTAAAGATTTGAGGACAAAGCTTCTTTTAAGGGGGAGGGGATGTTAGGAACCCATGTCTTTACTTTGTTAGTATATTGTTGTTGGACGCATATGCTTTGTAAGTCATCCCGTAGTATTTGTTGATCAATAGTTTGTGTTATTGTTGTTGGCGCATATGCTTTGTAAGTCGCCCGTAGTATTGTTGATCCATAGTTTGTAGTGGCCCATAGTTTTGACCCATAGTATTGGCACCTAGACTTAGTATATAAGTGTGTGTTGAGGCCTATGAAGGTATCGTGAAGTTATTTGTATTGAGCTTGCTCAAAGGAGGTTGCCCCCTCGAAGTGGCCTGCGATCAATATAAAAGTGATTTTGAGTTCTGTCATTTCTGCTATTTTGCATATTCTTATTAATTAATTGTTGCAGGTTCTTCACAGGATTGCGTCATCCTTGGACTCATGTCCTAAAGTGATAGGGATTGATAATCCTGTAAGTGGATCAAGATTGCATCATCCTTGGACTCATGTCCTAAAGCGATAAGGATTAATCATCCTGTAAGTTGATTCGGGATTGCATCATACCTAGACATGGTGAGGTGTCTTAAAGTGATAAGGATTAATCATCCTGTAAGTTGATTCGGGATTGCATCGTCCCTAGACATGGCGAGGTGTATTAAAGTGATAAGGATTAATCATCCTGTAAGTTGATTTGGGATTACATCGTCCCTAGACACGGTGAAGTGTCTTAAAGTGATAAGGATTAATCATCTTGTAAGTTGATTCGGGATTGCATCGTCCCTAGACATGGTGAGGTGTCTTAAAGTGATAAGGATTAATCATCCTGTAAGTTGATTCGGGATTGCATCGTCCCTAGACATGGTGAGGTGTCTTAAAGTGATAAGGATTAATCATCCTGTAAGTTGACTCAGGATTGCATCGTCCCTAGATATGGTGAGGTGTCTTAAAGTGATAAGGATTAATCATCTTGTAAGTTGATTTGGGATTGCATCGTCCCTAGAAATGGTGAGGTGTCTTAAAGTGATAAGGATTAATCATCCTGTAAGTTGATTTGGATTGCATTGTCCCTAGAAATGGTGAGATGTCTTAAAGTGATAAGGATTGATCATCATGTAAGTTGATCTGGATTGCATCGTCCATAGACATGAGAGATGTCTTAAATTGAGAGGGATTGATCATCCTGTAAGTGGATCAGGATTGTATCATCCTTGGACCTATGTCCTAAAGTGAAATGGATTGATCATCCCGTAATAGGATCTTGTACATTGCAAAGTATGTTGCTATGTTGATGTTGTTGATCGAGAGGATCCATATGTTGATGCTGTTGATCGAGGATCCAGATGTTGATGTTGTTGATCGAGAGGATCCAGATGTTGATGCTGTTGATCAAGATGTTGATGCTGATGATCGAGAGGATCCATATGTTGATCGAGAGATACATACGATGATGTTGCTGTAGCTGTTCGAGTGCTGCAGAAGATGAATATCTAGTATTGAAGATCTTGAAGATGTTCCAATAACTGTTTGAGTTACTGATGATGCATGAAGAAAGCTTCCAATGATTTATAGATGTATCATGTATCATGTAGTTGATGACTCCTTGCTCGTACATATGTTGTTATAATATCCTTCGTGTTAAGGGGGAGTGTTGAGATATTGTAACTTCTAAGAATATTATATTTGTACTTTATTATTCCAGAGATGTTTCATTCCTCTGTGAAGACCTTATTGTATATCCAAAGATGTTTTATTCCTCCGTGGAGAATGTGGTAACTTGGGTTATTAGACTTCCCTAGTGGGGGTCGACCTTGTATGAGTCATGTGGGTTAAGGGGTTATTAGACCACCCTAGTGGGGTTGGCCCTGTCACATTATGTTAAGTAGTTAAGTTGGGGCCGACCTAGTTAGTGTAAAAGTCAAACGAGAGTTGTTTATAAATAGAGGAGGTGTGTTCCTCATTTAACACACATTACACTCACTTGTGATTAGCGCATAGGTGAGAGAGAGATCTACTATGGAGGAGAAGGAGCTCATGTTTGGGATTACATCTTTTGTATTTTCTGGTCATCTATATTGAGGAAGCTTTGTTGGGTTTTCTACCCCATGAGGGTTTCCCGGGATAAATTTGTGTCTCTTGTGTTTATACTGTGCTTGTTGTTATTTCAGTGATCATGTATATGCTATTGTTGTGAAATGGAATGTAATACTGATATTCTCTATCTTAGCATATTGAATTTTAACAATTTACAAACAATTTTTGACAATTTTTACCTGTTTTAAAAACTATTACCCATTTGAAAAAATGAGTGTGTGTGTATGAAGTATAATTGCAATTTTTTTATGTAAATAGATTCTGTAGGATATACCTGTGCATTATTCTCCTCCCTTCATTGAGAGTGTTTTTTATCAGTATTAGATAGTTTGAACATAGTTTGATAATTTAACTTGATGAACCAATAAACTAAGTTGCAGCCCTATAATGTGCAAAGGAGGCATTGATTTCCATGATTGAAGATCTAAAATAGTTGACAGAGGGAGAAAATCATGCCATGAAGATGAACCTGTAATGCTTAAATGCTAGAGAATGATATAAGCAGAGGAGCATTGATGAATTACCGACGGTCTATAACTGAAGCAAAAGAAGAATAAAAGATTAATCAATTCCAACTTGGCAAATCGTGGGAAGAGAAATCAAACTCGTGGATTTCTTTAATCGAATTGGGGAAATCCTTGTAGCGGCGAGGCATGACTACATTGTGTTTGGGGATGGGGTAAGCTTGAACCCGATTACCTTGTGATGGATCGTTACACCCTATTCAAACATTCATTCAAAGCCTTATTATATGCAAATGATAGGGTTACGATTTGAGCCTGTAATTTTTTTTTCAATAGCATGTAGTGCCCTTTGATTTCTAGTAGAAATAGAACCACGACTTTTGGCATTTAGAGACTGTAAGTGTGTCATTTTTACATATTGTGTGTATGGTGGAGCAATCCATAGTTTCTTTATTCGCTTAACAAAAAACCAATGGTTTAGCCACATGTGGGGTCAAACTCTGGTGTATAACTATGCTGCCAGGTGACCAAAACCTATGACCGAGGGTTAAACACAGGTGGTATTAGGAGTTGAAGGCAGTGGTTTTCCAAACCCACAAGGGTTAAACACATAGGTGGTATTGGGAGTTGAAGGTAGTGGTTTTACAAACCCACCTTCATGTCTCGATGGTTCTCATATAGTGCCACGTCAAAACTGTTAACAAAAGTGGTATTGGGATGCAAGAGGGGAGTTAACCATTGAAAATTTTCGTCTCCTAATATTCCTCTACCGCTAGATTAAAAGAACCTATGGATGATCAAATCTACATTCCATTCAATAATTTATTATACACTCGATCATTGCTTAGTTCCATCCACTCTCATTCTTAATAGTACTTCTGACTCAGGATTAATTATTTAACACATTCCATTCAGTAATTTCACCAAACATTTTTATACATTAACCCATGCTCGTAGAGAAAAGGAAATAATAGAATTCTCACCAATATTCCAGAAGGATGAGCGCACTCACACAAAAAAATGCATGGAATCTTTCATTCACATTAGATCTATGCTACATCAAAGTTATTCACATTTTTATTCAAAACCTTGCTACTCTAAATTCATAATTTCAACCCCTATTACTACTCAAAGTTTCGACCCCTGTTTCAATGTAATTGCTCAAACTACAAATTTTAATTGAAGGGTAAAAATAGTTTTTAAACGTTAAAAGAAGGGAAACTTCTAAAACAAAACTGTCATAAAAAAATTGACTAATGGGTAAGGGTGCCTGTCTAATTTAACCCTTGCCCTCAACTATTATTTAATTATCATTTACGTATGTAACATGATTTATAAACTTACTCTTCATATCCCAAGAAGGATTTCCATGAGATTGCTTCACATGCAAATCCATCCACGTCAGAAGAGAACTAGTGTGTGTGCACCACACTGGAGTAGACTTGACCATTACAATAGGGGTAGATAATTCCTAAGAATGGGTAAGTCAAATCCACTATATTATGACAAGGAATACTAGATCCAGGTAGGCATGTGATGGGAAACCCAAGTCCTATACCACTTGATCAAGTACCATGATCAAGAAGGACTATACCAGGGAGTAGATTTGAAGGAATCCAAGCATTCTACCACTTGGCCAAGACACCATGACCAATAAAGGCTACATCTAGGGGCCTCACATACACGAGTGAGTGAAACATCATCATCCTCCATAGGTCAAATCACCATGACCCATAGAGCCAAGCACCATGGCTACGTCTAGGAGGATGTCTGCCCAAAGCTACCCCAAACATCAACATCATAATGGTGAGGGATGTGTTGAATGAAGGTAGAACAACATGAAATGGACCTTTTGAATTGAGCCCTTAAAAGTGGATATGATCAATGATCTTGGTTCTAGCAGGATTTTACATGATAGTATTAAATGAACACAAACATATACCACTAGTTTGTGGTATTTTTGTAAGATCAATTTTGTCTTCATACACACTATTACCACCATTGTCTCACCAATATTTAGAAGTAAAAAAAGTGCTTGTTTCTTTTGAGAAAATAAATAAATAGTTCCCATGTTCCAAAACAAACTTAGTTCTACAATACATTGCAAATCTTGAATATTGAATAAAATCAAACACTGTGCAAACAAAACAATACTTGAGTTCTTCCTAAGGAACAAGACTGTGATATATTTGTTATAACAACGACGCAAAAAAAAAACACTTGTACCAATGAAGACATACTGTTACTTATGGCTCAGAAGAACGCAAATGAATAACACTTTCACGTCTAAATAATGCTATATTTCACAAATGACAAAAAAGAGTCATATTTTTAATTCACATTTCTACTTTTTTAGAAGACAAAAGTGTTATGTTCCTTATTGTCACAATGTTACAAAATTTACATCAATATAATTGATTTTACAACTTTTTGTCTTTCATTGCACAAATACATGTTAATAGTTCCTTCCAAAGTCTTTTTTTCTTAATAAATATCCGCGGATTATAAAAAATAAATAAAAACACATAGTCAATGTGTAATATTTGCTCCAGGGTTTGGTACTTATTTGTGATTTCGTATGCTTTCCAACATTCATAATCATATAGAATAACATTCAAATTTTGTGGCTTCAAAATTTCCAATCCAGCTTCATGCTTTGTTGTTTCATCATTCATACTGCACAGTTCTTTCTTCATGAATACATTGCATGAAGTCAATAGATTAGCTTGATTTGTAGGCTCTGACACATACTGCTTCAATGCATTTGTTGTGACTCCTACAATGCATCTTAGTGTAATATGTCGATTGTTCCTAATAGTCTCAATTTCAATAACTCGTTCCATCTCTTCCCTCATATTATCAATTGTTACCAAATGATGGAAATGAACAAGTTTCCATTGCTTTTCCTACACTTTGATACAGATGCTAGCATCTTTCTAGTGAAGCTTTCACTTTCTTTTGTAGTAAAGTACTTGAGGATCTACAACTAGAAATAATTGCATAGTCTTGTTGTATTTTTGTTCTTGTTCTCCTATAAAGATGTGCAGGAGTTTGTGCTTTTTTGTTCTCACCATTAAACTACATCATTGAGATCTGAATTGGCATCTAAAACAACATCCTCTTCATTTGCAATTGTGTTTGAAACTTTCTTTAACCTTTCTATAATAACTCCTAGTTCTTTCATTTGTCTCAATATCTGATTCTCCATTTCAAATAGTTCTTGCAATGAAAATGATAACTCTTTCAATTCCTTGTTCTAGAGCCACATTTGCACAACGTGCTTGTACAACATTGTCCTATAGTACAATTATTCTTTTATGAACATTTGCTAATTCATTGCATAGTCTTTGCATATTGTATTATGTTTCCATTGCACTTGCCACATTTGCAGAGGCCAATGCTGTAGGCTGTTGATCTATACCCATAAACACAGGAGTCTCGATAATTGCATCCAAGCCTTCCTGCAACGCCAACTTCACCTTCTTGTATGTTCTTTTCACAATTTGTTTTTTCTTGTGATCAAACAAAAATGAACTTAGAGCTGCCATAGTTTCATCATTCGATGGGATGTATGGTCCTAGTAGAAGGTTTTTCAATCAAAACTTTTCTTTCATATTAGAATACACTTCTATTGTGCTACTAGCTTCTAGTTCAATTGATTAAGTCTCAATACCATGTGTCTTTGTATATTCTTGTTGGATTTTATCTTCTTCTTCATTTCTTATAGCTTCTACTTGTTCTCTTTTCCCAACTATCATTTCTTGAGCTTCTAAATCCTTTTCTTCTTGTCATCGTTGTCTTTTTTCCACCTGATTGTATTGTTCATATGCTTCTTTTTTCTTCATGCTCTCATCAAGTATTTCATTTTCATAGTTATTAGTTCTTTGATTTTGTTTCCTTTCAATGAGCTTTGCCAACATCCTTTCTCTCCTGGATATCTTTTCTTCTATGCAAGGCTCATTTGCATATGGATCTTAAACCCCATTGAACATCAATAAATAAATATCTTCCTCTTATTGTCATTTTTTCTAAACTTCCCTTCACCAAAATGAAATAGATACCTTCTCGATGTCCTTTGCATTCGACACCTTGTAAGCACTTATGCTCAATGGAAATGGAGGCCACAAAGCTTTCATTGCTTTTGCCAAATCTACTCCAATTCCGTAAACATATGTATGTCGCACAATCTCTTGAAACACCACCCTATCAGTGATGCACGTAGGAATAATTAATGGTGCTTGTGTACAACCATAGATTCTTAAATATGCCTCTTTTCCTATAAGGAACCATTCCAACACAATAGAATCTTTCCAACACAACATAATTTAACCATAAAACTCTTTCCAACACAATATAATCTTTAAGGACAATAATAAGGTTGGTGTTGTCTCCCCAAGTTATTCCCTCTCACACACAGGCCAAATGTCGAGGCATAATGTGTGAGAGCATCTTCTTATGCCACTCTAGGCCTTTAAGCCAACTCTCGGGCTAGAGGGAGGCTACCCTCAATTGTCCTAAATTTATTGATCTTTCATGTCACACGAGAACAACTTTATCTATGAATCTCTGGTTGGATGAATGGAGATAGTCTCTACTACTTATTGAAATGAAAAATATAAAGATTTGAGTTATAGTTTTGGGAGTGACCAAGCAGCCAAACAACAAAAGATCTAGTGGATTCACTACAACAAAATAGGTCATTAGTGTCAAATTATAGTGCATTTTTATTCAAGTTAGAACATTTTCCTAGATTTAAAGTCAACGTTAAACAACTTCCATATTTAGTGTTCGGTTTAGTAAATTGAAAAATTGGAAAAAAATGTTGGAATTTGAACTTAGATCAGATGCCAAAAGGTGGGAGCTCTACTTGAGTTACATTCCTACAAAAAATTGTTATTACAAGTGCATATATGAACTAAAACTAGACTAAACTACTGCAAATTAGAATCCACAAAAACAAAAAAGGAAAATAGTAAAAAATGAAAATATAAATGGAAAATGGTAAGGAAATGCTAGGATTTAAACCTAGATCACCTAGAAAAAAGTAACAACTCTACTTGATCTACATTTCCACATAAATATGTCATTAAAAGTGTCGATATGAGTTCAAACTACCCTATCCTATGCACGCAAACAAGTAATAATGTAGCTCTTAGATAAATATCAACATTTAATATCAAGGGGAAATTAAGTAATAAAAGATAGATGGGTGGCAATATTTGAACTTGGTTCTCCTTACATGAATGCAAGGGCCTTCCTGAGGCCACAACCATGCACTAGCCACGTCCATTAAATAGAACCCTCAAAATGTCATTTTCTTCTTCTTTCTCTATTAAACTCACAACAAATCAATAAAGGAAAATAAAATTATAAGAGGAAGGAAGAAGGGAAGGGAGAAGACATTATCTTCCTCATGGAAGTTCCTCCATGTAATAGTGGCCTCCATGCACAAAAATTTAAATCCACAACAACAATAAAAAAAAATAAACATTAGCAAATCATTAAGTAAAAGAAAATTAAAAGAGCGAAGAAAGGAAGGAGAAGAAGGGATGGGAGAAGTCATTACCTTCATCATGGAGGTTCTTACATAAAACCTTAGCCTCCATGCATGAAACCCTAAATATACAACCACAAAACAACAACTAACATTTGGAAATCAATAAAATAAAACAAATTAAAAGAGGAGGGAAGGAGGGTAAGGGAAGGGAGAATGAATTATCTTCATCATGGAGGTTCCTCCATGAAACCTAACTTCCACACATGAAACCCTAAACTTGCAACAACAAAATAACATAAATTTAATCAAATCAATAAAGTAAATGAGAAGTAAAAGGGGAAGGAAGGTAGGAGTAGAAGGGAATGGAGAAGTAATTACCTTCATCATGGAATTTTTTCCATTAAACCTTAGCCTCCAAGCACAAAAACCTAAACCTACAACAACAAAACAACAATAAAATTAGCAAACCAAAAAAGAAAAAGAAAAGTGAAAGAGGAAGGAAGGAAGAGAAAGGACATGAGAATTCATTACCTTCCTCATAAAGGTTTATCCGTGAAACTAAAACCCTAGTCTCCACGAGGATGAAACCCCAGGAGAGGAAACCTTGAGGGAGAATGGAGAAGGGAGGAGAAGAGAATAGATAAATAGAAGAAATGGGAAAATAATGAAAGAGTAGGCTTTAAAGTTTAATTAAAATAATAGGAATACCCTTATACACATGAGGATCGAGACAAGTGCTTATTTTTATCTCTTTATATATTTTTTTCCAATGGAAAAAATATTTTTATTCTTTCGAATAAACTTGAACTGCTCACTTGGAGCTTACATAAAAAAAGGTTGGCCTTGATGGCTACCAATATGCTTCATAAAAGCAATCACTCACAATGTGGAGGTTACATCCAAAAACTAGTTCTGCCTTGAAGGCTACAAAAAGTTCCAGATTTGCAATCATACAAAATATTTCCATTACCTCCCATTTTTACACTTCAATTTTTACATTATCATATATTGTTCCTCTATCTGATCATTTTTCCGTCCTTCCACCTCTATTAGGCTTGGAGGAAGGGAAAGTGCCATTTTAGACAACTTATCTGCTTCCATGTTCAATTCTATGTAAACATGAGCAAAGGAAATTTATTTAAAGATGGCTATAAGTTCTTTGATTGAATTCAACAAATGTTGGAGATGAGGAGCATTGATCTGAATTCTGCCATTATCCCATTCTATAACTATCCTTGAATCCCCAAATAGTTGTAAATTTTTCACTTGGCCACCCTTAGGACTACCCATAGACCTAAAAGTTCTGCTTTGCTATTTGATGCTCGTCCTGGTGCGAACTTTATGATCCATTTTTCGTCTTCCGTGAGATGCACAATACCTCCAGCTCCTCCTAGAGGTGGATTGCCATAGCTAGCTCCATAAAAAAAGGCCCATGGAATTTCTTTGTTGATTGATGGGCTTGTGATAATCCTTTAGGAGTTCACATCATGCTCAAAGCGATGTTCTTTGAATTTCTGCATTAGAACAATTACTGTTACATTTGAAGGGATCTTGGTGTTGAGGTAAATCGCCTTATTTCTTACATCCCAGATGCTGTAAATAAATAGTGCAGGGAAGGCTTCAAAATTACATACCCTGGTTTCTTTCCACCAAGATGAAACATTTTGTTCCAGCGAAGACTCTGTGCTCAGTGTCATTTTAAATATTAATCTTTTTGAATCCTTCTCCCAGACGTATCCTGCATATGGACAACAACAGAAAAGATGAGAATTTGATTCTTCTGCGCAATTGCAGAGCACACAGACACTAGGTCCTTGAAAACCTCGTTTCTTAATGTTTTCCCATGTTAAAAGTTTATTACTTCATGCCAGCCATAGAGTGATTAAGGTTTTCAGAGGACCTGGGATGGTCCATATTTTTTTCCACAACCAGCATTGTTCACCTGTCACAAGGGATCTAATAGCAGTCTCATAACAAAGTTTAGCAGAAAAGCTACCATCCTTGCTATTTCTGGACTAGATCAACTTGTCGGGTTCTCCTTCCTTCAGGTGAACGAAACAATTGACAAGATTAGAAATAAAACGGTTCCAGGATTCAGCTTTGACTCATGTTAGTCCTAAAAAAAGAGCCGATTTCCAGCTTGCTCTGCCTCTTGTCTCTGAATTATGTAATTGTGCATCTTCTAGTGTTTCAATATTCTTGGCTCTGAGGTCTGAGATTAGTTCGACTAGGAGCTTGTAATATTCCCCTACTCTAGCCCATGGGTATTCTCCCAAGTGCATGCTTCTGCCATCTCCTATCCTCCAGGTAGTCCAATTTCCAATTAGAGGGAAAGCGAGAACAAGGGCCTTCCATTCAATGGAGCTATTTTGTAGTTTTTATTTGGTTGTCTGAACCAATCTACGATTGAGGGTGTTTGGAAGTATTTCGAGATCATTGTTCTGCCCCACAGGGAGTTTGGATATTCTGTTAGCCTCCATAAGGTTTTTGCTGCTAGTGATTTGCAGAAGAGATCTGGGTTTTTAATTCCACATCCACCCAAAGACTTTGGCATAGATAAGGTAGACCATTTGACCAGTGGGATGCCCTTAGTTTGTTTGCTTGTCGTCCAGAGGAAACATTTTTTTTTTCCTTATTTTAACCATAATACCTTTTGGTATGTATGCAATAGATGACCAATAGACTAGAATGCTCTAGAGTACTGCTTTGAGCAGCACTAATCTGCCCCCTTTGGATAAGAAACAATTTTCCCAGAGTGTGATTCTCGATTGAATTTTCTTATATAGCCACAGCCAATCTTGGAAAGCATACGTGTTTGGTTTGAGGAAGAAACCAAGATATTTGAATCCTTCCGAAATAAGGATTATAGGGTAGGAAAATGAATCCTCTATCTTGAGTACCAGTTCTTCTGAGAGATTATTATAGGTTAGGAAGGATTTTTCAGTGTTTATGACCATTCCAGTGGCCTTCTTGTAGGAGTCCAATATCATTGCAAAATATTGAACATTGCCATAAGCACCTTCCCCAAACAGAAGAACATCATCCATGGACATAGTGTGTGTTAGTATCACTAAGTTGGATAACCTGAGTCCCTTGATCACTCCTTCCTCCTTTTCTCTGTGAATTAGACGACTCAGAGCATCTTCTACTAGAAGGAAAAGGAAAAGAGACAGAGGACAACCTTGTCTTAAACCCCAGGAAGGTCTGAAGAAATGGGAAGACGAACCATTTATTAAGACTGCAAATGAAGTTGATTGAATGCACCCCATTATCCATTCCACAACTTATATCGGCATATCTATTTGAATCATTAATAGATGAATGAATGTCCAAATTACCTTGTTGTATGCTTTAGAGAGATCCAACTTGAGGGAAAAGGCTGGCATTTTATCCTTCTTTATAGTATGAATTACTTCCTACACAAGGGATACTGCATCATGTATTTGTCTGTTGAAGAGAAACCCGAATTGTTCTTTTGATATCACTTTGCTGAGTATAGGTTTCAACCTTTGTGCTATTATCTTGGCTATGAATTTGTAGACCAAATTGCAACAGGCTATCGGTCTATAGCCTTCAAAGGTTTCACCTTTTCATTTCTTGGGTATTAGAGTGATGAAGGTGGAGTTTAGGGATCCCAAAACCTTTCCAGAACTTTGAGATTCTTTGAATACCTTCAGCAGATCTTCCTTTCGTAGCTCGTAAAAGCCTATGAAGAATTCCAGAGTGAACCCATCCGGGCTTGGGCTCTTTCCTTTCTGGAAGGAATGGATTACCCCATTCAATTCCTCCTCTGTTACTTCCTTAGTCAAATCTTCCTTCATTTCTTCCGTTATGATTCCAAGAAATAAGTTTAATACCTCCAAGATTTCTAAAATGGGACAATCCGAGGGGGACATGAACCTGGATTTGAAATGCTCCACTACTGCCTTGGCCTTGTCTTGAAAGGATTGTGCTAGATTTCCTTGAGCATCTTTGATTTCTACTATAGTATTTATGTTTTTTCTATGTGTTGCAAGAAGATGGAAAAATTTTGTATTCTTGTCTCCTTCCGCTAGCCATAGAGCCCTGCTCTTTAGTCTCCAAAGTTGTTCCTCCTTATCTAGGAGCATGGTTCTTTTTTTTTCTAATGAATTTAGGGACTCCAGTTCTTCATTGGTAAAAACCCCTATTGCATTTGTGCTGTAGAGATCCTGTAACTTTGAATCTGTTTCCTTTAGGTCTTTTTGAGAGAAGGCTATGTGTTTATGTCCGCATTCTTTAGAGAGGAACTTTATTCTTGACAAATTGTTTGCAAATTGCTGCATAAATGTTTGCGTGAAGGAAAAAATTAACGTCTTCCAGATCTCTTTTACCAGGCTATGATACCCTTCCTCTTCCAACCAGGCAAGGTTGAATTTGAAAGGGGAGGGGGGTTTCTTCTTAGGGATTGTTATCGAAAGGGATATGGGTCTGTGGTCCGATACCCCCCCCCGAATTCCACTGAGGATCTTAGGCTTAGACGATCCTGAAACAAGATTTCTGCTACCAAGAACCGATCCAATCTTTTTTAGATCGCGTGATCCCCACTTCGATTATTCCGCCATGTGGGATCAAGTTTTAAGGGCTGAACATACACCAATTTATTTACTTCAAAAAGGCTATTGAAGAAATGGATGAGCGAATCGTTGCGCGCATTTTTCCCCAAAATTCTCTTGTACAGAGGGTTAGGTTTAGGTCGTCTGCAATTATGATACTAGGAATATCCAATGCGCTAGAATTGCACAAATTTTCCCAGTACTCTCTTCTCCCGTGGAATGGCCCATACACATTCAAGAAGGATATATGAAGCTTGGTTTCATAATCTTCTAACTCAATTTTTAGAGCGGCGTTGTATGCAGTCGATGAGAGGAGAAGCAGTTATGGACTCCATGCGGCGATTATACCCCCTGGGTGGCCTTCTGCGTCTATTATTTCCATCTTCTAGTCTCTTAAAAGACAACTTAAGACTTCCTTCACCTTTTCTCCTTCCACCATTGTTCCTTCTGCGTCTATGGTTTCCATCTTCTAGTCTCTTAAAAGACAGCTTAAAATTCTCTTCGCCTTTTTTCCTTCCATCATTGTTTCTTGCAGGAGCAAAATTTTCGGTTTTAGTGTAAAAAGTAATATTTTGAGGGCATTTTGTTTAGAGGCCCCCCCTATCCCCCTTATGTTGTAAGAGAGGGCTATCATTAAGTGCCCTTGGACCGAGATTTTTCCTCTCTAATAGCCCTTCCAATGGTTTTTTGTTTCCCCTCTTTAATGTCTTTGGCCGCCTGAAATTGGGCCTTTGAGAGGAGAGATTTGCGGCCTACCTGAGGCTTTTGGGGTTGGTTAAGTGCAATCCCCCCAGAGGAGACTTGGTCCTTTTCAAATTTTAGTCTAGACTTGGAGCGTAACCCATACTCTTGTCTTGCTAAAGGGGAAAAGTTCTAATTTCCGCTTAGTGAAGGAGAGGTTGGCTTTACGGGAGGGTAAGGAACGGGTAATGCCTCCAATTGTGAAGCGACATAAAAAAGGGTTTGGGTTATAGAATTGGAACCGTAATTGAAGGAAAGAGCGGGGTTAAGTATAGGATTACCTTCTAAATCCTCGCTCGCACTGGGTCCGGTTGTCAGGGCTTTCTCTTTGCTAGTATGGCAACCGCTTTCTTCCTCTAGGTCTTTCCCTTCCGCTTTCACATCCGCCACCTCCTCTACGCATGAAACGTCCTTGTCTTTTAGGGAAATTGGAGTTTCAATTCCTTTTTCAACTGGCTTCGTGTTTTCCACCCTATCCGCGCATGCAACGTCCTTCTCTTTTGTCAGATCTGGGGTGACTGAGGGATGCGTCCTACTTTTTCTGAGCCAAATATTTTTGAACTATGGTTTCGGTTGCCCGACTTGATACTGAGTACAGTCTTTTTGGAGATGACCAACCTTCCTGCACCTGAAGCATCTGAAATGCAGTTTCCAGTAGTCCAAACGTTGAAACCAAACACTACCATACATATCGAGCCTAATTTCTTCAAATAAGTTGTCTCTTACATCCAATTCAACTAGTATTCGGGCACACCGTCTGTCTTGTTTGGATTCCCAATCCTCTTCCAACTCTACGAATTGTCTGAGTTTGTTGCCGATTGCTTCTAGAAAGTGTTTTTGCTAGAAAACCATTGGAAAACCTGGTGGTATAACCCATATCTGTTGCAGATTATGCGGTTCCTTTCTAGCGTTGAAGCTAACTGCCCATTGTTAAATTTTGAGCATTAATTCATTATACTCTAGGATCTTTGCTGAGAGAATAACATATACAGTATATCAATGCATGACAATCACAATATGACAAGCATCACAAGAATCAAAAGCATAAGAGACAAGAGACACAGAGTTTCCGTGGGGAAAACCCTAAGGTGAAAAACCCCACAACTTCCTCAGAGATAGAGAGAGCAATGGCTCAACCAAAATACAACCAAATAACACTGAGATAGTCTCCTAGCAGATGATCCTCCTCTTCCTCACTAGTGCGCCACTTCTGAGAGTGAGAGTGAGTTACTTTTCCGAGTGAGTAAAATAGAGATCTCCTATCTCTATTTATACTCACCTTTTTGCCCAGTGACCTTATGGGGCTGACTTGTCTAGTTAGATACATCCACATTATATTATATATAATTCCGGGCCGACCCCACATGGTGGTCTAATAACCCATCGGCAAGTACACACACTTGCGACACTTGTCAATCCACATGACGACACTTCCTTATAGAGGAATAACACATCTCTTATAAGGGTACAATATATATATATAAAATACACAGATGAAATACATTCCGAAGTTACATATACATCAACACCCATTTCTTCAGGATTAATCCCGACAGACCCCATCTCCAGCGCTGGTCAAGTAATTTTGCGCCCTCCCCTTCCTCTTTGGATTTAAAGAGAAACCACCCCCTTGGAAGGATATGGAAATTGGGGATATAACTGATTAAGGGGAGCCAATGCTTCTCCATCGAGGATGTTATTGCTTCTCGACCTGTAACCTTCCCACAGAAGCACCCGACCAATGTGAAATTGAGATAATCTGGGATTTCAGATAATTGAATGTCCCTTCTGACCGCGAGTTCCAGACAACCTCCATTCGACTTGATGATTTTCTTCCCAGCTCGAGGACGTTGTTCCGTGGTGCTTCTGTGTTCATCATTTCCAGAGCTTGGCGAATGAGGTTTGTGCAAATTCATGGCTTCTATCGTCATTGTATCAGTATTCCTCATGGGGGAGATCCCGCGAGTGGGGGAGGCAGGATTATCAATAATTTTCGGGCGTGTAGAATTACAGATTTCTTCGTCTGTGTAGAAGACAGGCTCGGAGTCCGAGTCTTCATAGTCTACTTCGTCAAAAAACATTTTGTCCCCACTATGTTGGAGCTTTAGCTTTGAATGAGAAGCCCAGGGCAAGGCTAGAAACCAACCATCTCCACGTAACGTTTGGGGATTCAAATGAAAATTAACCAGGAAATGGGAAACCTCCGAGCAGAGAAAAAAAAAGAAAGGATAAATCCATCGCGGCTAGCTTCTCACTGTCTTTAGGTGAACTTGCTGGTTTCGAACCTCGGACTGGTTCCCATCTCTTTATATATATATATGTTTGGAAAATTTCTCTCACTTTTATTTAGTTACTTAGGAAAGTTAACGCTAAACTCAGAGCTATTAGCACTAACTCATGAAATAAAATTGAACCTATCTCAATCTTGGAAAATAGTGTCAATTTTTCATACAAATTACAAAAAACCACAAAAAATGAGCAACAAAGCTAGTTAAAAAGGATGCTAATGATACAGTTTTGTTATAGTGATTTAAGCCATAGGAATGATAGTTTGAACTACGTGCACTAAAATCTGATTTTGTGTGATCAATAACTCATCTAAAATAACAAATAAGAGCTAAGGAGCAGGATGGAATCTACTTTCCTAACACATATTAATTAGATAGAAAATCAAATCTGCAAGGAAAGGATAGATCCATTAATTTTTTCGACGTCATATGAGATAGAAAATGAAGAAGGAAACACTAATAACTTACTTGAATCTATTATTTCACAAGTGGCAATAACCTTGACCCCAATTACACAATAAACATAACAATGCATTTATACAACAACGAATCTAGGTGATAATAGGGTATAACGCCACAACGATTGCCTCTATGGATCATAGGACATGTGTAGTGCCCCACACCAGCACATAGTTGGCCTTACAGAGGGAACATTTATTCCAGAATTCATGATATAGCACCATGTAATATTGGATGTTGATCATCAAAATCCATTAAGGTCGAAGACATAGCATTTGTCTATTGGATATCATGGCCTAAACCATGGTTCAGGGCCAAAATATAAGGACTTAAGACATATATCATTTATATTTGGGGCTCATGGGCCATGCATTAGTTATGTGATTGGGTAGAGCTTATGTAGCTCTCATTTGTTTCCAAGAATGATACAATTGAGTGAACTAGGTAAACTAGGTAATTTAATTTATACTTATTGAATAAATGACCTTTCCATCCTTTGATCGAAACATGGGATCCATCTCCAGAGAGGTAGGAGTGCATTGTTCCACAACCGTTGTGTACCTAGAATCCAATTTGCCACATAATATGCTTGAAATATGAGTACCACCCACCCTCTCATCAATGTGTGGAATTCCAGGAGCTAAAATATAATTGGAAGAAAAAAACAAAAAGTAACATAACTACAACAAATTAGTGTATGGTTTATGAGTTAAGCATTAATGGGTTAGTTCTTAATGGTTAGGTGCTAAGAGTTTGTACACTAGTGGTTGAATTCATTAACAAATAAAAAAGGTGAATGCAACAAGCATTGGTTAGGTGAGTGTATTAGGCCCCTTAAGTTAATGTTTCTTCTTTCCAATGTTAGTTTTAGTGCAATGTATTATTGGTTGTGAGGATTGGTCTAGTGTGGAGTCATATAAATTCCAATACAGTATGATCCTCATGCCAACTAGGGGATTCCACACATGTAGTGAGCTTCTAGATTATACTAACACAATGGTTGACTGGTTGCAGAGTGATTACTCAACCTTCCCTTCCTTCATGTGCATAAATTATGTCGAGGAGTAAAAAAAATTGTAATGGTTCTGTCATGTCCCAAATTTGGAATTGGGTCACAATGGCCTAATCACATTAGCCATATTCATTAGAGTTTGTAAAATTGATGTTAAGGGTCAAATAATTGCCAAGGTGGAAAATTACTAGTTTCCTAGGTTTGGGGTGGAAGCTTTGGGATTTGGAATAAGGGGGATAATAAAGGATGTTTAGACATTAGAAGGGTTCAAGTATTTAATAAATAGAGTGAATAAATAAATTCAAGAGAAATCCTAAGTGACAAATGGTTTTGGAGACATATGGAGGATGTGGGACCCACACTAGCTTGATTTTTCATAATACATGGTATCTCTCTTTTGCAAATTCAAATTAATGGGAATGTGAACACTCTTGGGTGAGTTGGTAATTCATAACACATTTCATTGAGCATCTTAGGTCGAATTTGGAAGGATTGGTAACCTCCATGGAAGATAAAGAGTCAAAGTGGAAGTTTGTGGACACTTGGGCTAGATTCCCTAGCCCCTATGACACCAATGATGGAGCATCTATGACAACTATGACAAATTGCAGACCTGACCTCTGACATCTGACCACTATGACATGTCAGCCCCAAAAATAGGCTCAAAGAAGGCGAATTTGGGAGTTGGAGAAGCCAAAGAGACTCAAAATCGAATTTGGGAGAAGATGGAAGGTTGGAACTAGGAGACAAGTGGCAAATGTGGAATATTTCCTAAATGAAAATCTATTGAATCTATTGAGAGGATTTAGACCCTTAGAAGGCTAATGTTGGTTATAAAATGTATAAATGAAGTATGAGAATAGCTTTTTATCATTTGTAGAATTTGCAATTGCATTTGGGAAGAGGGAGAGCTAGTGGATGACTAGTTTCTTGCCTTAGCCAATTTCAAGGGTGAAAGATTCCCATCCAAGTTGGTAATTGGAAAGGCCATTCAGACCTTTCATTTGGAGCTTTAATGGAGTCTTTATTTGCAGGTGTAAGCTACAGGGCAGCTCATGGTTTCTTCTATTGCAGCTCACTCCTTCAACCATTTCCAGTTTTGATGGCATATTCTTGATCCTTGAGGGAGGGCGTTTTTGGTGAGCTATTGTACTCTTTGGGGAAGCATTTAATGCCCAATTTATTTTTTAATATGAAGCAAATACTCTGTTATTCATCTCCAAAAATTTTCAGGTCGAAATTCCAAGTAGAAATGTATAAATCTCATTTTTAATGGAATAACAATGCCATTTCCCCACTACCTTATTGTGAGCCAATGTATTGATGATGATTTCGAATGAATGGATGATTCTCTGATATATTTGTGATCAATATACTTCCATGGATGTCTTATACAAGTTTCATGTACTGTACTTGAGCATTTGAAGCATTTTTACTCAGTTTAGTTGTATTGGGAGGTGAAATAGTGCCATTTCCCCAAGGGTCGAATTGATGATTTTTGCAGTTGAATGGGAGAGGGTGAGAACAGTTGTAATAATCCATTAATGGTGAATATGAGACTTTAATAAAGTAATTAACACATTACATACCTCTGTTCATAAATTTGAGTGGGTTTGGAGGCATTTGGGAAGCCATTTTTCAGTACTTACCCCAGGGGGATTTGAACCCCAAATTACTAGTAAAATTGCATAATTGGTTCAGAATCTTAAGAGAGTTTGCAGAGGCCTTTTGGTGGACATATGTCATCCATAAAAATCATATTCAAGTCCTAATATCATTCATACACCTTCCTTGAAGATTTGAAGGCATTTGGAGTCAATTTGAGACCTAGAGACCAATACTAGTCAAAGGAAAATCACTAGTAAAGTTACCTACATTGATCAGAATTGAAAGAGGATTTGAAGAAGTATTTTAAAGGTCTAAAGGCATCCCTGAAACACATATTTATGTTCTAATATCATTCATATACCTTCTCAGAATATTTGGGATCATTTGGGGCAAATTTGGGACCTAGAGATCAAAACTAGTCAAAGGTCAAACTAGGGAAAAAAGTGGAAAATTACAATTTTAATAAAATTCCTAACAAGGGACATTACAGGTTCCCTTGTAAGCCATGTTTTCCAAAGGTTCCCTTTGCATGGCCTATGTAGTGGTTTTGACTCTATGCATGGTTTGTGAGCCATAAAATCACATTTTAGGCCCTAGGAAGTTATTGTTCATCTTTATACAATGATTGATGCCATGCGATTCATTTCACTAGTCCCAATCCCACTTATTCACCCTTGTGAGCATCACTCGATGCAATGGGTGCTAAGTGGAATATTAAAAACCATGAGAAATTGGTCAGTTACGACTATACTTGTAATTTACCTTGTTAGGAATTTTATTAAAATGACAAATTTTCACTTTTTTTTCTAGTTAGACCTTTGACTAGTTTTGAGCTCTAGGTCCCCAAATTGCTCCAATTGCTCCCAAATATTCTGAGAAGGTATATGGATGATGTCAAAAAAAAATATGTGTTTCAGGGATGCTTTTAGACCTTTAAAATACTTCTGCAAATCCTCTTTCAATTCTGGACAATGTAGGGAACTTTACTAGTAATTTCCCTTTGACTAGTATTGGTCTCTAGGTCTCAAATTGACTCCAAATGCCTTCAAATATTCAAGGAATGTCTATGAATGATATTAGGACTTGAATATTATGTTCAGGGATGAGATATGGCCCCAAAAATACCTCTGCAAACTCTATTAATATTATAGACCAAGTATGCAATTTTACTAGTAATTTGGGGTTCAAATCCCCCTAGGGTAAGTATTGAAAATGAATTCCCAAATGCCTCCAAACCCACTCAAATTTATGAAAAGAGGTAGGGGATGTCTCAAGGATTTTATTCATGTCTCATGTGAATCATTAATTTATTATTATATTTGGTCCAACCCTCTCCCATTTAGCTACAAAAATCACCAATTCGACCCTTGGGGAAATGGCACTATTTCTTCTCCCAATGCAATTAAACTAAGTAAAAATACTTCAAATGCTCAATTAAAGTACATGAAACTTATAAAATACATCCATGATAGTCTATTAATCATAAATGTATCAGAGAACCATTCATTCATTTGAAATCATCAGCATTATCATGCTATACATCAAGGTAGTGGGGAAATGGCACTGTTCTTTCATTAAAAATGAGATTTATACATTTCTACTTGGAATTTCGACCTGAGAATTTCTAGATATGAATAAAAGAGTATTTAATTCATATTAAAAAATAAATGGGGCATTAAAATCTCCCCCAAAGAGTACAATAGCTCACCAAAAACGCCCTCCCTCAAGGATCAAGAATATGCCACCAAAACTGGAAATGGTTGAAGGAGTGAGCTGTAATAAAATAAACCATGAGCTGCCCTGTATATTACACTTGAAAATAAAGAATCCATTAAAGATCCAAATTAAAGGTCTTAATGACCTTTCCAATTACCAACTTGGATGGGAATCTTTCATCCTCGAAATTGGCTAAGGCAAGAAACTAGTCATCCACTAGCTCTCCCTCTTCACAAATGCAATTGCAAATTTCTCAAATGATCAAAATATAGTTTCATTCTTTGTCATTGAAATTTATAAATTTATAATGTCCTCCATGGGTCGAACTCCTTCCGAGAGACTCATGCAAACTCAAGTTGGGGAGAGATTCCAAAGAACACCACTTGTATAACAATTCCTAGTCTCCCACTTCCACCGAATCACATGTGGAAGCATATTAGCTTCCCTAACATGCTTGAGAACCCTATTGGAGTCTATTTTTATCCCTGACATGTCATATATATCATATGTCAGCCTTCAGGTCTGATTTGTGTCATAGGTGTCATAACATCTTCATCATTGTTGTCATAAAGCTAGGGAATCTAGCCCAAGTGTCTCACTAGCTCCAAATTGCCTCTTCCTCTTCCATGGGAGTTACTCTTACTCTATATTTAGAACTCATTGACTCATGCCAAGTATTATTGACCTTATAACTCATCCCAAGAACAATAGGCTTCCCATGGATTCGAAATTGCAAGAAGAGGATGCCATGTGGCACATAAATTCTAGCTTGTGAGGGTCCCACTTCCTCCGTGTGTCTTCATGATCAAATTTCACTTTGATTTTCACTTGTATATATTTATTTATCTCCTTTATTAAATATTTATTCCATCCTAATGTTCCTACATCATTTATTATCCCCATTATTCCAAATCCCAAAGCTTCCACCCCAAACCTAGGAAACTAGTAATTTTCCTCCTTGGCAATTATTTGACCTTTAGCATCAATTTGACAAACTCTAATGAATAGTGTCAATTTTCTTAGGCCATTGTGACCCAATGCCAAATTTTGGACATGACAAATCCTCCCTTCCCAATATTTCTTGTCCTCAAGCAATTTCAAACATGGGTGTTGAAGAACCTGCTTTCTGTATAATTCTTTGAAGTTGCCATTGAATTGCTCAACCTTGAGTCTTTGAGTTTCCATGAAGATTTTAGAGAGGAACCACCATGCTTGTTGCTACACTACTTTGATAAAAATCACTTTATTAAGCGGGAAATCCATCTCCCATACTTCTTGTTTCCCCCAAAAATTGAAACCAATGAGACAAAAATTATTTTAGGGTCCCATTGCTTATATTGCACCCACACCATTAGATAAGAGGATTCCTGGATCCCATTTTCTTGTATGCATTCTTCCAAACATCATGAGTAAAAAATATATATCATCAAAGTACATAACGACATAATGAAAATGTACATCAAGGATATGCTTCATCAAAGAGTCATGAAAGTGCTTATACCTCTAGGCAAGTAGACCACCATTTTCCAAGTGCATACTAGCTTCAAGTGACCAATCAAATCTTCTCCAGTGACATAGGTGAGGATCCCATGTCCTATAATGTTGCTCCAAAAGGATTTGATATGCATCAAAATATTCAGCCATGTATTCTTTCATCCAAGAAGTGAATGAAGAATCTCCACTAAAATTTGAACCAAATAATGAGCAGAAAAAACAAGGAGACTTCAAATGACTCAAAGAAGTCCCACACATACATCCCTGAATGTGAGAATCATAAAGATATAAAAAATTATGTGGCTACCAACAAAAATGTTCTCCAATCATAAATCTATTCACCCAAGTGTTGGACGAAGTTCCTCCAACGTCAAATGAATCAAGTGTCGAACAAGAAAAACCATGAGTCTTCAAGTGACTCAAATGCATATCATAGGTGCATCCATGTAGATGTGCATCATCATAAAGTAAAAAATGATGCTTCTGCAAATGTGAATAAGAATATGCTCCAACCATATCATCATAAAAAGTAAATATAGGAGTTCCATACTCCTCATGTGGAACCATAAAAAAGAACCCTTTCACCCATTCTTCATTGAGACTAATGCTGCAAAACATGGAATTGTAGGATGTAGGAGAATTAAGTAACTCACCCAAATGATCAAAAAGTGCAGAAGTTTCATCATGGAAAGGATCCATATGGTTAGTATTGTATTACCCCATTTTGACCCTTAGAATATATTAGCTTTTAATGTAACTATTGTATATATGTGATGTATGTTTTCCTAGCATGGAGCTCAAGGCCAAGGCCCCGCTAGTGGAAGCTCGAATTTTATTTAAAAGGACAAGCATTTGATATTTTGCTACCCATGTGCTATTTAGCCATGGAACATTGTATAAATGATGTAAATAAACATCATGCAATAAAATACCAAAACTGGCTATGGAGACAATGAATGAGAAGGGGCCATGTGTATCCACTAGGGAGTGGTGAGGGGGTTGTGGGATTGAACCTTAGGTTGCCAAATGTCATCTTGAGAACCCATTTGACTTACCTTGCTGGAATTTAATTCTGTTGTAAGGAAGTGGTTGAAGAAAACAGTCCATGGCTTCAATGGAGCATGGGCAGCCCAGAAATTTGAATGACAGAGTATGGGCTATGTTTTATTATACCACAAGTCACTCTACCTCATGAGAGTTGCTTCTTCCTCATTACCATTGGAGTGTGGAACAAACTAGCATCAATTTTCATCCAAAAATGAATTCCCAGCAGGGAGAAAAACTAGAAATCGCAATTGTGGAAGAACCCACATTTTGAAGAGCCATAAACACCCATAATTGGTATTGGATAGTGAAATCCAATGGGGGATCCATAGGTATGAACATTTGGGCGAATTTGGGAGTATTAGCTACCCCAAAATCCATTGGAAAACCTAGTTTTGATAGCCCAGAAAACTAGTGTCGGGATTGAGTTATTCGTTGACAGAATGGTGAGAAATCCAAGTGTGGATGTTTGAACAGAGGATTGGATTGCTTGAATTTAGCTTGAGATGTCTGTAGCTTTGTGGTTGAACTCACTGGCTTAGCATCCTCCTCCTTTTCCTATTGCATGCCTGATAAACTGCAGCAACCATACCTGGTTGGCTCGTTAATAGTCGAATCCGACTCTCATGTTGAATGATAAATAGGAATAATATATTAGACGATGATGATAAATTTACAATAAGATCGCCTTTATAGGGCTTGAGCAATCATAACGAAGGGTTACGAACTTTCACTAGTAAATTAATAATCTATTAATTTATAAATAACAATATTAATTAAATATTCACAGCATAAACCCAATTGTGTGTTGGATTAGGATGTTTGAGTGAAACCGTGGCTGTGAGTGAGCCTGTTTAGTTCCTCCTTATTGGATACACAACCCAGCTCGGGGGTGATCTCTCAGCTGAAAGAATACAAGCTAGATAGAGATTTATAGTTGGGTGGAACGTTTCTCTCACATAGCCAGTTGTTTGGACAACTTCATCTCAAGGTAAGTGTTCTCTGTGGTTCAAATTATATGCATTTTGTGTTTTGCAATGTGTTAATTTTGAATGATAATTATTCATGTTAATGGGATTCATATGAAGTCTGTGCATAACATGAGAAGGGGATTGATTCTTTGCATGTTGATTCATCATCTTCCTGGGTCAAATAAGTTGATGCATTACTGTTTGTGTGTGTGCAATTGTGTTTATTCCACTGTGTTTATATGGATTATGTATTTGTACACATAACTTTTTATTTATTATGAATTTATTAGTAATGAATGGGGCTGAGATTGCCAATAAGCCCGGTATGTTGGTCATGTTTCCTTCCTCGCACTGGATTGATGGAAGGGGACGTGATAGAGTGATATCAGAGCCCAGCTTGCAGCACTGGGGTTGCTTGGGCCAAACTTTGAGTTATAGGCAAGTGACAGAATGTTTTAACGCAGTATTGGTGAAGTTGGGGCGGCATTTTTGATTGGAAAAAATGGCAGGGTCATATTTCTTAAGTGTGGAAGACGATCACACAGGTGCATAGATCTCTTAGAGAGCTTTCCAACGGTACCAGACTCGCCTCATTTGGCCAAGGGATGAAGGAGTTATGGACCCCGGAAGTTGTAGGGTCGGAAGTGTTCCAGGGTTGCGGATGTCGAGTTTCGGGAACGCGAATTTTCAAAATTTGCATTTGGATTTCTGAAATCCCGAACCCGTAATTTCGGCTTTCGGGATGTCAGGTTTCGGGTTTCAGGAACGCAAATCTTTGAAAATTGCGTTTTGGATTTCCGAAATCCCGAACCCGCAATTTCGGGTTGCGGGTTGCGGGATGGTTACATCCCCGTGACCGCAACTTGACCCCCCGAACCTTCAGTTTTGGGGTTCGGGTTTTAGGTTGCGGGATGGTTACATTCCCATGACCGTAACTTGACCCCCCGAACCCGCAGTTTTGAGTTTCGAGTTTCGGGTTTCGAGTTGCAGGAACACAAAAGTTTGAAAAAGTTGCATTCCAGTTTCCACAATCCTGATCCTGCATTTCGGGTTTCAGGTTGTGGGTTGTGGGCTGTGTGTTGCGGTGAAAAAATAAACTAGTATAGAGCCTGAAAATTGATTTTTGGATTACAGGAGCATGCAAGGTCGAAATTTGATGAGTTCAGTGGAATTCTGAGGCCATTGAAGGAGGCTATGAATGAACCAGTGAAGATCCCGAGCCCATTATGCCCCAATTTGACACAAAATTGAAATTAATGGCTTTTACAAATCGGTGTCCTGACGCTTGATGGAAGGTCGGATTGAGTCGAAACTGATATGGGGCGGTCATGGAGTAGGCACGGTGTTAAGTTTGGAGTTTTGGAGCCAAAATCCAAAGGATGTGGAGTCGGGGTGTGCAAGAAGGCCAAAAAACACTATTTCGGGCCACGTTTTGGAGATTTTGAGAAGCTTGCAGTGGCTAAAAGTGACCCTATAATTCGGATTCAAGAAAATTACTGAACTCAACATTTCATATTCCCATTAAAACAGATAATTCACGTTAGACAAATATTTTCCAGAAATGCTCAGTTTGGGAGATAGCCATTTTTTGCCCAAAATTTGAAATTTTGGAAAAATGTGAAAAGTGGAAAGCAGTCAAACCCAGAATTTTATAAAAGATGAATGGAGCATCGGAACAGAGATCCGCGAGTTGCTGAGTGTTCCTTGTTATATGTACTAGCTTTTCCCAGTAGAATTTTTTTTTTTTCTGAATCTTTATGGATTTGCTTCTACAGATGGCTGAAGTTGGAAGTTTAGGATATTTCGTAACTGTGAAAGTGCAGAATTCCCATTGTCATTTTGGTAAAAGTCGACATTTTTGAAGTAATGCGGTTTCCACACCCGAAGTTGGAATGGAGCAAGCGGATAGGAGTTGGAAAGCTTATCCAACAGGGAATAATGGTGTATGACCAGAATTTGAATGAGGTTATCATACCTCATAGTTATGCAGCGCAGAAAAGTGCCAATGGCTGTTTTGACAAAATTGTTGTCAATATGGGCAATTTCTAGAATTGCATGCCTAGAAAGTAGCAAGTTAGAATATTGTGCATGCGTATATGTATTGAATTGATGCTTGGTGATTAAATCATATCTAATGATTCCTTGTGTGTTTGCTAGAGGCCATGAAATCATACCAGCTATGATGTGGAAGAGGAATCCCATGCGGCGATGAAGGATTGGAAAGGGAGAATCCCTTAACCCTGTTTTGCTACTGTATTTATATTTTGTGAGCTTGATGTGTAGAAAAGTATGGCATGAGAATGCTGAAAATGCCAGAGATTAGAGAGATGGCATGAATATGCATTGGCTGGCATATTAATAAACATTGCACAATGCATGAGTAGATGCACACATAGGATATTAGATATTGGTAAAAGTAGTAAGGTTCTACATATGAAATGAACCATTAATGGAAAATATTGTGGTTGATAATCACTATTGGTGTTGGTATTGGTTGTAGGACCAAAGACAACATAAGCATGGCTAAATGTGTTGATGATGTTGTTGCATATGGCCAACAACCTTATGAAGAAAAGGCTAGGGCAGAAAATCAATGATCAAGAGATTGGTGGAAGGATTTTGTAATCCTCTGTAAGAGACCAACTGATCAGGTAACATCAAAGGTGTAAATGGGATCCATGTCGGTAATGGTTTACTTATGATGATTGCATAAGTGATGAAAGGGGATTGGGTATGAATCCCTTGAACCATATTTAGTAATCATGGAGTAGTGAAGGCGAGAGGCCTCATACCATGTGACTGTTTAGAAATTTAGATTGCACTCATATAAAATATATCATGCCATGTGTATGTTGGTTATGAGCTTAATAACCAAAGCAAGTGAGAACTGGTGGTCCTGATTATGGTAATGCATGTTATATGAGATAGTCATGATTAAGTCATAATATGCTTGAATGCATAGTATTCGTGAAACAATGCAAGGTGGCATTGAGTGGATGTGCATTAAGAGATTTTATAAATCTTGTGGTTAAGCATTGAGTGAATGCATATGAAAAACTTGAGTAAATGTTGTGAATATGCATGCATGTGGGTAGTTACACCCGAGGAGATGTATTGTGTGCATACATGATTGTGATATATGTATATGTTTCATTACAATTGAGCAATAGATGAAATGATAATTAATGATAATTCTGAGATCATTTCATGAGCTGCTATGAATGCAGGGGAAGAATTGCATGAAGGTAGTCATGATTGACAGGCTTCCAGAGTGCTCTGTTGGAATGACAGAGTTGTATAAATGATATGGCTATGAATTAATGAGAATTTAAAAGTTTTAAGTTGATTGCATGGATGGTGTCTTGTAATTTTATTGTGCTCCGGGTGCATATAACATAAGCCTATACATTTCATTGAATTTGAAATATTAATAGTTGAGAGCGTTTGAATTATGGAGTGTTATAATTTTGAAGATCACTTTAGTGACTGTTGTAAAGGCTGCAATAAAAATATTATATGCATAGAGACTTACAAAGTGTTTGGTTGATTGAAGTTTCAGACTTCAGGTAGATTGTTCTAGGCATGGCAATGTGGGTAAGTCCATGATGAAGGCTGGAATCTACCATGTGCAAAAGCCAAAGGTTATGAGAAGATTCTCATGGTTGTGAAATTTAACTTATGCATGAAACAAATCTGAAAATATTCTGATTTAAGTTTATGAGAATAATATCATAGTTGCAAATCTAATTTCTGTAGGGAACAGATTTGAAGAAAACAAATTTTGATTAGAGCTTATGAGAAGGAATCTCATGGTTGAGAACTCTAAGTTCTGTTAGAAAGAACAATTGTAAATCTCAGATTTGTAAATTTTCAGATTTGAAATTTTGCTAATAATTGCTAATGATTGTTTGGCTTATGTAAAATTGTGTCGGGAGAACATGTTGTAGGTGGATGTCCATATATGGTAGCAAACATAAATCCATAATGGACAGAATGGTGCCACTTACAAGAGCCAAGCAATACGAGGATAGCCTCATGGCTAAGAAAATCAATTTCTGTAGTAGACAGAGTTGCAAATTCATATTGAATTTAATTATTAGTGCCATTGATTGGTTATGGAACAATCATATTTCAATTGTATTGTTAAATGTTGCTGACTATTTGGCTATTTAATGAGTGTATCAGGAAGGCACATTGCAGTAAGACCATGAGAGAGGGCCTGCAGAAGCCAAACTTCATGGAAAGGATCCCATATCTTGGAAATGGGTTTCGGGTGAAACGCCATTGGATATTTTGATAATGTCCCACATACACTGCATGATTGGTAAACAATATGAGTGAAATGGTAAAAATTATGTCAGTAAGACATATGAGGGTTATGTAACATCAAATGGAGTTGGGATGGAAAACCGAGGGACTGTCAACTCAGAGAAGGATCCTCCATTCCTCATTAATGAAGAGAAATTACATCTGCAAAATGGATAAGTGTTCTGTAAACCTTGACTGATATATATATACATACATGCATGTCTAATTATTGGAGTTAATATGTAGAGCATATTTTGATTTTATTTCCATTATGGAAGACTGCTTGAATATGAGTAGGGCCTACATGGATCACATCAGAAAAGAGGTGCACACTTTTTCGATGTTGGGTTATGACAAGAATGTCAACATTGACTACACCCTAAGGGAATGGACGCATTCCTGGTGTTTCAATGTTGGATAGTGAATGTTATGAAATATGTTTACAATTTTAGAGCAGCAATACTAATGAGCTTGCTTATCCATTTTGTGTTGTCAGCTTATACATATGAAATTTGGTGCTGCACAATAGAGGGAAAAGTGAAGAAAATGTACTCAAGAAAGTCACCTAAAGAGTTCCTAAAGGAAACCGCCAGTTTGCACAAGAGAAGGAGTGCCACCCTTGTGTGGGTGAAGAATTGTTATGCGCATTGAGGGATTGTGACACATGTGAAAGGATGATGCAAGCCTAAGGCAGAGTAGTAGAGCCTTGACCTATAATGGTCGGTGGCGTAGTTACCTTCCATTGGCTGATGACCTAGACGGATGTGCTGGCTCGGCAATGGAGATGGACAACCAGGTATGGGACTGGTTGGGCACCACCAAATGCTTGGTAAATCCAGTTGGCGTGAAGGTGTACTAGTTGGGAATTAATTATTTGATGTTTTGGAGTAGCCCGCGTGTTGGCCAAACATCCCAGTCCACAAGAGGATCCCAAGGCTCGTAAAGAAAAGCAGGACCTTGTGGACCAGAGAGGAAACGCATAATACAGATAAGTATTCATTTCCATTTATTTCTTGTTTGGGATAATAAAGATTTCAGGTATAAGTCTTCTAACAGCTAAGCTGATACACTGTTGTTTCTTGGTTGGAAGCGCATAATACAGGAAGCAAGGACCCTGAAAGAAATATAAATTGCTTGGTAAATCCAGAGAGTGACTGGTTGAGCATTGACTATTTGATGTTGTGGAGTAGCCTGCGTGCTGGCCAAACATACAAGATTATTTGATGTTGAGGGGCAGCCTGCGTGCTGGCTAAACATCCAAGTCCATAGGCGATCCCAAGGCTTGTAAAGCAAATAAGGACCCTATGGAATAAAGTGAAGACATCCAATGGAGATAAGTATTTGGTTATCTTGTAATTTCTTGCTTATGAATATACATGTGTATATGATTTGGTTATGATTTCCTAAACTCTTGTTTAAAGATAAATCCTATGAAAGTAAACTAAACATGCGAATTGATTCAATATTTGAGTGTAGGTATTGTTGGAATCAAGGACTATGAAGGCATCCTAGGGATGCATGTGGACATGTAACCGTCCTAAAGAGCTCAGCATGAGCTGTAATGGAAGATGGGGCTAGTGGAACTGTGAGAGTCCTAGCAGCCAAGAGTTGTAGACAAACCATGTGGAGGGACTCCATGGTTGAGAGGTTTGAAATAGACCATAGACACTAAGTGTCATAGCCAAGAAGGGAAGGTCAAGCATTCACGTTGAAATGAAACATGCTAGGAGCATGAAAACCACAGTGGTGGTGTGGGTTCCAGAATGGAATAAGACTAAGAGGAGAAAACTCTTATTGCTCTCTCTTTCCTTTTTATTGATGCATTTATAAAAACATAAAATTGTTTGATGCATGTCATGACTTGAAATGATTGTGTTAATTGCTTAAAATAATTGTGAATGCTGAATTAATGAATTTCCTGTGAATGGATGAACATGAAGGAATTCATGAGTATGTTGGGCAAGCATGGAAAGTGTGAAAGTCTCATGGATAAAACATGGACTACCCATGTCAATTGGAAAATTAATTGACTGATTTTAAATGTTTGTATTATGGTTGGCCTAACAGAAATTGCCATAATGTATTTCACAGGTGAGAAAGTTAAGCTAATTTATTACAGTTGTTGCAAAGCAAGTGCTGCTTGTGAGCAAAGTGAAAGCCAGTTGTGCACCTTGACCATGGCAGCACACCAAAGGCTATTGGACTTGGCTGGAAATATCATTCAAACAATTGCCAAGACCTAAGAAAATCTTGGAGAACTACTCAAGCTACAAAAGCAACAGAATGAGATGAACCACAAGGTTTTGCAGGACTCTATTTGTCTGCAAAGGGAGGTAAAAAGCATTATGAGAGAAATCTGTAAGGGAAACGAAAGTGGATCAATGATGAGGCATTCATCCAATTGGTCCATTAGGAAACGTTCCAGGCATGAAGACTCAAAGAAAATTGAGCAGGTAAAGATGAAGCAGCGAATGAAATGTTGGAAATGTGGAGGACATCATTATCTCCGCAACTGCCCAACAAGGAGACATCGAGAGGGTAGTAGCCATAAAGCTTTCAGACTTGTGGATGAGCTGGAAGGTTAGAACCAGTAGGAGCAGTTTGTGGAAGCCAAAGGAATTGGTCCTGAAAGTTCAAAGTAAATGATAGAATGTAGGGCAGACCTGCAAAGTTTTTGAAATTTTGGATAGGTGTAAGCTGTATATGTATTCCTAAGTATCGAAACATCGAGGACGGTATTATTCTAAGGGGGAGGGGATTGTAATACCTCATTTTGACCCTTAGAATATATTAGCTTTTAATGTAAATATTGTATACATGTGATGTATGTTTTTCTAGCGTGAAGCTCAAGGACAAGGCCCCGCTAGTGGAAGCTCGAATTATATTTAAAAGGGAAAGCATTTGATATTTTGCTACCCATGTGCTATTTAGCCATGGAACATTGTATAAATGATGTAAATAAACATCATGCAATAAAATACCAAAACTGGCTATGGAGGCAACGAATGAGAAGGGGCCATGTGTATCCATTAGGGAGTGATGAGGGGGCTATGGGATTGAACCTTAAGTTTCCAAATGTCATCTTGAGAACCCATTTGACTTACTTTGTTGGCATTTAATTATGTTGTAAGGAAGTGGTTGAAGAAAACAACCTATGGCTTCAATGGAGCATGGGCAACCCAGAAATTCGTATGGCAGAGTATGGGCTATGTTTTCTTGTACCGCAAGTCACTATACCTCATGAGAGTTGCTTCTTCCTCATTCCCATTGGAGTGTGGAACAACCCAGCATCAAATTTCATCCAAAAACGAATTCCCAGCAGGGAGAAAAAACAGAAATCGCAACTGTGGAAGAACCCACGTTTTGAAGAGCCATAAATGCCCAGAATTCATATTGGAAAGTGAAATCCACTGGGGATCCATAGGTATGAACCTTGGGGCAAATTTGGGAGCATTAGCTACCTCGAAATCCATTGGAAAACCCATTTTTAATAACCCAGAAAGCCAGTGATGGGATTGAGTTATTCGTTGACAGAATGGTGAGAAATCCAAGTGTGGATGTTTGAACAAAGGATTGGATTGCTTGAATTTAGCTTGAGATGTCTGTAGCTCTGTGGTTGAGCTCACTGGCTTAGCATTCTCCTCATTTTCCTATTGCATGCCTGATAAACCCAATTGTGTGTTGGATTAGCATGACTGTTTGAGTGAAACCGTGGCTGCGAGTGAGCCTGTTTAGTTCCTCTTTAGTGGATACGCAACCCAGCTTGGGGGTGATCTCTCAGCTGAAAGAATACAAGATGGATAGAGATCTATGGTTGGGTGGAACGTTGCTCTCACATAGCCAGTTGTTTGGACAACTTCATCTCAAGATAAGTGTTCTCTGTGGTTCAAATTATATGCATTTTGTGTTTTGCAATGTGTTAATTTTGAATGATAATAATTCATGTTAATGGGATTCATACGAAGTTTGTGCATAGCATGAGAAGGGGATTGATTCTTTGCATGTTGATTCATCATCTGCCTGGGTCAAATAAGCTGATACATTACTGTGTGTGTGTGTGCAATTGTGTTTATTCCGCCGTGTTTATATGGATTATGTATTTCACTCAGAACTTTTTATTTATTATGAATTTCTTAGTAAGGAACGGGGCTGAGATTGCCAATAATCCCGGTAAGTTGGTCATGTTTCCTTCCTTGCACCGGATTGATGGAAGGGGACGTGACAAGTATCATGCAACTCCTTCAAAAGTGTGAAACCTTTGATGTAGATTAGTTTCAATGTAGAGGAATCATGCTCTTCTTTAAAAATTGCATAACCTTCATCAAGAGACAATTCAAGTTCCTCTTCCACCACATCAAGTGTTTGGATATCTTCAAGTTCATCTTCAAACACATTAAGCACATTCAAATTTCCACATTTCTCATGATCCACCATGTCATGAGAATCCTCCAAACAATCTTCTATTTGACAATCTGAAATATAGGAGGAAAAACAAGTATCTTGCAACTTTTCAAGAAGTTACTCATTTTGAATTGTGAGCTTATGATTATCCTCATTATTCTTCAAGTATGCATCATGTAACAATTCATTAAGTTGAAACAAATGGTTTCTATCAAAAAGCAAATACATAAAATTACCTTTGATGTGGCACATTGCTCTTTGAATCTTCTCCATGTCTTCAAGGAAGGATGTTTCCTCCAATGAAGTAGCTCTCCAACAAGAATTTGACACCAATGCTTGAGTGTCATGGAGAATGCCGATAGATTCTTGGATCTTCTTTTCATTCATATTTAAGGATCCTTCAAGAAAATGAGGCTCTTGCAAATGAACCTCGTCATCTTCTTCATTTTTGCTTGGACCAACTTCATGATGCTCAAGTGGTGATGGGGAAGTTGATCTTGGTTCTTATTCAAATGCTACAAGGTCTTCATTATCATGCTTAATGTAACTTGGGCTTGCAACAACACTTTCAAAAGTTATCTCTATGTCACCAACATAGAGGTGTGAGCACCCATTAGTAGGTACTCCTTCATAGTTTAAGCAACCATCAGTAGATGCTCTTTGGTTCATGTCTAAGCTAGAAGGTGTCTCGAAATGATCTTTTATATTCTCAATAGAATATTCTTCATGTCTTGTGATGTCTCTTACTTTTGCTCGTTCAAGAAAGCTGATGCATTTTTCCCCTTGTTTCCTTAGGATCAATATCTTTGGAATCTCTTTTTGAAGAATTCCCAAAAGCTCTCCTCAAGTAGGACATCATTTCCTGCACACATATATGATATTCTCTCCAAGGTTCTTTACAAGAAGAGCATAAACCTTTTTTTACTAACTCCACATCTTCATTTTTGGGCCTATTTTCAAAAATATGTTCAACAAAGTACTCAAACGACATGACATTTTGTGTATTTTTGCTCAAAGCAAGATATTCTTGATATTTTTGATATTGTTGGGGCAAGGTGTTATATGTTGCTTTCCATCTTTGGAACTCATTCATAGAATTATCCTTGGTTGGTGTGACACACTCATATTCATCATATTTAAATTCATAAGAATAATCTTCATTTCTCCTAAAATTGTAAGAAGTTTTGCATGATGGCACCTCTTCCTCGTACCATTCACATTCTGCTTCATATTGCTCATAAGCATCTGCATATTGCTCATAAGAATTGTACTCATAGGATTCATCATAATAGTAAGACATGGTTTCTAATTATTCTTGAATGTATGTAACTAATCCATAGGTGCAAGGACCATGCTCTGATACCACTGTAATGTCCCTTGTTAGGAATTTTATTAAAATGACAAATTTTCACTTTTTTTCCTAGTTAGACCTTTGACTAGTTTTGAGCTCTAGGTCCCCAAATTGCTCCAATTCCTCCCAAATATTCTGATAAGGTATATGGATGATGTTATAACATAAATATGTGTTAGGGGGATGATTTTAGACCTTTAAAATACTTCTGTAAATCCTCTTTCAATTCTGGCCAATGTAGGGAACTTTACTAGTAATTTCCCTTTGACTAGTATTGGTCTCTAGGTCTCAAATTGACTCCAAATGCCTTCAAATCTTCAAGGAAGGTGTATAAATGATATTAGGACTTGAATATGATGTTCAGGGATGAGATATGCCCCCCAAAAGACCTCTGAAAACTCTATTAAGATTCTGGACCAAGTATGCAATTTTACTAGTAATTTGAGGTTCAAATCCTCTTGGGGTAAGTATTGAAAATGGCTTCCCAAATGCTTCCAAACCCACTCAAATTTATGAACATAGGTGGGGGATGTATCAAGGATGTTATTAAGGTCTCATGTGCATCATTAATTGATTATTATATCTGTTCCAACCCTCTCCCATTCAGCTGCAAAAATCACCAATTCGACCCTTGGGGAAATGGCACTATTTCTTCTCCCAATGTAATTAAACTGAGTAAAAATACTTCAAATGCTCAAGTACAGTACATGAAACTTGTAAAATACATCCATGGAAGTATATTAATCATAAATGTATCAGATAAACATCCATTCATTCGAAATCATCAGCATTATCATGCTATACATCAAGGTAGTGGGGAAACGGCACTGTTCTTTCATTAAAAATGAGATTTATACATTTCTACTTGGAATTTCGACCTGAGACTTTCTGGAGATGAAGAACAGAGTATTTAATTCACATTACAAAATAAATGGGGTATTAGAATCTCCCCCAAAGAGTACAATAGCTCACCAAAAACGCCCTCCCTCAAGGATCAAGAATATGCCACCAAAATTGGAAATGGTTGAAGGAGTGAGCTGCAATAAAAGAAACCATGAGCTGCCCTGTAGCTTACACCTGAAAATAAAGACTTCATTAAATCTTGAAATGAAAGTTCTGAATGGCCTTTCCAATTACCAACTTGGATGGGAATCTTTCACCCTCGAAATTGGCTAAGGCAAGAAACTAGTTATCCACTAGCTCTCCCTCTTCAGAAATGCAATTGCAAATTTCTCAAATGATCAAAAGATGGTTTCATTCTTTGTTATTGAAATTTATAAATTTCTAATGTCCTCCATGGGTCGAATTCCTTCCAAGAGACTCATGCAAACTCAAGTTGGGAAGAGATTCCAAAGAATGCCACTTGTACAACAATTCCTAGTCTCGTACTTCCACCAAATCGTATGTGGAAGCATATTAGCTTCCCTAACACCCTTAAGCACCCTCTTGGAGTCTATTTTTAGCTTTGACATGTCATATATGTCATATTTCAGCCTTCAAGTCTGATTTGTGTCATAGGTGTCATAGCATCTTCATCATTGTTGTCATAGAGCTAGGGAATCTAGCGCAAGTGTCTCACTAGCTCCAAATTGCCTCTTCCTCTTCCATGGGAGTTACTCTTCCTCTATATTTCGACCTAATTGACTCATGCCAAGTATTATTGACCTTATAACTCATCCCAATAACATTAGGATTCCCATGGATTCGAAATTGCAAGAAGAGGATGCCATGTGGCACATAAATTCTAGCTTGTGTGGGTCCCACTTCCTCCATGTGTCTTCATGATCAAATGCAACTTTTATTTTCACTTGTATATATTTATTTATCTCCTTTATTAAATATTTATACCATCCTAATGTTCCAATATCATTTATTATCCCCATTATTCCAAATCTCAAAGCTTCCACCCCAAACCAAGGAAACTAGTAATTTTCCTCCTTGGCAATTATTTGACCTTTAGCATCAATTTGACAAACTCTAATGAATAGGGCCAATTTGCTTAGGCCATTGTGACCGAATGTCAAATTTGGGACATGAAAATACTCATGGGATATGGGTCATATATTAATGACTTACATTACGCACACAATCCAAAATAATGATATATTATATGTTGGACTGCAAAAAAACACTCAATTTTTAAATAAAAAGAGTCAAGGGGAGCTCTAAATGAATAGTTCACAAGGCACAATGCTTGTTAAGGTTTTGCGAATGGGGTAGCAAGCTAAGTGGGCTTGATTGTGGGGAAAAATACATAGTTAAGTGTGATTCAACCACAAGAGTCTTGGGATGGGTGACCTCCCGAGTGTTAGAAAAACAGGATCGTAGAGCAATAACAATAAACAAAAATGCAAATATAATCACACATACACATTTATGGGCTATGTCCACACTGAAATTGCCAGTCCTTATTATTATACCATCCAACAAAGTGAAGGGATACAACTTACAGCACAGCCGCTGCACTTCCTCTTCACACTCTCTCACAGTCTCTCTTTTCAATCATAGAGATCTTTACAATGCATAAAACCTAATACATCTCTTCCCCTAGCCGTATTACAATGTCTTTCTTTTATAGGGGAAATACAATGGGAAAGTACCACGAGATACCCAAAACCATGGGCCCGTAAACTGTTGGCGAAAACAACTCAATTTGTTTTCTAGGGGGCGCTACCCCCGAACCCCCTAGGGATCATGCCGAGATCATAACCAAACCTAGGGTACAAACACGGCTGAATCATCATCTATGAGACTGGAAGATCATCCTCCACAACGAACACCGAGAAGTCTTGATTACTGGGTGCAAGCCCTAGAAGTGTTGATCAATGCCATGTGATTCATTTCGCTAGTCTCAATCCCACTTCTTCACCCCTGCGAGCATCACCTGATACAATGAGTGCTAAGTGGACTATTCAAAACCATGAGAAATTAGTCAGCTGTGACTATAGTCATGGGACATGGTTCATATCTTAATGACTTGCACTACGTAGATAATCCCAAAATAATGATATATCAAATGACTAGGGTCCCTAGAATCATCCTTGGACTTAAGGATGAGGATGATTTTTTGGTATGGGAAAAAAACAAATATGATGGTCAATATTATGCAAAACTAGGATAAATGAATTTTAAGCAGAATGTAGATATGGATGGAAAATGGTAGAGGGATAAAATTTGGAAGAACAAGGCACCCATGAAGACCATAATCTTTATGTGTTTAATTTTGAATAACAACGGTTCGTACCTAGGAGGTGCTACATAAAATAAATAAGGAAGGCCCTAATATTTGTCTTATGTGCAGACATGATGAAACAAAACTGCTCATCTATTTAGAGATTGTACATTTTCTTGTTGAAATATTGTAACTTCAAAGAATATTATATTTGTATATTATTTATTCCGGAGATGTTCCATACCTCCGATGTGATTATACTATAAATCCGGAGATGGTTATTCCTCCGAGTTGGGTGTGGTAACTAGGGTTATTAGACCCACCATGTGGGGGTCGGCCCAATCAGTTATAATGGGGTATTTAACCTAATGGTTAAATACGAGCCTACATGTACTTGTGTAAAATACATATCAGAGTAGTGTATAAATAGAGGAGGTGTGTTCCTCATTTGATACACACACTCACTTGAGGATAGCGCACTTGTGGAGGAGAGGTCTGCTATTGTGGAGGAGGAGATCATGTCTCAGGGTTTCATCTTTGTATATTGTTGGTCATCTATATTGAGGAAGCTTTGCTGGGTTTTCTACCCCATGAGGGTTTCCCAGGATAAATCTCTGTCTCTTGTGTTTATGCTGTGCTTGTTGTTTCTTCAGTGATCCTGTATATGCTATTATTGTGAAATGGAATGTAATGCTGCTATTTTATGTCTTAGCATATTGAATTTTAACATGGTATCAGAGCTAACTTGAAGGAAGACAAGGTATGGCACTAACGACACTTGCTTTACTTACGACAATTTGAAGGTTAGGGTTTTACATAGCAAAAACCAGTCATCATAGAACTTTCGCTATAAATCCGTTTTGGTGAAGTTTTCGGATCTGAAATTGTTACAGGACGAATATTAAATCTCCAGGTACCTTGTGTCCAAAGGAAAACCTCTAATTCGTTGTACTTTGTGATTTATGATCTGTACAATATAGGGTTTCTGCCTCTTCCAGATCTGAGTCAAAATCAGGTGACCTTGGGAAAAAGGTCATATCTTGGGCTAGGAAGCTCCAAATGAAATTTCGTAAAAAGTGACAGGTAGTACACAGTCTGTACTATCTCAGAAAACGTTTTCAGAGGCCGAAGTTGAACCAGTGACACGTGGAACTCCGTACAAGTTCTCCCTATTGTATTATCCCATAAACAGGTCATGTTGCGATACTTGGCATAAATCTCTCTCAGAGAGTCCAATTGAGGTCAGACCTATCAGGATGGAAAGATAACAGGCCTAGATACCTCAAGAAAGTTTTTCAGAGGACGAAGTTCAAACAGTGACACGTGGCACACTGTACAAGTTCACTCTTCTGTTTTATCCCAAAACAGGTCACGTTGCGACATTTGACATAACTCTCTCTCAGAGAATCCAATTGAGGTCAGACCTGTTAGGATGGAAAGATAACAAGTCAGGCTATCTCAGAAAACTTTTTCAGACCCTGTGGATTGAAAAGTTTGGAGTTACACCAGAAACAATCAGGTACATATTTCTGTCAAAACAGAATTATTTTTGAGTACCTTCATTCATGGCTTCCGGAATTTAGGGCTTTGAAGAAAGTTGGAATTTTTGTAAACGGAGACCACGGCTGAATGCTACTAATCAAAATAGAAATTTAGAGACCTATATCAGATTTTTTGGTTGGGAAGAAGGCCGGGCTTGATCAAACCCTAGTTCGGGACTTTGATCAAAAAAGTGGAAAATTAGGGCTTCTGTAAAAATGGGAATTTTTGAAATCTGTGACCATGGCTGAAAGCTCCTCAGAAAAATAGAAGCTTAGAGCTTTGGATCAAACATTTTGATTGGGAAGAAGAGTGGGATTCATCAAACCCCAGTTCAGGGTCACGTCCAGTGAATCCGGAAGTTTCAAAGGCAAAATTGAGGAGTGAAACTTTGCAGTTTTCAAATTTTGAATATATCAGTTTGATCAGCTCATCAAGGCACATATTTCTATCCTTTCGAAAGTTTGAAATTCAAAGTTTGAATTTTTGGGGTTTCTCTGACAAACCCATATCCAGCTCCAGGTCCAGTTCTTGCAAATCAAGTGGATAGGGTTAATCCTAGAAGAAGATGGATTGGTCACCTGCATAAGTGAAGGAGTTCCTCTTTCAGAGGGAGATGAGGCTAAGGCTTTACATAAGAAGATTACAAGCGATCTCGACAGGTATGACTCATCGAGGTACATCACAAAAGACAAATCAGGCTCCATGACCATGAAAACATGAAGACAAAGACTCATCCATAATCTTTGTTCTACTTACGAGGTATGTATGACTTTGTTATATTATGCTTAACCTATGAGACATGCAGGTTCTAGCTCAGGATCTCTAAATCATTGAAGAGATTGTTTAGGTATGTTGTACATAACCAAGTAGGTATACTAATCCAGGTATGTTTCCCATGAATCTTACCTTGTGTTAGGATCCCTTATATAAGTATACTTGGAATGATTGGTTATGCTTATTCATAAAGTTAGTAATCAAGGGATTATGCATATTATATCTTTTATCTTGATTGATGATATGCATGAGTACAAGAAGACTTCCCTGAAATCTTGAATACTAATGTTTATTAACTATAATCATGAATATACATTTTCAAGATTATTTAGTACTATAATGTTTTGATAGCATTTAGAATATACTAATGAGTGTATGTTTGTATGAGATCATGAGGATGACTCTTGAGCATGCACAGTGGTACAGAATGAATAGAAGTTCAAAAGACATACAGAAGATCAAGCGGGAGGCAGCCACACAAACATAAAAGATAAGTATTTGAGTTGTTATTTGAAATAGTAATGATATTGCCTGTAATAGGTTGTATGCATATTTGTATTCCTAGAATATATAATGCTTAGTGTAAACATTCATAGAGCATTGAACAGTATACAACTAATGTGCATATGTTTGGTAAGTTGGACAAATATTCCATTGTTGCTTGTCTAGAATGAAACCTCTTTGCTGACATGCCGAGAGCTGTGCACACTCTCGATAGTATGTTCTGGTAGAGATGGAAGGCATCTAGATAGCCACTATATGCATACAGGATATGGGAAAGTGTTGTGCCAAAGTATTGGTCAAATTAGTTGCATAACTATATAAATGATATCTGTATGCATAATAGGTTACCATGTCAATATGATTTGATGATTATAAAGTATTACTAATCCTGTACTTAATTTTGATTTGTAGGAAATATCATGATGAATGATGAACACTGAACAAGCAATGGATGTTCAACAAGAAGATTTACAAATCAAACAAAATATAGAAGGCTCATGGCTAGAAGATTCTCTTAGAAAGAGGAAGAGAATCATGATGAGATGTTTGCTCCAAGTGGCTAAAATAAGACCATTCTCTTAATGGTGTAATTAAAGAAGAAGTGTGAATCAAGTTCTATATGGTTCCCAGGATCGATAATCAATTGATGAGCTTAATGATCACCATGGGTGATATGGATCTCAACCTTTGATACAAGGTTGAATATGGCTTCTATACACATATGACATGGATGCAAGAAGGAACTCACCACAAAGTTCGAATGATGTTGAGGCTCATATCAATAGACCCATCTGATGAGAGATGGCACAGATAGATGACTGTAGAAATGAAATTGAAAGATCTCAGATTGATGCATTACTTTCTAGGTCTAAAAGTATGGAAAGTCTCAGAAGGAATCTCTCTCAACCAGAGAAAGTATGCTGAGAAATCTTGAGAAGACTTGATATGTTGGAATGGCCACTCTTATGGATTCCAACTTGAAGCTGTTAGGAGATGACTCATCAGAGTTAGTGGATATAACTCTGTACAGTCAAATTATTGGGTCATTGATGTATCTAACATATACTAGGTTAGATATATGCTTTGTTGTGAACACCTTGAGTCAGTATCTAGTGGAAACTAGATGTGTTCACCCGATAGTTGCAAAGCATGTGATGAGGTACATAAAGGATACGATAGACTTTGATCTATGCTATCTTGGAGATCATGACTTTAGATGGCTAATCAGATGCTGGTTGGGAAGAAAGTGTATCAGACAGGAAGAACACATCAAGAGGATGTTATTGTCTGGGATTAACCATGATCTCGTGGTTTAGCTGGAAGCAGTCTAGTGTGGCTCTCAGCACAAGCAGAATATATGGATGCTTGCTCTGCTAGTTGTGAAGAAGCTTGGCTTCAGGATTGGTTTGAATTAGAGATAGAACCAACTGTGATCCTATGTGACAAATAGAGTTGTATGAAGATGACAAAGAATCTAGTGTTCCATGATAAGTCAAAGAACATAGGGATCTAATAAGATATGATGCAGAAGGAACTAAAGTTTGAATTTGTAACAGGTTACCGATGTACTAACCAAATCTCTACCTCAAGTGAAGAAGTTACCAACATACTAACCAAACCTCTGTCTCGAGTGAAATTTGAATACTTCCAAGACAAGCTTGGTGTAGCTCAAAAGGACCCTCCTCGAAAGGGGGAGTAGTATAGTCACTGATGATGAGATTGTCTCATCGAACAACAAGGTCGATGATGAGGTAACCTGCTCTCTACACCTAGATACTTAGAAATATTTAGATTTAGGACTCTTATGCTTAGAATACTTTGTTTTACATGCTTTTGATGATAGATGTATTGGTGAGAATACATGCTTTTGATGATAAGATGTATTGGTAAGAATACATACTTTTGATGACACATGTATTGATTAATGTACTCATATGGTTGAGGATACTTGTACTTGTATTGATGAGAATACATGTGGGGATTGTATCATCCTTGAACACTTGTTCTAAAGTGAGCCGTAGACAGGTGTCTCCGAGAAAGAAAAGGGATTGTATCATCCCTGGACTTCGGTCCCTGAATTGATCCGTAGACGTATGGTCTCCGAAAATGAAGTCCTTAGTGGACAGTTGAGGGGATTGGATCATCCCTGGACTTTCAGTCCTAAAGAGAGCCGTAGACGTGAGGTCTCCGAGAATGAAGTCCTCAGTGGACAGTTGAGGGGATTGGATCATCCCTGGACTTTCAGTCCTAAAGAGAGCCGTAGACTTGAGGTCTCCGAGAATGAAGTCCTTAGTGGACAGTTGAGGGGATTGGATCATCCCTGGACTTTCAGTCCTAAAGAGAGCCGTAGACTTGAGGTCTCCGAGAATGAAGTCCTTAGTGGACAGTTGAGGGGATTGGATCATCCCTGGACTTTCAGTCCTAAAGAGAGCTGTAGACTTGAGGTCTCCGAGAATGAAGTCCTTAGTGGACAGTTGAGGGGATTGGATCATCCCTGGACTTTCAGTCCTAAAGAGAGCCGTAGACGTGAGGTCTCCGAGAATGAAGTCCTTAGTGGATAGTTGAGGGGATTGGATCATCCCTGGACTTTCAGTCCTAAAGAGAGCCATAGACTTGAGGTCTCCAAGAATGAAGTCCTTAGTGGATAGTTGAGGGGATTGGATCATCCCTGGACTTTCAGTCCTAAAGAGAGCCATAGACGTATGGTCTCCGAGAAGTGGGGATTGTATCATCCCCGGACTTAGGTCCCTGAATTGATCCGTAGACGTGAGGTCTCCGAGAAGTGGGGATTGTATCATCCCCGGACTTAGGTCCCTGAATTGATCCGTAGACGTGAGGTCTCCGAGAAGTGGGGATTGTATCATCCCCGGACTTAGGTCCCTGGATTGATCCGTAGACGTGAGGTCTCCGAGAAGTGGGGATTGTATCATCCCCGGACTTAGGTCCCTGAATTGATCCGTAGACGTGAGGTCTCCGAGAAGTGGGGATTGTATCATCCCCGGACTTAGGTCCCTGAATTGATCCGTAGACGTGAGGTCTCTGAGAAGTGGGGATTGTATCATCCCCGGACTTAGGTCCCTGAATTGATCCGTAGACGTGAGGTCTCCGAGAAGTGGGGATTGTATCATCCCCGGACTTAGGTCCCTGAATTGATCCGTAGACGTGAGGTCTCCGAGAAGTGGGGATTGTATCATCCCCGGACTTAGGTCCCTGAATTGATCCGTAGACGTGAGGTCTCCGAGAAGTGGGGATTGTATCATCCCCGGACTGCGGTCCCTGAATTGATCCGTAGACGTGAGGTCTCCGAGAAGTGGGGATTGTATCATCCCCGGACTTAGGTCCCTGAATTGATCCGTAGACGTATGATCTCCGAGAAGTGGGGATTGTATCATCCCCGGAATTCGGTTCCTGAATTGATCCGTAGATGTATGGTCTCCGAGAAAGTGATTTTTGATGTGGTTACTTGTATCGGTAGGATACTTGTATTGATGATGTGGTTACTTGTATCGATAGGATACTTGTATTGATGATGTGGTTACTTGTATCGGTAGGATACTTGTATTGATGATATGGTTACTTGTATCAGTGTGGATACTTGTATTGATGATATGTACACTTGTATTGGCATGAATACGCGTACTAATGATGTGGATACTTGTATTGTTATGGATACCTGTATTGATGACGATGCTGATGATCGTGAGATGACGATGCTGATAATCGTGTGATGACGATGCTGATGATCGTGTGATGACGATGCTGATGATCGTGAGATGACGATGCTGATGATCGTGTGATGACAATGCTGATGATCGTGAGATGACGATGCTGATGATCGTGTGATGACGATGCTGATGATCGTGTGGTGACGATGCTGATGATCGTGTGATGACGATGCTGATGATCGTGCGATGACGATGCTGATGATCGTGCGATGACGATGCTGATGATCGTGTGATGATGATGCTGATGATTGTGTGATGATGATGTTGATGATCGTGTGATGACGATGCTAATGATCATGAGATGACGATACTGATGATCATGAGGATCCAGATGTTGATGTTGTTGTAGCTGTTCGAGTGCTGCAGAAGATAAAGACTTAGTACTGAAGATGTTGATGTTCCAGTATTGAAGATGTTCCAGTAACTGCTTGAGTTACTGATGATGTTGAGAAAGCTTCCAATGATTTATAGATGTATCATGTATGATGTTGATGACTCCTTGCTCGTGCAGATACTGTTATAATATCCTTCTCGTTAAGGGGGAGTGTTGAAATATTGTAACTTCAAAGAATATTATATTTGTATATTATTTATTTCGGAGATGTTCCATACCTCCGATGTGATTATACTATAAATCCGGAGATGGTTATTCCTCCGAGTTGGGTGTGGTAACTAGGGTTATTAGACCCACCATGTGGGGGTCGGCCCAATCAGTTATAATGGGGTATTTAACCTAATGGTTAAATACGAGCCTACATGTACTTGTGTAAAATACATATCAGAGTAGTGTATAAATAGAGGAGGTGTGTTCCTCATTTGATACACACACTCACTTGAGGATAGCGCACTTGTGGAGGAGAGGTCTGCTATTGTGGAGGAGGAGATCATGTCTCAGGGTTTCATCTTTGTATATTGCTGGTCATCTATATTGAGGAAGCTTTGCTGGGTTTTCTACCCCATGAGGGTTTCCCAGGATAAATCTCTGTCTCTTGTGTTTATGCTGTGCTTGTTGTTTCTTCAGTGATCCTGTGTATGCTATTATTGTGAAATGGAATGTAATGCCGCTATTTTATGTCTTAGCATATTGAATTTTAACATTTCTTAGTAGGTTTGGAGGGATATAAGACATTGGCTGGGCTACAATAACATCTAGCACAAGGCAAGTGTTGTAGAGAGTCTTAAGTGTTGGTATGAGAGGCATGAACTGTAGACTTTGAGAACCATTCCATAGTTTTGTGGGGCATTTGGATTGTTTGAAATGATATTTTATTCAAAGATAGGCCTATCCCTACCTTTCAAATCATTTCAAGGTTTGTGCCATTTATCATCAATGTAAATCTATTAGAAGGATAGACCACCTTATCAATGGGGTGAAGTGTTGATTGAAAAGTCCACTCCTTGGGGCTATTTTGATGGGCATGTCATGTCCCAATTCAATCATCATATATATATGAAAATAATTTATTTGAATTCAAAGCTAATATGGGCCAAGGCACAAACAATTATGGGGAGTTCCTAGCTCTAAAGCATTTAATGAAATTTATTAGATAAGAGTTGTCATCATCTTTAGGTATTTGGAGACTCATTATTGGTTATCAATGAAATGAATAATTTATTGCATGTACATAATCCAATTATTCACTCTCTTGCAAAACAACTCAAGAAAATTTCTCCAGTCTTTCAAATGAAGAATTTATTCCATGTACATAATCTCATTCTTCTCTCTCTTGCAAAAGAACTCAAGAAAAATTCTCTAGTATTTCACATGATATCCTTCACTCATGTATATTGTGAGCTGAACAAACTATTAATGCACCGTCTAAAGTTGAATTTTTGGAGGAGCCTTTGGATGTCGCTATCTTTCAATCTAGACTTGATATATAATCTTGTTGATCAAATTTTCTAGACAATGATTCTTGTTGAATTTTGAAATATTTCAAAAGTTGTTCTTGATGACTATATTATGACTTCATGTGGACTTTTAACTCTATGAGGACAACTAATATGTAATCATAGGTACTTATTTGGGGTAGTCATTAATGTTACTCCAAGAAATATGAGGATTGACATCCTGGTAGACAACCACATATGTATGTATTGTGCCATGAACACCTATAAATGATGTTTTTAATTTTCCAATTGTATAAAGAATGACTTTTTTTTCTTGGAAAAAAAACTTGATTTGGAGGCATAAAAAATAAATAAGGCACTTGGAACATGCAATCTCAACCTATGGATTCCACTTATTCCATCATCGCAAAAACAAAAATGACTAGATTCTTGTAGAAAAAAAACATTAGAAAGGCACATCAAAGAAGGTGTTCGTTGACTGTTTATTTGACTTCACTTGTCTATGCATACACTCTACCTAAAAATCCCCTAGTAAAATTGACAACATGCTTCAACTTCGACCAAATCCAAAAATTGGAGAGAAATAGATTTTAAGATCATATAAACTATTCCAAAATATCAAACATAATGTTCCAATTATTTATTATTTATTATTTTGATATAAACATCATCTAACACATGTGAAGAAAGAGCCAAATAAATATGCATATTCATTTTATACCCTATCAAGCATTATGTTATTATGAATACCACTACTTCTATAAACACTCCATTAACATCAAAGTCTACACTAACCCAATGATAAGGGGGTTTTGCACGAATATGGTTGACGACTTTTTTGTAATTTGTCGCAAGAGTTTGCAGCCACCGGGACGAGGAGGAGAAGATTCAAAAGGTATGGGCTGCCATTGATCTTCATATTAAGTTTTCTTCATCTCGGCCGCTAAGGGTTTGCTCACAATAGTTTATCATATATTTTATTTATGAATTTCCAACAAAGAACTTTGGGCACTTTCAACGGATTCACATGTTAAAAGAAACTTTTTAGCAGCACGGCGGATCGAACTCTGGATAATCGGCCTTGGTTTCCCGACGCCAATCTGTATTGTGCTGGGAATACATTACCCTTGTGATTATTAGCGCCCAGGTTGTTTGATGAGTGTCGTGGATGCCAAAATACAGTAACAAAGCTCTGTCAATGGCGTTTTTTCTGCAATGTCAATTTATTTTTTAAATATTTTTCTTGTCCATAATTTTTAGGATCGTGGGTTGGAGGGATTGCATTTTTTGTTATTGTATTTGGCCAGTATTCTATTTTTGCCTTGTAAAATTAGAGATTTTGGGTGGCTGAAATTGTTGGGCTGCTGCGGTAATTGTGTTTTTATCATTCTTGCATTCGGAGTTCCTTGCGTATGTGTTGTCTTTAACAATGTTTTCTGAGCTTTGATAGTTTCCATGAATCATGTGCATTACAAATCCTGGTTTAAGAAGAATTTTAGTTTCTCTCTCTCCTTCTCTACTACAATCAGCTCTTATACCTGGTGAAAAACTGCTGCTGTCAAATTCTGGTTCTTGTTTGCATCTTTGTATTTGTCATGATAGATATGGCCTCTGTTGTCTCAAAATTTTCAAAAAATCATGAACTTATCAATTGACATAAGATGCTTGAATAAAAATGTTGAAGACTTTTTCTTACAATTCTTCATGAAAAGATAATCCATCTAGCTCCTAATGCAAGTTAAATCTTCCCTCAGTGTAACAGATATTGCAGTCCTAATATCAAGTGATAATGTTTCAAAATATCATTTTTTAATGGAATCCAAAGCTTTGTTGACAGACGGTTTCTGAATATCCAGGGCCCGTCTTGTATGATGGGCACAATTTAAGTGCTTATGCCCTGTGATTTTTGTCGAAAAGAAATCGAACATGCAGAATGCTTCAATCAATCTCTATGTTATACGAGAGAATGTTTTGATATACTGAAAGGACCTGAACCCACGTTTCCCCAGCAATGATGATTTTGATCAGCCGGAAATAGATTTAATATTTACATCGTTCATAGAAGCAACTTTGTTTTAATCTTAAATTGTGTGTAGGGTTGTAACGATGATAAATTTGGAGAAGCATGTGAAGTATAAGTTGTCAATTAAGGGTGTTAGGATAACCAGGAGTCTGTTTAGTAAGAGCTAAAGGTGTACTGGATGATTGATTAACAGTAGGCTGTTGTAGGGTAACTGGGCTTTAAGAATCGTCAAACTATGATATTCTGGTACTGTTCTTGGGTGTGCAGTACCGTGATCTCTTATCCGAGTTTGCAAGATCTGTTTGGCATTTTTCTTGTAAGATAACCAGAAATAGAGGCTGTTTTATTTAGAGGTAAAGGTGCATTTTGTGGTTGGTTAACCCTAGGTTGTAGTGTAGTGGAAGTTCATTGCACACAATTACTCTCCCAAAGTTTGCAGCGTATGAACTCTCTTTTGCACATCTTGCAAGATTTAACAGAAGTTTCAACTTTCCTAACCGCACAACCACAATGTTCTCTATATCTTGAATCTGCTGTGTGCTTTATTGTCATATCCAATGGCAATTCTGCAATTATATATTGAAGAGCAGAAGAGAAACCCTGCACATAAAAGTTTTATTGGTTCTGTGTCCAAATCCTTAGTTACATCCCCACCTCTGTGGCTGTTAACATCATAATTTTGTATCTCTAGTATAAGGCAAAATAATGAAAACCTCTAAAATTCCCAAGAGGTTTTAAAAAAGAGTCTGGGTTCAACCTGAAATTCTAGAGCGTAATTCCTTGGTCCAAGTTGTCAAAGGAAAAAGCTAACTCTGCTAAAGGCACTAGCCATTCAAGTTAAATTGATGGTAAATGCCTTTACAACCAATAACTCTCAACTTGTGGGTCATAGGTCTTCCCAAATCTCAGAATGCAATAAAGACAGCCAATGGATTTTGCATAAAAAGTTAGCGAAGGCACATTTTGGTATGTAGATAAATATATGATCTTTTACAAGAATACAACTTGTGTACATCATGCAAAGGCATTTGACATTATCTTGTAGTGGAGTTTGAGTCTGTGTTTGTTGCTTATATAGCTTCTCACTCCTGTTCATTCTATATTTATAGTTTAAACATTTAATTTTGTGAAGCTTACTTTCAAATAGGTTTATGTTCTAATTCTAATTGCCTATAATTGTATTTTTGTCAGGATAAGTTAACTCATGCCCAAGACTAAAATAAACTTTGCCACCTAACATTTTCCCCTAAGTTAACTCCATGTCATGAACACCGTTTCATTTTATCAGAATCAATTTGTGTTATTTTTTGCTTGTTGCAAAAGGCACTATGGTCAAACTCTAGACAAATTTTGATTGCTTGGTTTAATGAGCAATCTAAGGTGTTCGATCATGATGGAACACTTCACTGGCCGTTCAGGTTGATTCGTTTTCCTAGGTTAGTTTGAATTTATGCTTTCATATTTAGTTTGAAATTCTCGCTTGCACTTTGCTTTACATTTTTGTTAGTTTTACTTTTAGTGTCAAAGTAGGTTCCTTGCATTTTTTAGGTTTATTGCTTTGACATGTTTCTAGTTAGTTTGTCTACTTTGTTATGAAGTTGCTTGCTCGCTTTCAGAGTTAGTTGATATAAAGAATAAGAATCCTCTTCTGGATTATGCAGAAATATAGATATTTAAGTTTTTAAGTTTAAACTAAGCATCTGAGAGATTCATTGACTCGTTGCTTGAATTGCTTGCAAGTTTGAAAACTTGCATATTTATCCCAGAAGTTGATGTCCGTGGCATGATAGAGGGATAAGGTTACATCACTGGGACTTTCCATCCTCAGCCAGATACAAGACTATGAACAAATCCCCTCGTCACTTGACACTACTACTTGAAGGTCATGAAAATTTCATTTCAATGTATGCAAATTTTTCCCTTGCTCGCTCGGATGGCTTGCATGTAAATTTTGTTGTGCATTGCTTTTTGCAAAAATGAATCTCAATTTATTTGGTTGTCAAGTCAAGTTCGGTGGTATGCATGAGGACCCCATGTTGAGCCAAGGTTCCCATATGCCCCAATCCTTAAAGATCTAATCACAAACCAGGTGAAGGACTTGCATCTCTTGGGCCATACTGTTTGATAATACTTGGTCATGTCCTCTGTTCCTCCACTTCTTTGTGTTTCCCTATCAAACTTTTGCTTGCATCTTTTACTGTGTGTTTTTTGTTCTTCCATCATTCCCTAGTATATAATGGCCCTAAATTCTCATTCATTTTTTGATCTTCACCCATGTAAATTTCCTTAAAACCCAATCTTGAGTTAAAGTATGCCAGTTTATTTTTAATTAAACCCAATTTCTACTTTTAACCACAAATAGATTTCTTCACAATGCAGTGGAAAATAAAACACTGAGAGAAATATAACATCAATGGAGACACAAATATTTTTGGGTATAAACCTATGGAAAAACCCAAGATGGGAAAACCGGTGTAGCAGTCTGAGAAGAAATTTTATTATGAAGATATAGAGCAAGTACAATCTAGAAAATCGATTTACACAACTTGGCAGAATGGAACCTCTACGAATCACTGAGAAACACCCCGCAAATATGTATGGTCCTCTGCATCAGCTGTACGAAATCCGTATGGTCTCTACGTCAGCAGTACAGACGGATCCATATGACCCTCACGCGTGCGGACTGTTGTACGGTTGTTGTACGACTGAGCTGGTACGAACTCTGCAAATCAGTGCGGCCTCCTTCTCTGCAAATCCATACGGTCTCTTCCTCTACATGATCACCCTATCAATCTTCTGGATGAATGCTCCTCCGTCTTCTCTGCAAACTTCTTCTTCAAACTTCTCTTTCTCACTCTCCAGCTGAAAGCTATGAGTAAGAAATCTCTCTGTATCTCTATGTGTATGTGTGCCCTCTCCACCAAATCAGTCCTCCTTTAATTCAATGTAGGGTTCCTAACCTAGGTCCCTTGTTAATAAATAAATATAACCTTTTTACTGTCTCATATTGTGTCAAATTTCATGTTTTCATGTTTCAGTTAAACTTCATGCTTGTAAAATAAATATAAAGTTCACATTTATGGGGTTGGAATAAACATGGCATATTCATTTGTTACTAACATTTACTATCTCTTGCAGGTGTAACAACATATAAATGTATGTTCTAATTTTACATAAGCTTCGTTTACAATAAATTGAAATAATAATATGACAGAGTTTGAAATGATCAATATACCTGTAGGATAAGTACCTGTAATTAGCTGGTAGATCCCCTTTTTGCTATTCCTTTTGCTCTGCTGTATGCCCTACTGTAGCTCTGCAACCAAAAGCCTTCCCGAATCCTTGAAACTCAACCGACCAGACAATCTGGTATGCCACCCTGCCAACTGGCGAGGTCTCGCCGACCACCCAGCTCCAAGGGTACCCCTTTGGACCCCCTAGCCCAAACCGAGTACAATCCAACCAGTTCTATCTCTTCCGAAAATCTCCAACAAGAACCCCCTTCTTCTTCCTCTATGAAATTTTCTATATCTCTGCTCAAATTTCCAAAAACATGCTAAGGTGAAGATCCCCCAATTTTCTGTCTTCTCCCTCTTATTCCCCTACATTGCCAACTCTTGTCCCTCCATTACTACCCCTATCCTCATCATAAATGCTCTAACCCCTATGTCAATCCTAGAGCCCATCCCCATGACTCTCATTAAATCCCATTATTTTATTAATTAATTTATTTACCATTAGATTTAATAATTATCATCCCATAAGTTCTTGGGCTCATTGTATAGGTAAAAGCCAACCTAATTTATTTATGTGGTTTCACTGCCCTGTCACTATATCAAATCGGTCAGAATCCTCTTTTAATGTATAATAAATTCCAAATTTCATTATATCCATGATTCCTAATCGTGAACATTTTAATCTGATTTCCAAAATTATAACTAATATCTTTATTAATTTACTCAATTACAATTAATTATACCTAAAATTTATCACTGTACATTTATATTAATTAAATCATTTTAACTAAGACTTAATTAACTCATTCACCTAGTTTCATATTAATTATACCTTAGTTGTAATTAAACTAATTAACAATTATTACTAAAGATAAGAATAGTCTTATTAACATTAATTAACATTCTTAACACCTAATTAATTTAAGGAATCAAGTTAACATTGACCTAATTAAGAATTACTAATCAATTGCATTAGTTACTACTTAGGTTAACCATAGCTTGTTTATTAGTCAACACTATTAATCATTAATTGACAATAATTAACATTAATCGACAATAATTAACATTATTATTCAGTATTATTTCACGCAATTTATAATTATGTAGGCGAGTTATGTAAGCATAGCTACTGCTTACATACCTCGCGTAAGTACACTAACAGTACTAAATCACACACACATTAATCAATATCACGAGATTTATTGTTTATTGACACAGGTTTAAACATAGTTTGCAAGGTACAATCTTTTACCTAACCGCATCTTATTAAGTTATGACAATTCCTACGTTACTGTTAGGAACCCATTTCTTTACTTTGTTAGTATGTTGTTGTTGGACGCATATGCTTTGTAAGTCGTCCCGTAGTATTTGTTGATCAATAGTTTGTGTTATTGTTGTTGGCGCATATGCTTTGTAAGTCGCTCGTAGTATTGTTGATCCATAGTTTGTAGTGGCCCATGGTTTTGACCCATAGTGTTGGCGCCTAGACTTAGTATATAAGTGTGTGTTGAGACCTATGAAGGCACCGTGAAGTTATTTGTATTGAGCTTGCTCATAGGAGGTTGCCCCCTCGAAGTGGCCTGCGATCAATATAAAAGTGATTCTGAGTTCTGTCATTTCTGTTATTTCGCATATTCGTATTAATTAATTGTTGCAGGTGCATCACAGTTACTAAGTTACGTCACATAATCCATCAAGGGTTTTCCACATACACAGTTAGATCTCGTTTTCATCTTGACTTCAAGCTACACCTATCTACCTACATCATCTACTTAAATCAAAATTAAATTCCACATCCTATCCTTTCCTCTATTGGACTATCTTGAACTATCAAGCCATGACCGACTCCAGCTAGAACTCGTAAGCAGAACTGTCGATTACATCGACCAAGCTTCCCCTATTATTGGACAATCTACTCGAGCGTATGCGAGCTAGATCTCCCTAGTTCAATGTGAATCTAGAACAAATAGGAACATAACATAAAGCTACTTTCCTAGATCAGATTAGAGATTGAGTAATTAGACGTCTTACATTAAGATTTGTAGATCTTTCTCCTCGTTATTTCTCCAAGCTCTGCGGTCGTCAGATCCGTAGCTGCAAGACCTGTCAAAACATGTAGAGACAAAACAAGCAGTAAAACATATCTAAAAACTAAATGATCTAAGTAAATAGTTAAGGAAGTAAACTATAAACATCATCAACACAACAACATTTATGGAAAGAGTTTATATTACTGTATAAAGAGTGAGAAATACAAAGTAGAGAGATGATTACAACCCAAGCCTTAACATTGCAATCCTCCTCCAACAAGCCAAGGCAAAGCCTCCAAAGGAAATATAAGCCTCCCAAGAGATGGATAGGGATCACCTAGGCTAATTCCACCAGCATGTAAGTTCTATAGAATTCCTCCCTTTGGAATGGAGAGGAACTTTGTATTTATAGGACCAAGTGGATATAGTAGGTTGAGGATCAAGGGAAAGGTCTAAGGGATCCTCCCTTGAGGTCAGGGCACCGCAGGACAACTCACTTAGGAGTTAGAGATAGGGATTCACCTCATCCAACTTTTAGAAATCGCTCGAAATCCACCTTTATCCAAAATAACCAATTCTGATGCAAGTTGCATGAGGGAAACCTATTCTTGAGAGGGGAAGCGCGGGCTGCACAAAGGAAACCTGAGCCACTGATGCAGTTTGGAAGATTTCATCCTGCACCTGACCTAGTTGGGAGCATCTTGCTCAAAGACAACCTGCGCCGACCCAACTAGACAATGTGGAAAAAGGGCATCAACTTGCTCTAAATGAATTCTTGATCAGGGAGACTTTAGGGATCAAGGAATTGAGTTGACATGGGACTCATGATGACAAGATTCAGGTGTAACAGAATGCCCCCCAAAGCATGAAGCTGGAAAAACAAGACAGGTGAAGTGCTTTGAAATATGGATGGCAAGGACTTGTTGGTTGGAGGATGCTGCTGCAGTACAACTAAATCTAGGATACAAGTCTCATATGACACACAACATAGATGCCAACCAATACATTGAAGATCCATGGTAGTAAAGACCGACTGAACACAATCATGGCTACTAGACACAATCGTAGATCCATGATGAGATGATAACACAGCCACGACCAATACAAAAGTGGATCCGTGTAATATGACTCAAACAATATCCATCACAACTTGGGTAAGACATGATTTTCCCTAGGGTCTTCAAGCCGAACCCACAATGATATGAATCTATCCATGTGATTACAATTTTTTGGAGTCGAACATGGTAGAAACCACTTGATTATTGGGCATTGATGTATACCGTTAACAAGTGCGAGGGAAATCACTATCGAGGTGAATTATCCCCAAGGTATCATAGTACATATCATCGAGCATGAATAAATGAGTTGAGGTCGAATGCTCAATGGAATATTTCAATCAAGAGCCAATGATGTAAACCCACGTTGAAAGCGAGGTAATCTGCCATTAAGGCATGCAGACCCAAGGTACTTGACTGGTTTCTAGATTCAATCCCTGGATGATGTGTTGAAGTCGACAAGGATGAATCTGTCGAAGGAGGGCCATGATGAATCCCCATCAACGACACAAAACTAGATAGCAGATGTTTGGAGTGGATCGGACGATAGAGCAATGTGCAAGACTGATCCAAAGTAAACCGATATGATGGAAGGTGTACTGACTGCAGATGATGAGTAATGAACATCTCTTGAACATGGGCATGGCATGACTTGGCAGTATTGACATGACGAGGACGACACTAACCCCCAATGCGACCGATAATAGAAGAATTCTTCGGATGACCCAAAGGAGTGACGAGACTCATGGAATCAGTATGACTCGAAGACAAACGGATTACCCAAGTATGGAATGCAAATGCAAATGAGTTCCATGTTCAAGAGCAACTATGTACTTCCATGAATTATAGTGTAGCACAAAATATTTCCTTTTTCCCCATCATGACTGATGAGTGCCTCATGTGTTTTTTAACGAGCTTGAGGAGGGTAAACAGATGCTCAGTATAGATCATCCCATGGATGAGTCCAATCCCAAATTTTTACGAACCTGGGATAAGAGGGGTTCATCCCATGACGGGCCCTTCAATGTTGAATTTTAACGAGTCCATATAAGGTAAACTCGGTGTCATTTCATGTTTAGAAAGTCTGAAAAGAACTAAAGAAGATTCCAGAGGTCCTTTTTCATAAAGTTAGCCTCTTCACTTGGAAAAAGGTAAAACAACGCGAGAGAGGACTGTTCCAGTCATGATTGGCTGGAGTATTCCTTTTTCGTAAATAGTACCTCCTGGTCCGAAAAGGGGTAAACTATCACCATAAACACGATCGTTCAAATACTTTTACAAGCGTGAACACATCAAGTTCGTTTGGCGATCTTTTCGTATTTCAAGAGCCTGAAAAGAGCTTAAAGAAAGACTCCGAGGGGTTCCTTTTTCGTGAGAGTTTAACAAGCCCGAAAAAGTGATAAACTATAACTCGGTGATTTATTCTCATCGTTTTACGAGCAAGAGAAAGAACAAAGAGTTAGCTCGGTGTCATTAATAATTGAATTTAATGAGCGAAATAACGACAAAAAGACGCTCAATGAGTTGTTCATATCTGAAAATATGTGTCAAATGACTACAACTGCGAAAAACAGTATCAATGAGGTACTTAACTTCACCTGCAAGCTTCTAAACTAGGTCAAAATGATTAACTGAGTATAAATAATTCCAACTATAGCAAAATAACCCACAATGGAAAAAATTAAAAAAGGAATATGCTCTTTTTTAATATAAAAAGGGGTAAATAGTGAAAACCAATTACCATTGTTTTTTACCAAGTTGGAGAGGTGAAAAGTGCCATTTGGAGCCGTTTTTCTTTTGCTGATTCGGGGAGCTATGATCGACCGTTTTGAGTGCTGTCAGCGATAGGTAACCCTAAACTTAGCCTTTTAACTTTCCAGTGGATTACAAATTTTGTTTTTCCTTCATTTTATTGAGTTTTGAGCTTGTTATGCGGGGCGATTTGCACTCACAGGGCGGTGCAATCCACCTTTTCAGGAACTATGCCGATGCAGAACCCGAAAGGGTGTTCTACACTGGCGGCGCCCTGTCCGAAAGGACGGTCTGTGCCAACACAAACCCACATACCAAACTCGAAATTCAACCAAAGAAAAAATATTTTTATGATTGAGGAATGTTCTAATGATGTTTAAATGGCCTTTTGACAGGTTTGCAGTGACCAACATGGTTCTGGAGTGGCGAGAACGCGAGCATGATCTTGAGAAACTGTGGTTTTCTCAAGTACTTCCAAGTGCCGGGGATGAGGTCCCAAGTACCCTTATCGACATATCTGGTCCAACGCTGGGACCCATTACAACAACATTTTCAGATTGGTGAGCACACGCTGAGTATAGATGTTGAGGACATCTATTTTTTGACAAGGTTGTCCCGACAAGGAAACCCTGTGTCCCTGACTGGATCAGGAGGGGGTGATTGCACTGTGGACAACTTGATTGATCAATGGTGTACTCCAAGTACCTAGATGACTGGTGGGAAGATTCCCATCAAGGATGTCCAGGACCGACCCCTCTGTACACCATCGTGAGGGTGGCCAGTAGCCGATCTGCTCATCTAGCGAGCAAGTCGTAGATTATGTATGCTGAGGAGTGCATGGCTCCAACTGCGTTCAATTGGTTGAGGGGCTCCTCACTAGTGTACGGGATCAGTTGACTAAATTATACCAACGCGGGGCGCTGAAGCAGTTTGGTTATGGTTCAGTGGTGGTATCTTTCATGCTGGAGCGGGTGCCACACTTATGCCCACAGGTAGACCTTGAGGATTGGGATGCTCGAGATCCTCATATGAGTAGGTGGTCCGAGGAGATGGCTCACCACAGTGGCGGGGGTCTTATCATCAGCTTCACCACAAGTTTCTTCACATGGATGACGGGACAACTCCTCATGGTGGAGGACAATTCGTATGATGGGATAGAATTTAGTGGGGCCCCAGACTTGATGCTTCCCGAGGGAGAGAAGTGGGGCGATATTGGTAAGAACAACTACTGCTTGTGTTTTTTCATTTGATGCATTTATGATTTTTTTGGGGGGTAGTGATGATGACTTCTTACATGTTTCTTGCAGATGAGGGTCCGGCACGACCGCTCGGAGTCTCTCCTCTTGCGCGGAGAGGGGCAATACCAGAGTTAGGCCCCGCGGCCCGAGATGCCATCGAGGAGCTGGAGGAGGTGAAGGAGAACCTCCACGGGATGACTTTGGACATTCCGGAGCCAGGTGTCCATTACCTACCCCGTATCTTTGCGTTTTGGACAGACCGATCTAAGGATAGATCCAATGGCCTTATCTGATGCATCTGAGTGGATGTGGAATGGAAGTGCCCAATTTGGTCCTTGGAGTACTGGAGCTGTAATTGTTTTCTCTTTTAGTTTGTCAAATGATAGCATACAATGTTTTGACCATATGAATTCTGTGTTTTTTGTTAGTAGAGCAAACATTGGTGCATCAATTTTGCTATAACTCTCAATGAATCTTCTATAGTATCCTGTTTGTCCAAGAAAACTTCTCACATCTCTCTGTTTCATAGGTGGTGGTAGTGTTTTGATGACTGTGACTTTTGCCTGGTCAACCTCAATTCCTCTCTTTGAAATATGGTGGCCAAGCATGATGCCTTCTTCCATGAGCATTCTACATTTATCGTTGCTGAGGCATAATCTCATCTCAATACATTTTTTCAAAACCAGTTCTAGATGTTTTAGTGCTTGGTCGAAATTCTGTCTATAGGGTGTGAAGTCATCCATGTAGACCTCCATTTGTTCATTAATAAAATCAGAGAAGATACTTAGGATTTCCCTTTGAAACGTTGCTGGGGCATTACAGAGCCCAAATGGAAGCACTCTGTATGCATAAGTGCCCCATGGGCATGTGAATGTTGTTTTGTCCTGATCAACTGGGTGAATGAGGATTTGGTTCTACCTACTGAACCCATCCAAGAATGAGAAAAATATGTTCCCAGCTAATGTGTCCAGTACTTGGTCGATAAATGGGAGAGGGAAGTGATATTTCTTGGTTGCCTTATTGAGCTCTCTGTAGTCCACACAAATCCTCCACTTCTCTCCTTTTTTAGGAACTATGAGCAGTGGTGATACCCACTCACTATCTGAGATTGGGTATATGAACCCTGCATCTAATAGATTTTGTAATTCCAACTTAACTATGTCCTTTAATGTTGGGTTCATTCTTCTTTGTGGTTGCTTGATAGGAAAAACGCCTTCCTTTATATAGATATAATGCTTACAGATGTCTGGGTGGATACCCTTCATGTCAGTGTATGTCCATGCAAAGGATTTGTTGTTGTCTGACAGTACCTTCAGTAATTGTTGTTCTTGTTCTGGCTCCAGATTGGAGATAATATTAACTTTCCTGCCAGGCATTATCTGAATTGTTTTTATCTGAATTGGATGTTGTTCAAGTGTGAGTACCTCTGCCCACATTTTGTCAGGATTGTGGTTTAATGTTTCCTCTACGTGCTAATGACTTGTGTCAAGAAAATATTCAAACATATTCTGATTAGAATAAGCATTTTGTATAAACCTATCTAAATGACTATCTTCGTCAATAGCCTTTAGTGATAGGGCAACTTCAATTGTAAGGACAGGTCGTATGTTTTGTTTAGATGTGTCATCATAATCGTCTGTCCAGTTCTACTATTCTAGGTCTGAAGACTACTTTGCTGGGGGATAAATCATGATTTTATTCCTAGCTTGGCCACTGGTGATTGTCACATTGTCCGATCTGCATCCTATGTAAGCATCTGCAGTTTCCAGCCAGGGTCTCCCTAGTATTATTGGGTATCCACTAAGTTTACTCTTTACTTCGATGACTATGAAATCAGCTGGGTATTCCCAGGATTCTATATTGATAATTATGTCTTCGAGTATCCCCTCAGGTCTTACTGTAGATGTGTTGGCTAGCTGGAGCACGGTAGTTGTAGGTATGACCATTGATTTGAGTCCTAGGTGTATCATAGTATCCTTGGTCATCACATTGATAGCAGCTCCTAAATCAATTAAGCTTCTGTCTATCTGTCTGTTATTGATGGTCACATAGACTACTGAGCTGCCTAGATCATGGTATTTGGGGTTAATAAGGATACCCAGCATTAGATCTTCTAACTGGCCCACTACATTTATCGTGGGTGGGTCACGTCTTCTTCTACTAGGTCTTTTCAAACAATTTTCTTTAATAAAATTGTTGCAGATAAGCATATCTTGGATGGCTTGTAAAATTGGAATTTGGATATTTAAGTGTTTCAATTCATTAAGAAATGTATTTTCCTCTTCTTCTTTTGTACTTCGTAAAAAATTTTCAGGGAATGGAGGGTTTCTATTTTGCGTGAGTGGTCGAATTTCTTTCTCCTGAGGGCTTGGCTCGTCTGGATGCTAAATATGAGGTTGTGTTGTTTGTTCGTGAGCCTCATCTTCTTGATTATTCTCTGTGTGTGTATTTTGCAATGTTTTCCCAGACCTTAGGTTAATTTCATTTATCTCTATCGTATCCACAACATAAGTTGGAAACTGCACCATTTCAGTATTGTAGACTTGTTGCTGCCCTGACCTATTGTTGTTAGGGTTTGGAATTGGCTGGGCAGGAATTGGTGGAGGTTTGGGGGGTGGTTGATTTTATGGTGGTGGCATGATGAGTGGTTGTTGCTACTGCAATGGAGCCCTCCAATTTGATGAATAAGGATATTGATTTCCATAATTCGTAGTTGGCTGAGCAAACGGTGGGGGGTTATGGAGAGTAAGATTGTGGGTAATAAGGTTGTTGATATGGTTGGCTTTGCTGCCACTGGTTTGGACTTGGATGAGATGGCCATGGGGATGGCACTGAATTCCAATTTTGCTGGTTATTTCCTTGATTATAGTAGGCTTGGTTGTTGGGTTGCTAAGTCCTAGCAAAATTATTCCTCGTTTGATTCACAAAACAGAGCTGTTCTATTGCACCTTCAATTTTGGGCTCTTGAATAACATTTTTGCACGAGGGAAACATAGGACATTTATTAGTGGAGTGGTCATCAGTGCAGAGGCCACATATTTCTATGGTGTTTAGTGTGCACTGCCCTTTCTCATGTTTTTTTCTGCAACGTGGACAAAATACTGCCAATGCTTGGTTTATTTCATCCCGTTTCTTCTTGATTTGAAGTGCATCAAGTTGCATGGCCAGAGATTGTAGGATATCGGTCTTCATGTCATAGAACAGGTTTCCTAAATCATATTTTTTAAGTTTTGGTCCTGAAGATGTTGATCCCCCAGTAAATGGGTGTGAATCCCTTGTCCCACTTTTACTTTTCCTAGATCTAGAGTAGTTTTTGAAGATTTGTAGGATTGGGTCATAAGTCTTCTAGAATATATCTCCATCCCCTAAAAGGTTTAAGAGGTCAAAATTTTCCTCTTTTATACCTCTAAGAAGGACAAGTTTTAGTGATTCAGCATCTAAGGTGCAATGACTAGCTCGTTTGTAGCTAAGTTGAAATCTTTGGGCATAATCTTCTAATGATTCTCTTTCTTATTGTTGCATCCTAAAGATTTAATCTCTTGTATCCTTTGCTTTGCAGTAGTCCCTATATTTTTCTAGAAATGCCTGTTTCATTTGGTCCCAGCTGAAGATACTGTTTCCTTCAAGGATCATGAACCATCTAAGTGATATATCTTTCAGTGTGGAAGGAAAAAACCTCGACTTTTGTGTATCAGTAGTGTAATCAAAGGATCTGCAAACTACCTCAAACTCGAACAGGAATGTGTCAGGGTCTTCTGAAGTCAAACCATGGAAGTTTGAAAGATTATTAGGGTTGATATTCTTCATCCTGACATCCCCAAGAGGTATACTGATGGGAAAGGTGAACAGTTCCCTAGGTTTTTCATCTTCTTCTGCCATAGTAGTGTTTGAGCTAGAGCTAGCAAAGAAGTTATCTAGGTTTGGGTCATAGCTAAAATCAGTTTCTTCCTTTGAGTTAAGGAATTCAAATTGAGAGTTATCAGAACTGTTGTTGCTCATAGGGCAGGCAGGAAGGAAGCGTCCAAAACTATCTCTCTGTCGTTTAGGCATTCATGGTAAATTTTTTTATGTTTTTGGTTGTTTTTTTTTTTTTTTTTTTTGTTAAAGATGTATCCTAAAGATTAAGCACCTCCCCGGCAATGACGCCAAAAAGTGGTGGTCTCCAGGAATGGATGCCTAATTAGGGCAGCTAGACCAGGAGCATACTTTAATTTTTGACCAGGGGACGTACAAACTTCAGAGGTGCTAGCACTGTATGTGCTCTAGAGGATAGTCTTCGTCGTGTTTGGGGTGTTGGTATAGATCTTAAAGGTTTCTCTAATCAAGGAAGAAGGTGAGCTAAAAAGATTGTAAATATATGAATGAAAAATTACTATGCTAAGAAGTTAAATGTTGAAAACTGTAAATCTATACTAAGAATTGAAATGCTGAATGCTTGATAAACTTTAGTCTAGAAATAAAATGCTGAAAGCTAAGATTTTAATCTAAGAAGTGAATACTGAAAATCGAGTGCTAAATATTGAAAGTCTAATCTAAAAAATTAACTACTGAAAACCAAATCTAGAACGTAAATATCCAATGCTGAGATAACCAATCCTATCTATTCGGATTAAACACTCAAAGTGACGATCATTAATTAAACCAAAGAACTGAAAGTAATTAACCTCTATAATCTAACTCTGAAAGGGGAAATATGCATGAGTTCCTAGATCTGAACCATTGTTTTAAAACTAATATAAGAATGCATGAAAACAGATGTCAAAATATGCTTGTGCAGAATGCAGCTACAGGACTATGGAAGAGTTCTACCAAACTATGTAATGCGTTGTATCCAACTACAGCTATTGTGCTGAATCAAAATGATCGCTTTAATACTGAAATAAAACCATGTTATTCAAATGCCATCAAAATACTTTCATATACGATAATGATTAAATCAATGCAAAACGCATATGAAAAATACCTGAAAACATAGTAAAACTCCTGACTTACATGTTGGAGGGGCCCTCCCCAACCTGTACTCAGGAGTATGGAAAACTTATAAACGCAGGCTTGAAAGTAACATCAGTCTTCTTATTAAAATAGTAACTTCATGGTTCAGGAAAAGTCTTTAACACAAACTATCTTCGCAGTACAAAAATGCATAAACAATTGATTCTACAAAATAGCAACAAGACCCCCTCACTACCCGAGAGGTCCATATATATATATATATATATATATATATATATATATATATATATATATATGTCTCTAATTCTAACCTAGTCTATGATCATAAATGCTGATCCTCTTAATCAAGGCTTCTCTAGAACTTAGGGAGATATGAGCGCTGAGCCCCTTTGTTATCTGCACTCTCGAGCTTTGACTCTCGTTGATACCTCAAGACCTTCATGCCCTATTTATGCCTGCTCATTCCAGGGTTAGGACATAGAAAAACGCTTTTAAAATAAAAAGAATAATCTCTAAACATCCTTATTAAATAATCAAAGTAAATACATTTTCCCACAAAACAAGTGTATTTCCTTCATCACATCTTGTGCTTTACTGTGGAAAAAAGGCTATAGGATACCTATAATTTGGGCTCATCATCTCCCCCATGCTTTAAGGATTCACCCATACTTGGGTGACACACTCGGCTCTTCGATAGCTTCTCTAATGTCCCATGCAACCATTATGGGAGTTCCTGCCTTCCTGTAGTAACCCATGCTCTGGTCATCCCTGGCCCATGTTATTTTCTCTTCTTCCTCATTAATTTGCTCTTTAATAATTACATGAAGGAAAAATCGAGGATTTAGCTTCATGCCAATCCATTTGAGCTTATTCTTGATCAAGGATTCTCTATATAGCTTAGATTTGATGAGAACAGCTTCTAGTCTAAGAGGGGAATGAGGTTCCTTCTTCTTCAAATCATCTCCAATCATTTCCCACCTATCACTGATGGCCTCTTGTACCTCTTTGTATGTGTATTGAAGGGTGAGATCAAAATGTGTGACTGCCTCCTGCTATTTTTCAAACAAGATAGGAATTAATTCTTCATCAGTGGTGATAGTTTGGTGAGCCTGAATTACCTTTTCAGGGTGAGATGCCTCAATCCTGATCCATAATGGATTTTGCCACTTCTCTTCAAGATATATATGATCATATTGTGCCCTTTCCACCTCGTGGTCCATCTAGGAGCATAATGCTCTCAACTAGAAGTTGCCTATGTATGGATTAGGTGACCAGTTAGGTGTGCTGGGCACCACGAAGTTGTGCAAGAAGAATTCGCACAATTGATCCTTTTCCAACTCTGTGCAGTCCAGTAAAGTGTCCACAAATTCCCTTGTAGTGTTCAATTCCAGAGACAGGCCTTGTTTTAACCTCGGCAGCTGGAACCTTCCCCACTTTTCCTTTAAGTAGAGCGTATAGATTCTGGACGGGGGTCTGAGTTGCAAGATTTCATCATAGATTTTTGTAGTGGCAGTCAATGTGTCCTCTAATTGCTGGATCTTCTAGTCTTTCTGATCCAATTTTGTCTGAGCTTGGTCCAATTTCTCCCTTAGTGTCGCATTTTGTTGTTCTGCTAGCTTCAATTCCCCTGTGTGTTGCATCTTCAATATATGAGTTTTCTCATGTGCAAACAGTGGGGTTGCTGGTGAAGCTGGATGGCTTCTCTGTTTTCTTGCCTCAATTTTTAATGTTGCCAACTCCTCCTTGACCTTTCCCAACTCTGTCAGGGCCTCTACTAGCTAATCAGTGACTCCAAGGTTTATATTTTGATCAGTAGGGTTTACATCTTGACCAGCGGGGTTCCATTGGTCATTATCCTGTTCTTCAGGTGTGGTTGGGTCGTCCTGGTCTACCCAATCATCATCATTGTCAGATACGTCCTGAATTATTGGGCTGGGCTCCCTTTCCACCTCCTTTTCATGCTTGATTTTGGGTGGCTTTGTGAACCTTTTGCTTTGCCGCTTTGGCCCTTGTTCGCTGGTGGAAACCCCTGATTCCTTTTGGCGAGAGCCATCTCTTGAATGCTTAATTTTCATAAGGGTATCGGCCATGCTTTCCAGGTCGATTTTTCTCTTAGGTCCTGATGTAGAAGTGATCTTGTCTTTTGACCCAGAAGCTAGGGGTATGCCGACAGTAGGTGTACCCTTCATTATCTGTACACCCTCAGTTGAGATTACCACAAACTCCTCCCATGAAAGTGATGGAACCTGTACTGTTAACTCTTCTTGAATTATCAATTTGATTAGCCCATGGTGGGCTAACGCATCTTCTTTTCCTTCAACTACTTTTTTGCTCATTTCTCCCAGAGATAGGAGAAGATAATAAGGAATCCTGATGTTGTTAATCGGTGTGATATGGCTCCCGTGCTTCAGAAGATCCAGAATTCGAAAGTGGAAGAGAGGGACATAGATCAGCCTCCCTGTACATGTTACATATTTCTGAACGACAGCAGCTACTTCATCCCAAGGTGTTGGCATAGTTACCCTCTTGACTCCATTTTTTTCTTCTTCATAAAATTCTCCAGGTCCGAAGAAAACTACCTTTGCACTCTGGTTGGCTTCCCTGTCTTCCCTGGCCCAGTGTAGACCCATGGGTAGCCCTGTGTATTTTGCAATTGCCTCCTCATCCAGTCTGATATGAAGTCCCTTAACCCGGGTGACGAACTGCTCATTTTTTATGTGCTTCAAGTTTCTTGCGAATTTTAAAGCCACCTTGTATTAGACCCTCTCAGCCCTGAGATGAAGGGCATCCAGCCCGCATTATAGAGGATTGATAAAACCCTTGGGTTTTCATAAATGGCTTTGTGATCCTCTGGTTCACTCTTTTTGAACCCCTTTATCATCTTGAATTTTCTACGATAATCAACAAAACGAAAAACTTTGAGTGTGGCTGACTTACCTCAACTGACCGAGATTGATTCACCGATTCGAAGGTAGCTTGCTGGCTTAGTGACAAAGCGAACTTTGAGTTTTCCTTCTTCTGGAGAGCTCTTATTGCAAAACTGGGTCTTTTTTGTAGATTATGCTGCCTTATTTAGTTGTTCTCACACACCTCTCCCGATCATTTCGAATTGTACTTGCCCCCTTACACATTCCTTTCCATTATTGAGCCCTGCATTTCTTTCCATAATTGTGCATTGCACTTCTGCTCTGATCATTGGGAAATATGGTGGCCGGACGCGGAGATTGTTATTCTGACATGCCGAAGGTGGGTAATCATGATTTTGTGAGGTAATCTGAACCTTGCCGCTGATTTAACTTGAAAGTTGTCCTCAGCTTCAAAAATAACCGTTTTGTGGGATGATGATTTGACCTTGAAAATAAAACAAAGAGTTTTAGGGATTACCTGGTTATGCTTAGCGTACCTGAGTGCATGACGTGGCTTGATTTCATGGGCGTTGTATTCTGTAGTATATTTTCGCATTGTTTGTAGTTATTTTAGGCATGTCAGTAGTTACATGTGTTTTCCTTCATTCAGTCGGTTCTTTTGAAAATGTTGTATCTGCGTGCTTTGATTTTTGTGTCAAATTTTGATTTGACTTTGTAATATCCCCATTTTGACCCCATTACATTCAAATGTAAATGATGTAATATTGTTATAAAATCACGGTGAGGAGCTCAAGGCCAAGGCCCCACCATTGATTTATTGATGCATATGATTTACGTGCTAGTCAGGCACAATGGAAATTCTAATATCATGTAAATATGCATTTTAATAAAATACCCACAACTAGCTATACAATGCAACAAGAGATGGGGGCATGATTTTACAAGGAATTGGGAGGGAAAACATTCAAACCCTTGGATCCAATCAAGTCAAGCCAAGTGTCAATGAGAGAACCCATCAAACCCTCAACTATCCATGTTGACTTTTGTACCCAATCATTGATTTCTCCTAAGAGTTGGTTGAGGTAATTAATGCCTTGGGGAATGGGAGGTATGGCTGTCCAAATTCGAGTATGGGCAAGCCACCCTGCATGGGAAATCGTGTTTTGCTTCTGGGGCAATAAAAGAGCCATGAATTGATCCCCAAGGCATTATCCAATAGGCAGTCTTCCTCCCTCAGGAGTTGGGAGCTTGCTGGGCATTTTTCCCCATCGAACTTATGTGTTTTCCTTCATTCTCAGCTGGGAGAAGGGCATTTTTGTGTTGTATACTAGTGGGAAAGAAGGGGAGTCGAACTGGGGTTCCATAGAGATCGTTTCACTGCTGAATGTTCAGTTAGTTGGGGAAGAAATCGTTTTCCTCCTTGTGATTGTTTTTCCCCATCCCATAATCCGGTTTTGGCTGGAAACGAATTGGGGGAAACCGATGACCATCCTGTTGTAAATCCCATTGTTAAATGTGTATCCCTGCCCAATGATTGTGATTTTTGTGTGAGAAAAGAGTATGTTGGGGTATGGGTTATGGGTCTCCATTGCTTTGGCTTGAGCTTGAGTGCAATCATCCAGGGTTCAAATGTAGCCTGATAAACCCAGCTGTGGAATGGCTTGGCTTAGAGGGAATGATTAATTGGCTGTGTATGAGCTTGAATGTCCCATTTTCCTTGTAAGAATCATGCCCATCTCAGGGGTGGCATTTGTGTTGAGATATTGATGAACACAACTGGCCTATGGTTGGGTGGAACGTTGCAGTGACATAACTAGTTGTCTAGGACAATTTCACAATGAAGATAAGTGTTTTCTATCTATGTATTTAATTCTGCAATGCATTAATTTGATGAATGTTTTGATATGCTGGATGAGCATGAATTGTGTGTGGATGTTGTTTTTAATTCCGTTGTGCATATTTGCTTGATTTGCATCTGCACACTCTTGTTTCTATTCATATGATTCGACGAAATTGGCTGAGATTGTGTGAAAGCCCAGAGAATGGCATCATGTTCCCTTCCAGGAATTGGGTCCGCGGGAGGGTACATTATAGACTTTGCTCTTATGCTCAGTACTGAGTTCGAAATATTCCCTGAATTTGTTGTCTTGATTTTTGTAGTGCATGATTTATTTTTTCTGGGTCACTTGAATACTTGGCTGGCTCGCTTGAACAGATGGTTGGCTCGCTTGATTTCTGCAGTGCTTGATTTTTTTCTGGGTCACTTGAATAGATTTCTGGATTGCTTGAACAGATGGCTGGCTCACTTGAATATTGCTACTTGGCTCTCTTGATTTGATCTACTTGTAATATGCGTGCTGGTTCTTCATGGGGATGTATGATTTTATGTAATTCACTTGTGATAACATTGAGTGAATCATTTTCTGATTTTTCATTTTCAATTCATTTTTCTCTTTTTCATTTTCTTTTTATTTTCTTTTATTTTAATTTCTTTCTTTTTCATTTTTCTCTTTTTTTTCATTCATTTTTTAGTAACTGCAGATCAATTACATTTGATGCTCTCTATCAGCATTAGGCTTTGCTGGTAGATTATGTCTGTGAATTCTTCTTTGGACTGTGGTGTCTTGTAGATTTTTAATATGTGTCCATTCACCAACATGGGGAATTTTTCTTCATCTATTGTTGTAATTCTGATAGCTCCATTGTCATAGATCTTTTCAATGATGTAGGGTCCGAGCCATCTAGTTATTAGTTTTCCCTTGAAGGTGTGAAACCTAGAGTCATAGAGTGGTGCCTAGTCACCTTCCTTGAACTTTTTCTGCTTTATGTGTGTGTCATGCAATGTTTTCCTTTACTGCTGGATGATTTCAGTATGACCAAGTGCTTGCTGGCGTTGCATATCCAGTTGATTTAATTGTAGCATGCGTTTCTGTTGGATGTCTGAAAGTTGCATATTTAACTGTGTTGCAATTCTCAATGTTTTGATTTCAAATTCAATGGGAAACATAAGTTTCTTTTCATAAACTAGCTCATATGGGGTGAATCCTGTTGTTGTTTTCCATGTGGTATTATAAGCCCAAGCTGCTTCACTTAATCTGTCTGCCCAATCTCTTTTGTGGAGTTGCACTATCTTCGTCAAAATCCTTTCTAACTCTCTGTTGGCTATCTCAGCTTGACCATTAGCTTGAGGGTGATAGGAGGAGGACTGTATGTGCTTAACATTGTTTCTTCGAAGCAAGTTTTCTATTAGATTTGATGTAAACTGTTGGCCTTGATCAGAAACTAGCTCTCTTGAGACTACAAACCTGTGGAAGATTTGCTCAGTGAAATTTTTTGCCACATTGGTTTCATTTGCTGCAGCAAGTGCTGCTACTTCAGTCCACTTTGTAAGGTAGTCAATGCATACAAGAATGTAGCTTTTCTGATTTGATTGTGGGTTGATTGGACCAACGAAATCAAATCCCGATTTCTCGAATGCTTCTAAGGAGATTTGTGGATTGAGAGGCATTTATTCTCTTTGTGTAGGCTTCCCCATTCGTTGGCAGTAATCACAGTGTGAGAAATATTCATAGGCATCCTGGTGGAGTGTTGGCCAATAATACCCTGTTTGCAAAATTTTATAGGATGTCCTTTTTGCAGCATAGTGTCCTCCACATGGCTCATTGTGAGTGGCATGCATTATGTCATGCAATTCATCTTCTCTAATGCATCTTCTTAATATTTGATCTGGCCCTTTTTTGAAGAGCATTCCCTCTATCCATGTGTAAGTGGCAGTTTGTCTTATGAGTTTATTCTTCTCTTTGTAGCTGTAATGTGCTGGAAATTTCCCAGACACTAAATAGTTTGCTATGTCAGCAAACCATGGGCTTCTTGTAAAGATTGCAAAAATATGCTCATCAGGAAAACTGTCATTTACCACTTCATTGTCTTGTCCATGGATGAGCCTAGACAGAAAATTAGGCACTACATTGTGTTTGCCTAGCTTATCCAAAATTGTGATGTCAAACTCTTGCAGGAGGAGTAGCCATCTAATGATTCGAACACTTGTATTAGGTTTGTTCATGAGATACCTTATTGTTGAATGGTCTGTATGGAAAAAAACTTGGTATCCAGTTATGTAGTGCCTAACTTTGTTAATGGCATGTATGACTGCCAAAAACTCCTTCTCTGTGATAGTATAATTTAATTCTACTCCTGCAAAATTTGTACTGATATAATATATAACATAGGGCTTCTTCTCTCTTTCTTGTCCAAGGACAGATCCAATGGCCTTATCTGATGCATCTGAGTGGATGTGGAATGGAAGTGCCCAATATGGTCCTTGGAGTACAGGAGCTGTAATTGTTTTCTCTTTTAGTTTGTCAAATGATAGCATACAATGTTTTGACCATATGAATTCTGTGTCTTTTGTGAGTAGAGAAAACATTGGTGCAACAATTTTTCTATAACTCTCAATGAATCTTCTATAGTATCCTGTTTGTCCAAGAAAATTCTCACATCTCTCTGTTTCACAGGTGGTGGTAGTGTTTTGATGACTGTGACTTTTGCCTGATCAACCTCAATTCCTCTCTGTGAAATATGGTGGCCAAGCACGATGCCTTCTTCCATGAGCATTCTGCATTTATTGTTGCTGAGGCATAAGCTCATCTCAATACATTTTTTCAAAACCAGTTCTAGATGTTTTAGTGCTTGGTCGAAATTCTGTCCATAGGGTGTGAAGTCATCCATGTAGACCTCCATTTGTTCATTAATAAAATCAGAGAAGATACTTAGGATTGTCGTCTGAAATGTTGTTGGGGCATTACAGAGCCCAAAGGGAAGCACTATGTATGCATAAGTGCCCCATGGGCATGTGAATGTTGTTTTGTCCTGATCAGCTGGGCGCATGAGGATTTGGTTGTATCCACTGAACCCATCCAAGAATGAGAAAAATCTGTTCCCATCTAATGTGTCCAGTACTTGGTCAATAAATGGGAAAGGGAAGTGATATTTCTTGGTTGCCTTATTGAGATCTCTGTAGTCCACACAAATCCTCCACTTCCCTCCTTTTTTAGGAACTATGACCAGTGGTGATACCCACTCACTATTTGAGATTGGGTATATCAACCCTGCATCTAACATCTTTTGTAATTCCAGCTTAACTATGTCCTTTAATGGTGGGTTCATTCTTCTCTGTGGTTGCTTGATAGCAACAACGCCTTCCTTTATATAGATATAGTGCTTATAGATGTCTGGGTGGATACCCTTCATGTCAGTGTATTTCCATGCAAAGGCTTTGTTGTTGTCTGACAGTACCTTTAGTAATTGTTGTTCTTGTCCTGGCTCCAGATTGGAGTTAATATTAACTGTCCTGCTAGGCATTATCTCAACTTTTTTTATCTGAATTGGATGTTGTTCAAGTGTGAGTACCTATGCCCACATTTTGTCAGGATCGTGGTTTTTTCCTCTCCTTGCTGCTGACCTGTGCCAAGAAAATCTTCAAACATATTATGATTAGAAGAATCATTTTGTATAAACCTATCTAAATGACTGTCTTCGTCAATGGCCTTTAGTGATAGGGAAGCTTCAATTATAAGGATAGGTCGTATGTTTTGTTTGGATGTGTCATCATAATCATCTGTCCAGTTCTTATATTCTAGGTCCGAAGACTTCCTTGCTGGGGGATAAATCGTGATTTTCTTCCTAGCTTGGCCATTGGTGATTGTCATATTGCCCGATCTGCATCCCATGTAAGCATCTGTAGTTTCCAGCTAGGGTCTCCCTAGTATTATTGGATATCCACTAAGTTTACTCTTTACTTTGATGACTATGAAATCAATTGGGTATTCCCAGGATCCTATATTGATAATTATGTCTTCGAGTATCCCCTCAGGTCTTACTGTAGATGTGTCGGCTAGCTGGAGCACGGTAGTTGTAGGTATGACCATTGATTGGAGTCTTAGGTGTATCATAGTATCCTTGGTCATCACATTGATAGCAGCTCCTAAATCAATTAAGCTTCTGTCTATCTGTCTATTATTGATGGTCACGTTGACTACTGGGCTGCCTGGATCAAGGTATGTGGGGTTAGCAATGATACCCAGCATTAGATCTGCTAACTGAACCACTACATTTATCGTGGGTGGGTCACGTCTTCTTCTACCAGGTATTTTCAAACAATTTTCTTTAATAAACTTGTTGCAGATAGGCACATCTCGGATGGCCTGTAAAATTGGAATTTGGATATTCAAGTGTTTCAATTCATTCAGAATTGCATTTTCCTCTTCTTCTTTTGTATTTCGTACAAGTTTTTCATGGAATGGAGGGTTTCTATTTTGCGTGAGTGGTCGAATTTCTTCCTCCTGAGGGCTTGGCTTGTCTGGATGCTGAATATGAGGTTGTGTTGTTTGTTCATGAGCCTCATCTTCTTGATTATTCTGTGTGTGTGTATTTTGAAATGTTTTCCCAGACCTTAGGTTAATTTTGTTTATCTCTAGTGTATCCACAACATAAGTTGGAAACTGCACCATTTCAGTATTGTAGGCTTGTTGCTGCCTTGGCCTGTTGTTGTTAGGGTTTGGAATTGGCTGGGCAGGAATTGGTGGAGGTCTGGGGGTGGTTGGTTTTGTGGTGGTGGCATGATGAGTGGCTGTTGCTACTGCAACGAAGCCCTCCAATTTGATGAATAAGCATATTGATTTCCATAATTCGTAGTTGGCTGAGCAAACGGTGGGGGGTATGGAGAGTAAGATTGTGGGTAATAAGGTTGTTGATATGGTTGTCTTTGCTGCCACTGGTTTGGACTTGGATGAGATGGCCATGGGGCTGGTACTGAATTCCAATTTTGCTGGTTATTTCCCTGATTATAGTAGGCTTGGTTGTTGGGTTGGTAAGGCCTAGCAAAATTATTCCTCTTTTGATTCACAAAACAGAGTTGTTCTATTGCACCTTTAGTTGTGGGCTCTTGAATAGAAACTTTGCACGAGGGAAACAAAGGACATTTATCAGTGGAGTGGTCGTTAGTGCAGAGGCCACATATTTCTATGGTGTTTAGTGTGCACTGCCCTTTCTCATTTTTATTTTTTATTTTTTTTTTGCAGCGTGGACAAAAGACTGCCAATGCTTGGTTTATTTCATCCCGTTTCTTCTTGATTTGAAGTGCATCAAGTTGCATGGCCAGATATTGTAGGATATCGGTCTTTATGTCATATAACAGGTTTCCTAAATCAGATTTTGTAAGGTTTGGTCCTGAAGATGCTGATCCCCCAGTAAATGGGTGTGAATCCCTTGTCCCACTTTTAGTTTTTCTAGATCTAGAGTAGTTTTTGAAGATTTGTAGGATTTGGTCATAAGTCTTCTAGAATATATCTCCATCCCCTAGAAGGTTTAAGACTTCAAAATTTTCCTCTTTTATACCTATAAGAAGGACAAGTTTTAGTGATTCAGGATCTAAGGTGCAGTGACTAGCTCGTTTGTAGCTGAGTTGAAATCTTTGGGCATAATCTTCTAATGATTCTCTTTTTCCTTGTTGCATCCTAAAGATTTCATCTCCTGTATCCTTTGCTTTGCAGTAGTTCCTATATTTTTCTAGAAATGTTAGTTTGATTTGGTCCCAGCTGAAGATACTGTTTCCTTCGAGGCTCATGAACCACATAAGTGATAGATCTTTTAGTGTGGAAGGAAAAAGCCTCAACTTTTGTGCATCAGTAGTGTAATCAAAGGATCTGCAAACTACCTCAAACTCGAACATGAATGTGTCAGGGTCTTCTAAAGTCAAACCATGGAAGTTTGGAAGATTATTAGGGTTGATATTCTTCATCCTGGCATCCCCAAGAGGTATACTGATGGGAAAGGTGAACAGTTACCTAGGTTCTTCATCTTATTCTCCCATAGTAGTGTTTGAGCTAGAGCTAGCAAAGAAGTTATCTAGGTTTGGGTCGTAGCTAGAATCAGTTTCTTCCTCTGAGTTAAGGAATTCAAATTGAGAGTTTTTAAAACTGTTGTTGCTCATAGGAAGGGCAGGCAGGAAGCATCCAAATCTATCTTTTTGTCGTCTAGGCATTCATGGTAATTTTTTTTTATGTTTTTTTTTATGTTTTTATATGTTTTTTTTTTTAAAGATGTCTCCTAAAGATTAAGCACCTCCCCGGCAACGGCGCCAAAAAGTGGTTGTCTCCAGGAATGGATGCCTAATTAGGGAAGCTAGACCAGGAGCATACTTTAATTATCGACTAGGGGACATACAAACTTCAGAGGTGCTAAAATTGTATGTGCTCTAGAGGATAGTCTTCGTCGTGTTTGGGGTGTTGGTATAGATCTTAAAGGTTTCTCTAATCAAAGAAGAAGGTGAGCTAAAAAGATTGTAAATCTATGAATGACAAATTCCTATGCCAAGAAGTTAAATGCTGAAAACTATAAATCTATACTAAGAATTGAAATGCTGAAAGCTTGATAAAATTTAATCTAGAAATAAAATGCTGAAAGCTGAGATTTTAATCTAAGAAGTGAATACTGAAAATCGAGTGCTGAATATTGAAAGTCTAATTTAAAAACTTAACTACTGAAAACCAAATCCAGAACGTAAATATCCAATGCTGAGAAGTAACCAATCCTATCTCTTCGGATTAAACACTCAAAGTAATGATCATTAATTAAACCAAAGAACTGAAAATAATTAACCTTTATGATCTAACTCTGATAGGGGAAATATGCATGAGTTCCTAGATCTGAACCATTGTTTTAAAGCTAATAGAAGAATGCATAAAAACAGATGTCAAAATATGCTTGTGCAGAATGCAGCTACAGGACTACGGAAAGAGTTCTACCAAACTACGAAATGCGCTGTAACCAACTACAGATATTGTGCTGAATCAAAATGATCGCTTTAATACTGAAATAAAACCATGTTATTCAAATGCCATCAAAATACTTTCATATACGATAAGGATTAAATCAATGCACAACATATATGAAAAATACTTGAAAACAAAGTAAAACTCCTGACTTATGTGTTGGAGGGGCCCTCCCCAACCCGTACTCAGGAGTATGGAAAACTTATAAACGCAGGCTTGAAAGTAACATTAGTCTTCTTATTAAAATAGTAACTTCATGGTTCAGGAAAAGTTATTAACACAAACTGTCTTCGCAGTACAAAAATGCATAAACGATTGATTCTACAAAATAACAACAAGACCCCCTTGCTACCTGAGAGGTCCATATATATATATATGTATCTAATTCTAACCTAGTCTATGATCATAAATGCTGATCCTCTTAATCAGGGCTTCTCTAGAACTTAGGGAGATATGAGCGCTGAGTCCCTTTGTTATCTGCACTCTCGAGCTTTGACTCTCGTTGATACCTCAAGACCTTCATGCCTTGTTTATGCCTGCTCATTCCAGGGTTAGCATGTAGAAAAACGATTTTAACATAAAAGGAATAATTTCTAAACATCCTTATTAAATACTCAAAGTAAATATATTTTCCCACAAAACAGGTGTATTTCCTTCATCACATCTTGTGCTTTACTTTGGAAAAAAGGCTATAGGATACCTATAATTTGGGCTCATTAGTTATTATCAATAGACATAGTAATGAGAAAAAATTCTTTATGAGTTTTATATCTTTTAGGCACGTGTGACTTCCTTCACAATAGTCCATGAATTCTTGATTACAGATAAGCTCACATTATGATTGGGCACGTGCATTCCTTACAGTACAATTCAAGCAAACTGCAAACTGCAAAATATTGATTACAATACAAATTTTAGTCAATAGGTGCATCATAGTCATAACTGGTGGTAATGAATGGACTTTCAGTTGTCCTGCCAAAGTTTATGCCTTCATGGTACTGCAACATAAAAAGTGCTAAGGTAATGGTTCAAATTTTAATATCATAAATGCATATGAGCTCAAGATTAATATGAAAGAGAAAAATACACCATGTAATAGTTATGAAATGTTCCTCTTCTCTGGAAAAATTAGGCTACTATGAATGCAATATACTTGGTAGACCTATGAGAGGTCCTTCCTCCGAATGTCTAAAACCTGTAAAATAAGAGAATTATTTAAGAAGAATGGACATGAAGCCACTGGACTGTTAATTGTCAAGCTCTACTTGGCAATAGGTTGTTGCTATTGTTTCTTTTTGTTCTATGAGAATACAAAGGAAATTTATATTACTTTCAGAAACATAGTATTTACATAGCTAGAGTGGAGAATGAAGAAGGGGGTGTTCTAAGAGGAATTAATATGTAGTCCAACTTTATTGGGAGAAGGCTCAAGCATGTTGGCTCATTTTATGTGGAGTCTAGTAGAGTTTCAGGAATGGTTAGTCATGGCTCGGTTAGTATTAATAATAAAACTTGTCTACATATTACACTAGCATACCCCCAAAGCGGGGGAAATGAAACGCCGAGTAGAAAATCAATATGCTGTAGTAGCTAATTTATGCTAGAGATAGTAATTGATGAATCAGCTGCTAAAATTGCCATACCATAATAACTATAATACGAAAATACTATATCAAGTGTTGATGCAAATGCCAAATGTTTCCATATCCCATCTTATCTGCAACAATTGTTTCGCTGTCCCATCTCTTTCAAAGTAGGATTTTGGTGTTACAGTATGAGATGAAAATTATATTATAACTTAACATTTAATAAGAAGTAAAATTTTATTTTAAAACAAAGTATACAACTTATCATTCAATAATAAATAATAATGGTAAGGACTTTCAATGGAATATATCCAACCGTATTCCCTTTGAATGCTAATTTACTCTCAAAAACTAAAAAAAATCAATATAATTACATCCAAAAAATATTGGAGCTACTCCTTTGTCATGTACCCACCAGGTTTCCTTTGGTATTCCATTTCAAAGGGATCCAATAATATTATGATCGTTTTCCATTGGTATTACATTTCAAAGCGATCCAATAATATTATGATCGTTGCTTAAAAATTAACTGTAAACAATTGTTATTCAACCATAATCTATATGTACCGCGACGAGTGGATTTTAGTTCACTTTTCTTCATGGAGTGTGAAAACGAAAGGTCTACCCTTTCTCTTAGACCACAGAGATGGCACATGAAGATCCCAACAATTGGGTCCACATTTAAAATAACATTAACTGCATTTGAGATCATTACAACTCAATAAGTGTGTGAGAGAGTACTTTGTGCTTATACTGGGATTTATAAGAACTTTAGAAAAAATCATAGATTGGAGTAGAGACTTAGAGATATCAAAAAGATCATGTGATAGATTTTGATTAATGATAGCTCTATTTGCATCTTGCAATGAAGATTGACAACTGGCCAGGATTGTGATTATGAAGTGCTATCATTATAATAATTTCTTTTCATGTCATGAAGCATGATAAGTTCCATTATTTTTCTATTTAATTTTATTTTCAAATTTGGTAGGATTTTTTTAGTGAAGTTATAGTTCTTCTTAATGAATGGAAAACTTAGCCATTACAAATTTTAATCAATTTAAAAAAAGATTTAGATTGTTTCAACTTTACCTTTTAAGAAAAAAGACTCCACATAAAAATTGAGTTTATCCACTTACTAACTCACTCCATTCATAATTCAAGAAAGGTTTAATACTTTTCTCATTATGCTTCATGGTGTAGGTAAATTGCTTTATAAATCATAATCGTGTGAAGATGTCATATCATATTATCATATAATATATTTGACAATCAAGAGTTGAGACTATATATAGTATGTGTTTTAAATGTGTCTTGCATATAATTTTATGAATCCAAGTTGTAAGGATGATGTGTCATTTTTGAACAATACAAGTTGTAAGGAGGAAGTGTCATCTAGGACATTTTGTCTCCTTATTTACTCGATTCTATGTTGTGATTTTAGTAAATTAGATTATTCTTGAGTGTGCAATGATGCAAGATGTAAAACCAACCATTGAAATTGGTTGTTGAACAACCTAACACTATGTTGAAGGCTTGGAAATTTGTTCTTTTACATAGACTCTAGGGAAGGTGGGGAGGTTCAAGAGAGAATACCACACATAGAGAGAATGGCGTTCGGTTTCAAATAAAGGGTTAAAATAATGGCGTTCTGTTACAAATAAAGGGTTAAAATGCAATTGCATAGCTTTCATGAGCTATTTTAGTGGGGGTAGCTACCTTATTGTTAGTAGTAAGCAAATAATGTCTAAATTTGCGAACCACATGATTTCTTCTTCGAACAACTTCACTTTACCTTCAAATCGCTGGTATAAATCTTGCAACTTCACTCCACCCTACCTTCCATACCCACCCTACCCACTAATGGCTTCACTACACCCTACCTTCCAATGACATTAAGGCGCAAGTCTCAATATTAACAAAGATAATGAATTCAACTTCCTCAGTGTCAACCATAACATGAAATGAGTTCCCTCATCAAAGCAACTCTTATAAGGGTTTGGAAACGTTCATCCTAGCACAAGCCTGGATGGATGTAGTAGGTTTGCATGTTAATGACCGATTTAAGTACATAAAACGCTGGGTCGTTCAGCCTGGTGAGGCCAGCTAAGGACACAATGGTTGTCAAGGGCACTAGATGATCTGAAAGGCCTTAAAGCTCCAGCAGTCTAAGGAATGGGTGGTGCAATAATTTGGGTGGTTGTGTCGATAATTCTAGGGAGTATGTGTTAGCCATGGTTGCTTTGCTTCGTGGGCCTCCAATAGAAGAAATGCCTCGTATTTCCTGTAATGAGAAGGCACATGGTGGCACATGATTCCGGAATTTAGCACAACTTTCTCTCATCTTTCAACTTATCGAAGTTATCTTCGACGTTTCATTTCCTCGCTTCGGGGACAGTGAAAGATGAAATTATTATGGAAATATTTTGGTGGGATGGATTCATTAGCATGCATCTGAATGAAATGAATCGAACGATTGATAGAAGTTATCATTTCTCAAACAACCAAACCCGTTGGTTATAAATTCAATTACTCTCCACAGCGCATTAAGTAATTTGTTCATCTGTTGAATCGACGATGAATTCTCCAGCCATCTATGACTGGATTCCTTCTCTTCCACATCCGTTGGAATGGGAAATGCTAGGTGTGTCTTACAGTTATCCTGCCGGTACTCCGTTGTGTCTTAGAAAACTTGATTAATATGTAACATAACATTTCTTTGTCTCATGTCTATGCAAGGATGGATTTGCTCTTTGTTCTTTGCAATCTATATCTATTGCAATCATTAAGCCAAGCATGCTAGATATTAAGAGACACTGAAGAAAACATTGATGGAAGTCATTGATTCGAGAATGCTATCGATTGAGTAGTGACGGGTGATTCCACCAAGGTGGTTCACCATTTTTGGTGCGCGGGAGCGGAATTTTTTTTTTTTTCACACCCTCAATCGAGGTATTTTCAAGCCCTCGATTGAGGTTTTAAACGCTCGATCGAGGGTTTGAAAATACCTCGATCGAGGGCTTCAAAATACCTCGATTGAGGGTATTTAAATAGCTCGATCGAGGGCTAGTTTAAACCCTCGATCAAGATATTTGCTCAATCGAGGGTTTGAGACAGAAAAAAAAAAGGGCCTGGCCTGTCAGCCGACCCTGTTCGACAGTGAAAGCGCAAGTGTGCCGACTACGACGGCTCCAAGCCCCTCGACCGAGCGTCCGCAACCATCACAGCACGCCCATGCGTCCACCTCCATCCACCTCCGTTCGCCATGGCTTCAAATCCACAAGGTAGGTGGATTTCAACCACATTTTGTTTGTTTTTCAAAAAAATTTAAATTTGTTATTTGTTTTCAAAAAAATCCCATTTTTTTTGTTCTTTGTTTTGAAAAAAAACATAAATTTGATTTGTTTTGTATGTAAAAATGGGTGTTTAAAACATAGATTTAATTTAGTTTTTATGAATTTGTGAATATAACCATTGAAAAACGAAAACCAACATCGAAACCAAAAACCATTGAAAGTAAAACCACCATCGAAACCAAACCAAAAACCATTGAAACTAAAAAACACCATTGAAACCAAAACAAAAACCATTTCAAAACATTTTTTTGTTTTAAATTTATGTTCTATTTATTTTTTTAAATTATTAATATTTTTTTATGTCAACTGGTAGCATTTCACCACATAAATGCTACCAGTTTTATTTTAAAATGTGTTTTGACAAGCAGGAATGCTGCCCGTTTGTTTTCAATCCTTTGAGAATACCAAGGTGATTGAAAAAAAATAATTATACTAGGTTGCTGGTTTAACAAAAACAATTAACATTGAATATTTTTAATATTTTTTAAATTGAATATTTTTAATATTTATAATATAAAACTTTATTAATTTAAAAATTAAAAGAATAATATTTTTTTAATATTTAATTAATAATAATATCGATTAAAAAATATAAACATAAGCCATAATAAAATATTAATCAATATAACTACAATAAATTAAGGAGATTAATAATATTAATGAAATTAATAATATTAATAAAATTAATAATTTATTTATTTTTAATATTTATTAAGTTTTTGAAATTGAATATTTTTAATATTTATAATATAAAACTTTATTAATTTAAAAATTAAAAGAATAATATTTTTTTAATATTTAATTAATAATAATATTGATTTAAAATATAAACATAAATCATAATAAAATATTAATCAATATAACTACAATAAATTAATGAGATTAATAATTTATTATTAATAACATTATATAAACACATATTTTTATATTTATACATATAATATCATAAAATACTTATATATAAAAAAAATATTATTGTAATGTTACTCTCACTTTTTAATAATATATACACATTTTTATTTTAAAAAACATACTTAAGTGTATAAAAATAGAATACATACTAAGTTGCCTTTTATTTCACTACACTAAATAATATTCAAAATATATATTTTTTATTTTTTAATAATATATATTATATAACATTTTAAAAATAAATTTAAATATTATGTAATTAAATTTAAATATGTTTATTAAATTCAATATTTATTAATATAATTATATTTTAATATAAACTAATAATTTTATAAAATATTTTGTAATAACTTATATAATTAATAGTTATTGAAGCTTATCTTATAAAAACAACAATTTATAGATGAAAGAATGAATATAAATGATATATTAAATATGTACAATCACTAGTGTTGAAATGTAAATATTTAATTTTAAATTTGTTTAATTATGTGAAATTACATGTATAGTAGGTCTTACATATGACATTCACCTCTAGATTCAAATGTCTTTGCATGCACTATTTAGATTATACATACAAATGTTATAGCCTAAAATTCTCAATTATCAATTCAAGTTCTTATGCGGTTTCCTCTATGTTATGTGTTATAATTTTGGAACTAAGAGTGATATTGTTTAATTGTTTTCATGTCATTATATCTAGTTTGAATTTGTAAAATGGGTAATAATCTTGTTGTGCAATTACAACCACATGAATAGGTAGTCATTGCCAAATGATAAAAATATCTCAAGTTTGGTTGAATTTCTATTATAGTATAATGTTAAATTTATTTCTCCTTAAAATTTGATTGTGTTTGTATATTTGTTTAGTCCTTGAGAGGTTAGTATATTTGTTTAGTCCTTAATTTCTTCCTGAACCATGGTTCAAAACCCATCCCTAGTGCACAAAACTGAATGTTTCCATCCATATCCAACTTTAAATGTAAACCCATCACTAGTAATCAAAACCTTAAAATGACATTAATTCCTACACATAGAGACTATGCATATTTTCAACAAGACATGTGTGTTGACCATATCTATTGGTCCTAGATTCCTAAAATCTTATTTTAGGGCCCAATGTAGAGGCCCATAGGTCCATGATTGCTTGACTAGTACTAACTTATGAGATTTATAGTACCATGGTTGTTCATTCAAATTGATTCTCGATTACGAGAAGCATTTCCAGATAATAAAACAATTCCTTTTGGTGGTAGATACATCATTCATTTGGGATACCTAGGTCAATTACCTCATGTGAGTGATAACCCTATATATGCATGGAACACAACTGATTTTTTTTATCACATAGTCCAACCCTCTCCCAATGATAAACACATAGGATTATGATGTTGTTACTAACCATTCCATGCATAGACACATTAACACTTCACATGAACACCAATCATGCCTTTACATAAGAAGAACTTGCATCATTATCTATAATCAAGTAGGATCATCATTACAATATCAAGCAATAGGTTAGTATGCATCATACCTTTACATAGGTTAGTATGGTTCAATTTAAAAGGTAGATTATTGAGACTCAAACATGCAGCGAGCCCCAATTGAATTACGCTTGATTCCATTTCCCCTCCATCCCATACCTGTATGTTGTCACAACAAGTGTTGAACAACTAAATTTGATGCCTAGGCCCCTATGATGCTAGCGTTGCTAATAAAAATGATATCCAAATTGAAATTAGAAATTGAAACTGGAATTGAAATGTAAATTTGAAAATGAAAATGAAAATGATATTGATATTGGAAATTGATATTTAAATTGAATTTGAATTTTGAAATGAAATTCGAATTGAAAATCGAAAATTGAAATTGAAATGAGAAATGAAAATTGAGAATTGGAAATGTAATTAGAATTCAAATCGAAATTGAAACTTGGAATTTAAAATTGAAACTTGGAATTTGAAATTGAAATTTGAATTTGAATTGTGAAATTTGAAATAGAGTTTGAAATTTGAATTGAATTTGAAATTTGAATTTGGATTTAAAATGCGAAATTTGAAATTTGAATTTGAATTTTAAATGTGAAATTTGAAAGAGAATTAGAATTAGAAATTGAAATGTGATGCAGAGAGTTCTGAAAAGAGATCTTCATTGCTTCGTGCTCCACGACACATGAGAGGATCCGACGTCACCCAAGAGGGCGGCCATCGACAGCGCTCCCGTTCACCAAGTGTGGCCACGCCGGGGTCGGCTGTGCTGGTGGCAGCAACATGAGAGCTAGTGTGTTCGTTCATCTTGATGACATACATGGTGATCCCTAGGTGGGGGATGTGCGGCCAAAATCGAGTGCATTAGGGGCATCAGGTGCATATTTTGGGTTAGATACATTTTCAGTAAATTTTTAGTATATAATGCATTGAATTTTAGTTGCAAGTTATAATATATATTTTTACTAACATTTGTGTTTTGTTTTGGATCGCAGGTGCCCCATCAGGGGGATCGTACGACGATGAGGTCGCATGGATCACTCTCGCTGGTATCATTGCCCAACGAGAGTGGGTGAACTTGTGTGTGTGTACATTGAGGGAGGATTCTCCCACACAACGATCTTTATCCATGATGTTATCAGCAGTTGATGAGATGTTGGCCCTCTACAAGAGGGTGGGACCTCTCAGTGACATTTGGCATCATTAATGCCATAGGAGGAGACAGGGTGTCATTGGGATCCAAAAATGGGAGGACGTCAAAGTTGCCATAAGAGGGCATGACGTCAAGGGTATTTTGTTCGACATCCCACCTGACCGCCCTTCCGGTCAACCGCTTAGACTCAGGGATTTTAAGTTGGAGGCCGTTGCACCACATCCATATGATAGATTCGTGGGAGCGTGGGGCATGTTCCCCCACCATCACTAGGTCCCATTGTACTTTGCAAAACATGTTTATGCAGAGTTTGTTTTGGACATGCACCCAGATTAGACCAGCATAGGGTCCACGTTCTATGGGGTGGGTAGGGGACGCTCCTACCAACGTCCTAGAGCTCGGAGAGACCCTGCCTTCGTGCCACCCGCTCCGAGGTTGGTACCGCTTCCAGAAAGGGCAGTTATCAGGTCGGGGGATGTGGCACAATCATCCCAGCTTGCTGCAGAGGCTAGAGCTGACCTTGCAGACTCATTGTTCACTGCCATGGGCAGTGTTGTTGTTACTGTGCATGGAGAGGCATCTAGACCACCCCCTCCACCTGCAGAGCCAGAGATAGAGTATGTCCCTAGTGACATGCTCATGATTCTCGATGGAGAGGCCCTACTGAGGTATGCTGAGTTAGCCCGAGATGCATACTTTCGGTCATATCATAGATCCGTCACTACAGGACAGGTATACTTTTGTACAATTATGTATATATGTTCTTCATGTTACATCATATTACATGTCGTAAATTGAATGGTTAGTAATACTTAAGGGAGTTGTATTCCATTGCTCCATGCACGGAAGCACATTCGTGGATCAGCTTTTTGCCAGTGAGCCATCGATTGTTCCATCCTCTCGTCCCAACTCGCGGGCGGCAGTAGTCGAGGCAAGTTATACTTTATGTTATAATTTAATTTGAGTTTATTATTTCCCAGCTTAAATTATTTATGTTTCATTTTTTAATTTTCGAAATTTTATGTTTTAGATCTTAACTTCAAATGAATTTCAAATTGCACAGGGCAAAGGAAAGGGGGTAGATCCTGATGATGGACATGAGGACAACAATGGTCCTCACGAGCCGGGTCGAGACACAGATGTGAGTTTTAATTTATTTTCCAATTCATGTTATTTAGTCACATTTAGTAATTGATTTTTGTACTTTATGTTTCAATTTTTGAATTATAACTTAAATTATGTTAAATAGTTTTAATTTTTAATAAATCTAACTTATTACTTGCAATGGCATATTACACAGGCATTGCTACAGGTGGGTGTCAATGCTGCAATGGATTTCTGGATTTCACATATGATTGGGATGTAGCTCGAGTACATGGTCCTGATGAAGGGCCATCTACCCGTATTCCTACCCAGATCCCGGATATCACCATTGAATCGACAGATATGGATGTATTCATTCATGGTTTACCATTTCAGAGTCAACACCGGTCTACTACACACGAGGGTGGTTAGAGGGATGATCAAGGGCCTTGTGGGGGTAGTGGCCAATGAGTTGATGATCTATACATTTCCATGTTTTGGATATTTTCATATTTTGGATGATCTATATATACGTTATCATGTTTTGGATATGGATTTCTATCATTTATACATGGACTATTATCATATATGGACTTTGGATATGGACTTTTGGATATTTGTATATTTTATCATATTGATGTCTTCATATGTATTTTGTATATGATTTGAAATCGATTGTTTTTTTATATTAGATTTGGATATAGTTATTACAACTTTACAAATTTATGTTTTGTCATTTCAAATGCAAATTTAATGTGTAGTTACAATTTAGTTGAATTTAAAATGCAAATTTTGACTACATTAGAGAACAATGAATAAGGCCCGTTTATTTGCGGTAACTAATTTGCTTTATATATGAGATTATGCATAAATTAGAAGCAATTTTCGGGTTTTGGCTGACATAAAGCGATGTACGCCTTATAAGGAGAGTAATTCTACGCCTTGGGACCTGGTAATTGTGAGAGTCCGGGGGGAGGCCCCAAATAAGCCATCTCGCTCATTACGAGCGAGTCCACAAGCCCAACCACTCTTCCAAAATTTAGAATTGAATACATACATTACGTTTTAAAATTGAAATTACAATTCCAATTCAATTACAATGTAAAATTTCAAATTTAATGTGTAATTTCAATTCCAATTCAATTACAATTTAAAAGCTCGTTTTCAACTACATTACAATTGCATAAATGAAATCAACATATAAAATTAGAATACATTTGAAATTAATAATTGAAATTACAATTACATTATGTTGTCTACACATTACAATTCAATTACAATTTACACATTCCAATTCAATTACAATTTAAAATTAAAATCTCAAATTTAATGTGTAATTTCAATTGAAAATTCAATGTGTTGTTCCAATTTACAAGTTCAATTTCAATTACATTACAATTGTATTTGAAATAACAGATTTTAAATTAGAATACATTGTACAATCTAAAATTTAAATTTTACAATTTTACATTGTATATAGATGTATTTTAAATTCTCTTGATTGTATTTGAAATCAACATTTAAAATTAGAATACATTTGAAATTGACATTTTGCATTATGTTGTCTACACATTACAATTCACTTACAATTTCCACATTCCAATTCAATTACATGGAAAATTTCATGTGTAATTTCAATTGAAAATTCAATGTGTTGTTGTATATAAGAATGTTTTTGAAAATTTAATGTGTAATTTCATTATGTTTTTGTATATAAGAATGTTCTTGGCAATGGGCATGACCACCTAGTTAATATAAGAAATGAAAATATGTTGATAGCAGACGCTTGTACAACTATGGTAGAAACTATGCTTGTACAACTATTTCATATGGTTTATGTTTTGATGACAAATGGAGATAATGGCACCATTTGATCCAACTAGGTAAGTTGCATATATGAAGGCATGTACAAATTATTACGTTTCCATGTTATTATTACGTTTACATTGCAACTTTCATTATTACGTTCAATCCATGTCTATCAAAGAGATTCCATGCCTATGCGTGCAAAACTGCATGATAAAGATGGTTTTTGATGCATGTAATCCAAAAATTGATAATGTTTGATGGTTAGAAATCATAGTGAATGTTTGTGAGTTGTGCCAACAATGGGTATTGTTTGCATGAAAATATATTCAAAGATTATGTGTAAGTGCCCTTTAGTTGAATTGTACCCTCTATCTCCTATGTTATATTCCATGTAGCACCAAGTGCCAATATTTTTATTAAATGGAATGAGAAGAGGCAAAAACAATTGGTCCTAACTTTGATATTTTTATTTTTTTTCCAAAAGAAAAAAGCGTAATTCCATTCATCCTTTGAGATCCGAATTACATTCAGTATTCACTTTAATGTGAATTAACCTTGCCCAATTAATATGGGTTCACTTGATGAGACTATTACGTCTACTGTCAAAACTGCATATTTCCTGCTTTAACAAGATATATCCGTCCCACCGGACTATTTTGCTTTTACTTCTTCTCAAAAAAACATATAAACTTCATTTTCAAAATTTATGAAACTAACTTAATGTACTCATCATTCAATAAAAGGTCTGTGAAAAAAATCAGTTCGCTGTCCATTGAATTCTTCAGTTACTTTCCAAGTGCCGAATAACATGAGTTGTCCATCTTTGGATGCCTGGTCCGCTAGCTTATTATTTTCCCTGTAAACATGCCGGCAGATGTATGTTTCAAAGGATTGTTTGACCAGCTGAATAGAATTGATAACATTTGCAATTCTAAGAACTCTGCAGGCTTGAGTTTGATTGGTCCAATTAATAGCATTCATCGAATCTCCAAAGACCGCCAACCTAGAGATACCCCGCTCATTTGCAAAAATGAGTAATAATTTTAAACTCATGACTTCAGCATAGTTATTGGTTCCCGCTCCAAGACCCATCGTGAGAGTGTAGAAATGTGAATCAGAAATGTATAAGATTGCTCCCCCACCACAGATCTCATTGCTAGCTGCACCATCAAAGAATCCCCAAGGAGAAGATTTATCTATCTCAACTGCCAAGTCCCGTCTCTGTTTAGCAGCCCTAATGAATTCGGGACAAGCTTGATAAATGCCCACAGAAATTGCACTGAGTATTTCCGGTATACAAGATTTTTCCTGAAAAATCGCCCCATTCCTAGCCAGCCAGATCCCCCATATAATCAACAATGGTAAGGTCTTCTGTTTTTTATCAGTTGTCCGTCTCCACCAGTTATCCCATGCAATGTCCACAGAGTTTCCTTCCCATTTGCAATCGAAGCCCATCAAGTTAGAGCATTCTTTCCACACAGCAATCGTAAACTGGCAATGTATGAAAAGATGAGAGATTGTTTCCAAATCATTCTTGCATAAGACACACCACCCCGGTCCCTGGAAATTTCTCTTCTGCAGATTATCCCAGGTCGGTACCCGATTCATCAGAGCACACCACATAAACAATCGGTTTTTGGATGGGCATTTAAGTTTCCACAAAGATCGCCACCACCAGACCTCATCCCCGATCAAATCACCTGCGCTGAGCACTGTGTATCCCATTTTCGGTGTGTAGTTGCCAGCCGGATCGAGTTCCCAAATCAGCTGATCCTCCTTATCCGACAGATGAATCTGTGCACGATTCAGTCCACTGATATAATTATTTAAAGACGCAGCCACAGGTTCCTCCAATCCCAAAAGTGCAGCGTTTTTCCAGTGTTGAATCCACGGGTCCACGGGTCGCTGTACAGCCAGCTGGTTCAGAGTGTATATGCCCCGAGTTCCCAAAGCAGCTACAACCATTTCAGGCAACAGATGAGAGCGTTCACTCCCTATCCAAGGATCTCTGCCAACTCTCACCTGTGCGCCATTACCAACATCCCACGCCAGGTAATTCTCCACCAGATCGAAGGATTTAACCACCGCTTTCCAAATCACGGATCCCCCAATATGAGACTTCTGAGGGCTCCTAATCCATTCGTCCAGACTCATTCCTGAAAGATACTTTCCTTTAATAACCCTGGTCCATAAACTGTTAGTTTTGATAAGTCTTCAACCACCCTTGGCTGCTAACGCATGAGAAAAATGAAAGATGTTTTTTAATCCCCACCCTCCAAGACCCTTAGGTGCAGCAATTTTCTTCCAGTTGACCCACGGGGTAACCTGACCCTCCTTCTTGCCACTCCACAGGAATCTAAAACATAACCGCCTGATAGACTCAAGGATACCCGTGGGTATCCAAGACAAAGACATCCAGTAGACTGGAATGGCTTCCAGTACGGACTTTACCAACACCAGCCTGCCAGCTCGTGACATCCATTTATGACTCCAGCCTTTCAGTCTTTTCTCCACCTTACCAATGAGCCATCTCCAATCCCTCTTGTAATATACGTTGGCTTTAAGGGAGAAACCCAGATATTTCAATCCCTCGTCCAGCCCAGTCTTCTTAAAGGGAAACTGTTCAAATAGAGCCCGTTCCTCATCCGGTCTCAGCAAATGGGTAGTAAGTGTGGATTTCTCTACATTTATATCCATCCCCGTAGCTTTAGAAAAAATTTCCAAGATCTCCTTCAGGGTTCTAGTATCTCTTCTATCTCCAGAGCAGAAGATGATAATGTCATCCACAAATAGCAGATGTGTAACAGATAGCTGATCACCAATGCCAATGCCACGAAAACTCCCCTGTAATTTAGCATCCAGTATAGCCCTGCTCAATCCTTCTGCTACCAGAAGAAAAAGGAGGGGAGAAAGTGGACAGCCCTGCCTAAGGCCTCTCTCCGCATGAAAAAATGGTGTAGCTGCTCCATTCAATAAAACAGAGAAAGATACAGTAGTTATACAGGACATGATCCACCTTATAAAATTGATACAATAACCCAAATGTGTGAGAAGAAGCCGGATATATATCCAACTCACCTTGTCGTAGGCCTTGGACAAGTCAATTTTTAGAATAGCACCCTTGATGTGTTGAGTCTTCAAACTGTGTAGACCTTCCTGAGCCACTCCTATAGCCTCATGTATCTGACGGCCTTCAAGAAAGCCAAATTGTTCATCAGAAATATTTTCTGATAAGTTGACCTTAAGTCTCCGAGCAATGACCTTCGATACAATCTTGTAGATACAATTGCACAATGAAATAGGCCTGAATTCAGAAAGATTAGTCGGATTAGGCAATGAAATAGGTCCTAACTTTGATATGTTCTTGATAACAAAACAAATTGATTATTGTTGAATGAAACATTTTTTCAATACATTGGTATATGATAATATTTTTATATAATTGATAATGAAATACAATGTAATTGATGACGGAATACAATGAGTGGATTATAATGTATAAAATTTTGCAAATTTGAAATCAAAATTTAAAATTAGAATACATTGTACAATTCAAAATTTAAATTTTACAATTCCACATTGTATATAGATGTGTTTTAAATTCTCGATTACATTACAATTGTATTTGAAATCAAAATTTAAAATTAGAATGTACATTACAATTTAAAATTGAAATTTTACAATTACATTATATTGTCTACACATTACAATTCAACTATCTATTAGATCTTTAATATTGTTTTTAAAGCATCTAAAATATATCTATAAAACTATTATGGATGAAGTTCATGGAGAATTGACCATATATTCAAGTGTATTCACATTGGAGCACCATGACCCAAATTTCACAAAAGCCTCCCATCTAGTATTTGTATTCTTGGCATTAAAGCATCTACAAATATACATTTATGAAACAACCTCCACAGAAATCTCCAAAAAAATATTACACAAGATAACATGAAAACTATGCCAATGATTCAAGTGGCATACATGTAACTCATTCATCTGGCCAATGGGTTATAGGAATGCAAGTCTCCATAATACGATCATGGTCAACTTCTGGTCAGCTTCTGTCATCTTCCATCTCTTTGGATCACCTCTCTTCACCTTGATTTATGTTAGATGTATCCGAGCTGCCACCACCAAATGACTGTATTGACATGATATATATCCAGGCATAAAATCTCTGTAAATATTATGATCACCCTGTTTTTTCACTTTTTCAAAAAAGTGTCCCATTAGAACCATGTCTCCTGTTTGGTATGTGAACTCCCCATCTTGGTAGGGTCGCACCAACCTACTTTTTATTTGTGTGCACCGTATCAAATATTATGCCACATTTTCTTGGTTGTGCGGGGGTGCAATGACAACGAACACATCAACTGCAAGATACATTACAAATATTATTCAAATGTCTTACGTGCATTTCTACAACATTTGTATATGTGTAATATATAATGAACTAATTAACTTAATGAAGACTCTTGTACCTTCCCTAACTATATCAGAAACTCGATCATGATCTAATGAGACCATTGCCTCTTCAGTGTGCATCTCTTGCCATGTTGGAATTGGATGTGGGCCCTTTGGATTAAGAGAGACATATTTCCATGGTTTCACATATACATCATTTTCACAGTGATCAAGCTCACATCCATTTGCATCAATGCAAAAATCGCAAAAACAGGCATACTTCCTCGTTTCAATGGAAAATATGTCACCCATGTATTTACTTCGAACATAATGTAATTCCCTCATACCGAGGATGGTCTCACAATACCACGGAATGGATCTGTTAACATCTCCAGGGGCAACATCCCAAAAGAACCTACATGGAATTCAGTTTGTCATATGTAAATTCCTATTGAGTATGTGTTCTTTTGGAAATGATGATATTGAATGTTATTAGCTTATTAATTGAGTTTGGAGTTTATTACCTGCACACCGGCCTTGCGTGTTCGCGACCTTGATGTCCCAAATGACATGTGCACCAATCAACTACTTCAGTAGAGCATTTGAGTTGGGTTGCACCATGACTCATCTGGTACCTCCGAAGTGCTCGTTTCACACATGCACCTACGCCATCATATTCACCCTTTCCATGCCCTGTCTACAAAAAGATCCAGGTGTGTCAGATTCCTGTCTCTTTGTGAAGGCGACTCAACCAATAAAATGAGCGTGCCGATTTGAATTTCCCTGCACACCCATCTGACCAAATCCAGTGTTCAGTAAATGATATGCCTCTCTGCCTGAATGAATCATAAATCAACCCAAAGCAGTGTTGAATGAACAATGTGTCATGCTCATGATCATCACTAACATAAAAATGGTACTCCTTGATCACTTCACGTGACTGAGGAGTGCTATCCCTACCATCAATGTTTTCCTGAGCATGTCTGTACAATACATGTATGAAGATAGACACCTGGTCGGAGTGATAGTACTCACTCTGTATCTCTCTCTGAGGAGCAAAGGTTTAGTTCTCCGCAAAGTACACCACTGATAAGATTGTGCCTGGCTCAAATACCTCACGGGAATGTTTGAATTCTGAAGCTTTCCACCTGGACCTATGGTAGTGATTTATGTATTTATAAATCTGACTTTGAAACTTCTCCATGAAATCTGAAACAGGAATCTCATCGTCGAGCAAGTCGATCCTCTTGGATGGCACAGATGAAGAAGATGTTGGATTCATGGTGATGTACTCGTACCTCTTCCACCTAATGGCGATATCTGACAATCCATGGTGTGTTGGATCGATAGGAAAGTTCCTATGGAACAATGTCAAATCATCGCATTCATGGCATTTTCTCCCACCTACACACCTCTTATTGAAAAACACGTGTTCAAGATTCCTATTGCATAGTATCATACAAATAAAATCTCGCACTGTGTGATGAGCTAGTACACCGTTCCAGTGCCTTTTGCAAAAATCCAGAAATGTGTTATAGTATAGTTGAAATTCAACATGGTACCGGCAGCAACAAGTGTCACGAATCGTATTCGGCCTAATATACCACGGTTTCAATTTGTTGAACATGATAAATGATATTTGAACACCAGGATTGGTTTCTTGGAATTCCTCGTAAAGTGCAACTCTCGTCACCTCCATCACATGCTTACAGTGCTCCTGATAAATACCTCTGGATAAATGTTGTCACAGGACATGCTTTAGATCTGGAATAGCATGAGAATGGCTATCCCAAAACTCTATCACCTTCTCTCTAATGCCTGCTTCCATTCTGCCTTGATAGGGTTCCCTACAAATAAGAGCCCAACAAGCAACTTCATCATTTTCATCTATCCAGACCCTGAATTTAGTATATTTGAGCAATGTTCTTTTTGAAACATTGAGCAATGATGCCATTGTTGATACCATTCAATTTCTTGGGGTGCTTTGTGCCACAACATCTATTGTAATTTCCCTACGAGCAACTCGGGTATCATTGTTTCTTGATTTTCCAAACGAAGATAATGCAGTTCTTACATTTTCTATTGCATTCTCGCATGTCTTTTTTGTTTTAACATCTTGAAAACCCAACAACTTTGTGGCACGTTTCAATTTTTTGTGTTTTATCAACTCATGTAGGATTTGAGCTTGTGCCATCGTTGAATGTTGTTCAAAATATGACTTGATTATGTTATTGACATGCTCTCTAACTCTCCGACCAAGGATCGAGTTCCCAATCTCTTCTTGTGCAGACACAACTGCACAATCCTCTAGAAAATTTCCACCTCTTCCAACCCCACTGCAACTACCAATTATACTTTCAATGTGAGAGGGAAAAGTGTCATGTGATGGTTGATCAGGATCATGAGAGGGCACAGGGTCATGTGATTCTTGATCACCATGATGTGATGTCTAACCATAATCTCTCCCTACATAACATGTAAATTAAAAAATTGAAAATTAGTTACTTGATAGTTGTGCATTGAACTTTAAAATTGCTAGTAACTTGGAATTTGATGTGGAAATTGAAAAATTGAAAATTGCATGTGAATTGAATTTTTCAACTAATACATTTAGCTTGAGAATTGTTCTAAGTAAAAATTGAAATTGCCAGTAACTTGAAAGTTGAAGTTGCTCAAGTAACTTGAAATTGCTAACTTAATTAAACTTGAGAATTGTTCTAGAAGTAAAGTTTGAAATTGCTAGTAAAATTTGAAATTGCTTGTAACTTGAAATTGGTAGTAACTTTTACATTTAACTTTAAAATTGCTAGTAACTTGAAATTTGTTGTACATGTAAATTAACAAATTGAAAATTGCTAGTGACTTGAGAAAAATGTAAAAGTATTGAAAATACATTAAAACAAGAAAATTGTTTGTAACTTCATTTCAAAATAACTAAATATGTACATGCAACTTGAAATTGTACATTTAGTTTGATAATTGCTAGTAAAGTTTGAAAATCAAATATATATATATATATATATATATATATATATAGATAGATAGATATTTAATTCAAGATAATTATTAATAACTTGATAAAAATTATTGTGGGCATACAAATTAATATCATTTATAATCATCACATTATATAATTGTGGGCAAATTTTCTTTATGTAGTTTATGTCCATTTTACTTTTACATGTTACAAGAATTTAATGTTATTTTACCTTTATGGTATAGAATAAACAAATAAATATTTAAAATTCAAATTGCAATTTCAACTTAAATTCCAATTTTGACATTCCAACAATTACATGACAATTAAAAATTTGGCAATTCCAACAAATATATGATTGAGAAGAAATTCATAATTTTTAATGCAAAATAACATTTTCAAATATATGATTGAGAAGAAATTCATAATTTTTAATGCAAAATAACATTTTCAATAGTTGATGATTTTGCAATTTCAAAAGTAATGGAAATTCTAATTTTTATCATAAGTTGCAATTTAAGTATTTTTTTTATCAATAATGACTCACATATCAATGCAAGGTTGCAAACATTGAAAATAATTATTTCCAATTTGTCCTAACAAAATATATGATTCTAATCATTAATCTTATCATGGTGATATGTCATGTTATGTAAATAAAAGTACATGTGATAGATGGAATTTTTTTAAAGTAAACATTATAATTAAATAGCTCTTTGAACATTCATTTGTATGCAAATATTCATTACTATGAAAATATTGTCAACCACCATAACTATGAAAATATTGCCAACCACCATAACTATGAAAACATTCATTCATTTGTTTTTAAATTGAATAAATTCTAACTAATACATAACTATATCACAACATGTTCATTTCAAAATATTCATTCATTTGTTTTGAAATTGAATTTTCTAACAAAACAAGAATTGAAATTATATTTAACTTGAAATTGTTAGTAACTTAAAAAATTGCAATTAGTGAAATATGTAGAAGTTATGAAAATAGTGTCCAAGTGTACATTTAATTTGAAAATTATTCTAATAACATTGAAAATTGTTAGTAAAGTTTAGAAATTTGGAAATAGTTAATATGTACATATATTTTAACTTGAAAATAGAATCTAAGTGTACATTTCATTTGAAAATTGTTGGACAATAAACATTGAAAATTGTTAGCAACTTTGAAACAATTTGAAAATTGTTAAAGCAACTTTGAAACATAATTTGAAAATTGTTAGTAACTTTGAAATAATTTGAAAATAGTTAAAAATATGTACATGTATTAACATGAAAATATAATCTAAATTTACATGTTTCATTTTAAAATTGTTCCAATTTAACATTTGTTAGCCAATTGAAAATTGTTCATTTAACATAAAAATTGTTGAAAACTTTGAAATTTAAATAACAAATTGATAAAATAAAAAAGAATATCATTACAAATAAATATGAAACAAATTAAATTATGAAATTTAGTTAAATTTATTGGAAAATTGTTACTAATTTCGTAAATTATGTAGCATGATATTTAAATTATGATAGCATGTAATTCAATAATTTACCTTAGTTGTTCTCCATTGGAATTTGTTGCAGCAAATGTGCATCTTCTTCTTCTCTCAACCTTGCTCTTTGTTGTCTCATTCATTCTCTATTCTTCTCATGCTCTTCATTGTCATTTTATTGTCTAGCATGTTTTCTTTGTCTTTTTATTTAATTCCCCATCAATCTACAATGAAAACAAAAAAAAAAAAAATTCAAATTGTTATAGCAAACAACAATATGTTAGTATGAAATCTTGAAATATGCCTACAAAGAAATCTTACATGTCTAATGAGCTCTAATTCAACAACAAGAAAATGTCAAAGCTCTATTTCAACAAGATCAAAATGACAAAGATCTAATGAGAAAAAAAACTTGCAATGAGTAAAATTATTGTTTTTGATTAATTGTTTGCTGCTTATATACAAGTTGGTTGATATTTTTACAAGGGAAGGGTAGTTGGCAACATTAATTGTTGCCAACTCCTTTCTCAGATTCGTCAACATTCAAGAAAGCTTTCAAATATTTGTAGTAGTAGAGAGCTTCAAAAGAGAATGTCGTTTGTAAGAACCTAACCTCATAGATGTTGCAGGTAGTTGAGCTCATAGTTGTTATAGTTGAGAAATTGGGTCTTGTTAAGAATCTATATCAATAAGGTTGATGGCCCTAGGAGACACATTCATTGAAGCTTTCAAATGATGTCCTATCAAGTGTAGAGGGTGCATCCAGTATAGGTGGATGCATTCCTGGAACATTGTGATGATCAGGTGTAAATGGTGCATGCAGTATAAAGGACGTGTACAACATTGTAAAACAAGGAAAAAAGAAATTACAAACATTCATTCATTATAGTGTGTCTAACCTATGTGCTAAACAATTAAGTGCACACCTATAATTAAACTAATCACTATTTTTTTCATATTAAATTAATTTTAATGTTCTCACAAATACTCCAAAAGAAATGCTCACCACCAAAGTCACATTAATGTTCCAAGGAGGAATAAGAAAATTGAAACATAAATTTGAAAATTTAATAAAATGCGTTTTTTAATTAAATTATAGAAGTACAGTTTTGTCACACAATTAAAGTATTTTAAGAATGGATAGAAGTGCAGGTCCAAATCCATAATTTGCGGTGTGACATAATTGATCTAGTGCCTCAAAAGAAAAAGAAAGAGCGATGAATTGAAGATCAATGGCACTTCCCATCTCGGATTTTATTATTTATTGGCCCCAAGTTTGATTAATCTAATATCCTCATGTTCATAAGAAATATGTTCATGTTCAAATATCATTCGAATATGTCACAATATCAAAAACCAAAGTCTTGTTATTTATAATAATTGTGATATTTTGATGATTATAATATTTTAATTATTTAATTTTGATTTTGATTCTTTATATAAATAAAATAAGTTAAATTTATATAATATTTGATTATTTTTAATTCAATTATAAGTAATATAGAATTTATATTAAAATTTTAATAATGATTTTAATTTTTCTTTTTATAATTTGTAATTTATTAGTTTTAATATTTAAAAATAATTATAATCTTTTATCTAAAAAGATTTATAATTTAATTGACTTTTTACAATTTAATAATAAAATTTTAAATAAATCAAATTTCTAGTCCAATTACTTTGTGAGGGTTTCCTCTTTGACCATGGTATAGCTGATTTTACTAAAACTAAACATAAAATTTTAACAATAAGCTATTATTATATTAATATTTTTAAATTTACACTACATCGTTTTTGAATAAATATATTTATTATATTAATTATTTATTTTATATTAATATTTTTAAATTTACTCTACATCGTTTTTGAATAAATATATTTATGAACATAAATATACATAGGAATAAACCCCTTCAAAAGCAATTATTAACTATTTTAAAAATATAACGAGATTGAGCTTTGGTGTAAATTATGGTGAGATCCATTTTCAACTAATGTACTGTTTGGAAAAAGGAAAAGTGCCAACGAAACTTGTCTTCATTAAATTAATTTTAAATGAAAATAAAGAATCAAGAATTATCACCGGATCATCTAGTGATAAATCACTTGGATGGAGATAAATCCAGAAACTGGGAATCCTTCAGCTAGACAAAATCGAAGATTTATTTGGAAAAAAGTTATCTTGTGAAGCATTTAATCTTCTATCGTTTCCTATTTCAAGAACATCCAAGAAAATACCCACATGTTATCATTTATAGTGACTGGATAATTCAAGCAGTTCTTTAAACTATTCAAAAGATTGTTTAAGAAGTAACACCTCTTTTAAATGTCGATTTATTCAAGAAAAATGATATTGACCTGTTAATGGCCGATTCTAAAGAAAGTTATTTGTCTCTTTGGGTTGGTTCAAACCCCATATACCTAAAGTCGACTTGTATTACAGAGTTCCTAAATCATCATTTGGGGCAGAACATTGATTACAGTAATGAAACAAAAGATCATTTAATTTATACTTTGCCCAGTAAAATAAATAATGAAGTTCACTTTTCTAGGCATGGTTCGAATTTATTGTACATAATAAATAATGAAGTTCACTTTTCTAGGCAGGGTTCGAATTTATTGTACACAGAGAGTAGGGATTCAGTAAGATACGAGTATGCTGAAATACAAAACACAGTTCATAAAATGAAAGCAAAGACAGAAAAAGAGCTTTTAGCAAATAATAATTTGTGGGAGAGTATACAAGTTAAATAAAAAGGGGAAAACCTATTGTAAACATAGGGTTTAAATGTTCACGAACAATAATAATTCGAAGAGCAATGAACAATCGACTTGCATCACAACCTCGTACAAAACAAACCAAACAAGCCATGAAGCTTGATGGTGGTGTTTAATTAATCCGTTAATTTGAGCATGTTGTTGTTTTGTTGGCAGAATCTGCTTACAATGGCCTCCATTCTCCAGTTGGCATTTCAGAGTATTGGGGTGGTTTATGGGGACATTAGAACTTCTTCAAGTAGCTTTGGTGGGCTCTGAGTCCAAATTTTGAAATTTTAATAGATCTATGTTTTGAACAAAATAGTACAACAGTAAATAGTACTGAAACATAATTTTCATCTCTTTCAACTTTTCATCTTTAACACTACCAATTGGGTCATTGTGTTAAAGTAATATTTAGTAACATGTAATCAACAATAGTAGAATAACTAACATGTTAAATTAACAATAAAATAGTCAAGTGAGGGTACTTACTTGGAGTATGGGACCCTTCCTATTTTATACTCAGAAAATTTTACTTTCAGAAAAAAAAACTGTGCCTCTCAAAGGCCAGTCAATTAACACTAGGAATCAGATGACCCTGCCAGAGGGTTAGTACAAACCAGAGAGAGAGATGAATGGTCTAGGGTATAAACAAATAGTCAGTGACAGTTAGAAACATAGTGATAGTATAACTCAAAACTCAGTATAATAGATCAGATCCCAAAAATGTCAGCACATAAGTTTAACCACTAACAAGTTCTTAACACATAGTATAGATCACAGGTAAGTCTCAGAGAATAGATTTGGTTGAAAGGAGGTCTCAACAAGTCTTAGCATAAACAATAAGTCAAAGGATTAGTCTAAACAAATCATGGTATTCATTAAATGCACTGTCAGTATACAGATCTAGACCAAAACAACTCACATCCTCTATAGGTGTACACATAGTAGGGTTAGAACAGACCCTATGGATTTATGGCCTTCACAAGTGTACTACCAACAATTGAAATAGACCCTAAGGCCTTACGGTCTCCACAAGTGTACTACCAACAATTGAAATAGACCCTAAGGCCTTACGGCCTCGACAAGTGAGCAGATATGTAAAAGATCAGACCCAGAGTTAGCAGATCAGAGCATATAACGGGCTGAAGTGACCTTCACAAGGCATGCAACCTTCATCAAAATTGAACAGCAGTCACACAAAGTTATAGCCTCCCTAAAACATACTTCATGGGTAGGAGTACTATACCCCAAGAGCTCACGAATAGGTCAAGGTGCACAGATCAGTTCTCAGGCAAGACAAACCAACAACTCGGGTCTTAGTTAGCAGTTCGGGTCACCATAAACCAGCAGGTTAGGCCGTCCTAAAGTCACAAATAAGATAGAATGTGCCACAGGAGGCAGATCGGGTAGCTGATAGGTTGGAAAGATCTCAACTAGGTCACGGCTTAAGCAAGAGCAGCAATGGACCCTTCACATCTAGGAAAAAATTGAATTTGAGATAAATTGTATTCTTCAGTAGGTAAGCAAGACAGTCCAAATACCTTTGATGTCAAAAAGAAAAATCAGAGATGAAATGATATAGTTTTCCACTTATCAAAGTGAGGATCAAAATATTCCAATATATAGGACAATAAAGACTTCTAGAAGAATCATAAAATAATTCTTTACACAAGTTAGGGTTCCATTAAATTAGGGTAGTACCAATAAGTTCAAAACAATAAAATATAAAATATAAATAAAGTGACTTGGGTGGGTACCAACATTTATGGTCAAAACAATAAATTCACATAAAAAATAGGGTGACATTAGGTGCGTACTAGGGTCATTTAATTAGTTAGGTAAGGGTACAGGTACCAACACATGACCCAACATAAGATAAGTGTGGGTACATGACCCATAACCCCTAGGACCAATGGTATAACACAAAGTGGACAAATAACTATTAGATTTTCATCATTTAATTCAATATATCTAGGATCTTAACTGAAAGAACAACATGTACAGCATATCAAGCATAAGAGAAAAGAGACAAGAGACACAAAACATTTCACCGGGGAAAACCAAGAAGGTGAAAAACCCCACAACTTCCTCAGAGATAGAATAAGCATCAATACAAGGATCACAGTGATCAAACCCAAGAGATAGATATCTTCAGCAACATGCTCCTCCTCCACTTGTGCGCACTCCTCCTCTCTCTCAGTAATGTGAAGTGAGTGAATCATAGAATGTGTAAAATGAGAGAGAGACACTCTCTATTTATACACTACTTCACTTGTATTTTAACTTTAGCTAGGTCGGCCCCAACTTAACCACTTAACATAATGTTGGCTGGGATGACCCCCACTAGGGTGGTCTAATAACCCTTTAACCCACATGACTCATATAGGGCCAACCCCATCAAGGTGGTCTAATAACCCATCAAGTATAAGTTACGACACTTACAATATAACTTGTGGCACATGCAAGTACAACTGATGACACTTCCAATAAGAGGAATAATACATCTCTGTTGGGGATACAATAAAGCACAAATACAATATACAAGTGAATATCTTCCGAAGTTACAAATACATCAACACTCCCTCTTAACTAGGAAGGTATTCCTTGACACAAGTCATCAATACATATAGGCACAAGTCTTCAATTATGGAGCTGGATCATCGTCACTGGATCACGGAGCATCATCATCATCACTGCTGCTGTACTCGACATCTCGATCACAGGTGCTATCTCATAATTCTTCTCATCATAGGAAGTTCTACAGAGCCAACCCTTTTTCATGCTGGATGTAGACCTAGCCTCCTATAGGTCTTCATCATCTCTAGACATACTGTGGATCCCAAGACTAATTACGTGCGTCAACAAAATATTGAAAGAGAATCCCAGGACTTTTATGAGCACAATGCTCAACCTATCAGATCTCCCAGGATCTTTTACATGTGACCTTCACAAAACCTTTAAAGAGCCTCTTGAAACCTGCAAGATCTCTATAGAGCATCCTAGGATCTTTTACTAGCATGAAGCTTAACCTGTCCGGATCTCCAGGATATTTTCTATGTGAACTTTCAAAAAACCTTTAAAGATAATCTTGCAACCTGCAAGATCTCTATAGAGCATCCCAGGATCTTTTACTAGCACACAGCTTAACCTGTCCGGCTCTCCAGGATCTTTTCTATGCGAAACTGTAGCAAAACCTCGAAAGAGAATCCCAGGCTTTTACGAGCACACAACTCAACCTATCCGCGTGTCCACGGCCACAGAGTATCAACTTGATACTCATGATCATACTGATCATCATAGAGTGCACCATCCTGATGCACATCATCTGGAGCATCGACCTGATGCTCATCACACATGATCGTCCTGATCATCATACAGTACATCATCCTGATGTACATCATCTAGAGCATCAACCTGATTCTCATCACACATGATAAAACTAATCATACAATGCATCCACCTAATACATATCATCACATATGATCTAACTGATCATACAAAGCATCCAACTGATGCATATCATACATGATCCAATTTATCATACAAAGCATCCAACTGATGCATATCATTATACATGATCCAATTGATCATACAAAGCATCCAACTAATGCATATCATCATATATGATCCACCTGATCATACAAAGCATCCAACTGATGCATATCATCATATATGATCCACCTGATCATATAAAGAATCCAACTGATGCATATCATCATATATGATCCACCTGATCATTGTCATACATAACATCATCCGGAGCATCGTCCCGATGTTCATCACACAGCGCTTACATCTACAACCATGGGAAGGAACCTCCTACCACCATGCTTGGAATGGCTATTGTAGATGTGTCCCATCACTTATTCCTTGAAGTATCTTCTATCTAAAGAACACCAAGCCTCTCTCTAAAGTACTCAAACTTCACTCTGGCTAGTGGTTTTGTCAACACATCTGCAATATGCTCATCCGTCGCAACATATAGGAGCTTCACTGCTCCTCTCTGCACCATATCCCTGATATAGTGATATTTGATCTCAATGTGCTTTGACCTGTCATGGAACACTAGGTTCTTAGAAAACTTCACACAACTTTGGTTGTCACAGAAGATACAGGTAGCATTCAACGGGAGATCAAATAACTCAGACAGTAGCTTCCTAAGCCATACTGCCTCACAACTAGTCGAACAAGCTACGACATACTCCGCTTCGGCTGTACTCAGTGCTACGCAGGACTGCTTCCTGCTAAACCAAGAGATCACACCTGATCCCATACTGAAGCAACACCCCGAAGTGCTCTTCCTATCTACAACAATGCTTGCCCAATTTGAATCAGCATAACCCTCTAGGTTAAACTTTTGATTTGCATCATACTTGAGCCCATAATCAACTGTACCCTTCAGGTACCTCAAAACATGCTTTACAACAACCAGGTGACACCTATAGGATCCATCAAGAACTGGCTCAATGTGTTCACCGCAAAGCAAATATCTGGTCTCGTGTTCGTTAGGTACATCAAGGACCCAATCAGTTGACGATACATCGTGACATCAACCGGCTTATATGAAGCATCACACAGAAGCTTCAGGTTCAATGCCATAGGTGTGGCCATGGCCTTGCATTCCATCATCCCAAACCACTTCAGGATCTTTACTGCATACTTCTCTTGTCCAAGGAAGATTCCATCTTCCCTCTGCCACACCTTCATGCCTAGAAAGTAGTGCATCATCCCCAAGTCCTTCATCTCGAACTCAGCAACAAGCTTCCTCTTCGTATCGACAATCAACTCATCCTCACCTATAGCAAACATGTCATCCACATACAATAGTAGGATCACTAGATTGCCTTCCTCAACCTTGTAGTAAAGGTTGTAATCCACTTTACTCTTGTTAAATCCCAAAATGGATAGAAAGCTGTCTATCCTCCTATACCAAGTTCTCGGAGCTTGCTTCAAGACATATAAGGATTTCTTCAACCTGCACACATATGAATCCCTATCATGTGTCTCAAAACCGAGTGGCTGCTCCACATACACTTCCTCTTCGACTACACCATTCAAGAAAGCTATCTTGACATCCATCTGGTGTATCTTCCATTTCATCACTGCATCCAGAGCAAGTACTGTTATGATGGAAGTGTATCTGGCCACAAGAGCAAAAGTCTCTTCATAATCTATCCCCTCTTTCTAGGAGAAGCCATGAGCTATCAACTTCGCCTTGTATTTCTCTATGCTACCATCTGCAGCATGCTTGATCTTATAGATCCACTTGGAAGTCACAATAGACTTCCCTTCTTGTCTTGGGATCACATCCCAAACATCATTCTTCATGATCGACTGGTATTCTTCAATCATGGCATTCTTCCATTACTGCATCCCAGATCCTGGGAACTTCAGATTCTTCAATATATTCAATAGGTAGTTTTCTTGAACTTCGTCGCTTGGGACAAATGTTGTTGTCCTTATTTTGTAGGTGATGGTACATAGTATTTCCTACAAGACAAGTACAATTGCATGATTAGAAACATCTTATATATTTCAGAACAAATTCTTACTCATAAAGACATGTCATATAGCCGTGCAATTATGTTAGCCAATGCTTCAATACAACATTTATCCATATCCCATAACTTTCTAGATGCCTTCCATCTCTACCAAAACATTGTTATGAGTGTGCACAACTCCCAACATGTCAGCAAAGAGGTTTCATTCTAGATAATTAGCAATGGAATGTTGTACAGTACCATAGGCCACTTACCCAGTACTTGCATATTAGTAGTATCTTGTTCATTAATGCAACTTTTCTAATATGCATAATATACATCCTAAATCTAGGAACATAAGTTTGTACATGACTGAACAACATCATTTAAGTAATCACATATACAGGAAATGACAATTCAATACTTATCTTTGTTTGGTTGTTGGGTGGACTCCTTCTCAATATTTGCTTCCCTGCAGGAACTACTGGAGTGTGCTCCCTCTTGATCTTTGCTTCTTGGATTACCTGTCCTTGAACTTATATTCATCTTGGACCACTATGCATGCTTAAGTGTGCACTAGTGTCATCCTCAAGATCTCATACATAATCATACATCCATTAGTATAATCTCAATACTATCAAAACATTATGATCCTAAATAAACATAACATGTATGGTCATGATTATTTCACACCCAGGTAATTTATCACAAGCATTAGTATTCAAGGTTTCAGGGAGGAATTCTATTACTCATGCATATTCTTATTTGACCATAGGACTCTTCTGGTTAGTCATATCCTTAATCAAAGTAAGAAACATAATATGCATAATCCCATGATTACTCAAACTTATAACTTCATGAACAATCATCAATCATACAAAAGTATACTTATATAAGAGATCCTAACACAATGTAGGGTTCTAACTTGATATAGGAAAAACATACATGGATTATCCTGTTAGCTAGTTATGTCTAACATACCCGCATAATGTCTTCTTGTTCTCTTCAATGACTTGTGCTAGTAACCTGCATATATCATATGTTAAGCATTATAGAACCAAATTATACATGCCTCGTAAGTAGAGCTTCTATGCGAAACATGCATATGGATGAGTCTTTGTACTCATGTCACCATGGCCATATGTTCTTGAACTAGAAATTTCTTGATGTACCTTTCATGTTAGCGGACAACATCAACCTCATACAACACCACAATGCATTAGCACAATCATAAGTGTCATAACCCTAATCAGTGAATGTCTTCTATCATGCATTCATACTTTTACTAGGGTGATAAGACAAGTCTAACATGAATCAAGATTGTAATAACCTCAATAATATGAAGACAAACATATCATAAACTTAATGATGAACATATTTCAAAAATACCTGTATTTCCTCAAGTCATACATGTCGAGATTGCTTGTAGTCTTCTTATGTAAGGCCTTATACTTATCTCCCTCTGGAACTGGAACTTCTTCACTTTTGCAGGTGTCCAATTCATTCTCTTCTAGGATTAACCCAATCCACTTTGATTTGTTGAAACTGGATCTGGAGTTGGATTAGGGTTTGTTAGAGAAACCCTAAAAATTCAAATTTTGAATTTCAAACTTTTGATTGGATGAAAAGATGCGCCTTGTTGAGCTAATCAAGATGGTATACTTCAATTTTGAAATCTCCAAGATTTGACCCCTCAAAATTGCCTATGAAACTTCTGAATCTTCTCGACAGGATCCCGAACTAGGGTTTGATAAAGCCCGGTCTTCTGCCCATCCAAAAGGTTTGATATTGTGTTCTAAACTTTGACTTTTCTGAGGAGCTTCCTGCTGTGGTCACAGATTTCAAAAATTCCAACTTTTGCAGAAACCCTAATTTTCCACCTTTTCGATCAAACTCCCGAACTAGGGTTTGATCAAGATCGGCCTTCTGCCCAACCAAAAAATTCGATCTTTGTGTCTAAATTTTGATTTTGATGAGTATCATTCAGCCGTGGACTCCGATTCCAAAAATTACAACTTTCTCCGAAGCCCTAAATTCCCGCAGCAGTGACAAGCCAAGAATGAAGGTGCTTAGAATCCAATTATGTTTTGACAGAAATATGCACCTGATTGTTTCTGGTGCATCTCTGAAATTACGAATCCATAGGGTCTGAAACTTCCTCCTGTGGTAGCCTGACCTGTCATATTTCCAACCCCACAGGTATGAGCTCAATTGGATTCTCTGAGAGAGATTTATGCCAAGTGTCACAACGTGACCTGTTTATGGGATAAAAAAGGAGATCGAACTTGTACAGAGTTCCACATGTCACTGGTTCAACTTATGCCTCTGAAAATTGAACCTGTGAGAGTATAGTTCGTGCCCTACTTGTCACATTTTACAAAATTTCATTTGGATATTCCTAGCCGAAGTTGTGACCTTTTTTCCTAGGTCACCTGTTTATGACTGAGATCTGGAAGAGGCAGAAACCCTAGATTGTATAGTTCATGAAATAGAAACTACAGCGAATTAGATGATTTTGTTTGTACACAAGGTAGATGGGTATGTTATCTATGACCTGTAGAAGTTTTAGATCCTGAACCTTCGCCAAAATGGATTTATAGAAAAAGTACCACGATGACTGGTTTTTTCTATATCAAGCCCTAGCTTCCAATTTGTCGCAAGTGCAACAAGTGTCATAAGTACCATACCATGCCTTCCTTCAGGATAGATTTGATACCATGTTATATTTTCATCATTTAATTCAATACATCTAGGATCTTAACGGAAAGAACAACATGTACAACATATCAAGCATAAGAGACAAGAGACACAAAACATTTCATCGGGGAAAACCAAGAAGGTGAAAAACCCCGCAACTTCCTCAGAGATAGAATAAGCATCAATACAAGGATCACAATGCTCAAACCCAAGAGAGAGATATATTCAGCAGCATGCTCCTCCTCCACTTGTGCGCACTCCTCCTCTCTCTCACAAATGCAAAGTGAGTGAATCATAGAATGTGTAAAAAATGAGAGAGACACACTCTCTATTTATACACTACTTCACTTGTCTTTTAACTTTAGCTAGGTCGGCCCCAACTTAACCACTTAACATAATGTTGACTGGGTCGACCCCCACTAGGGTGGTCTAATAACCCTTTAACCCACATGACTCATACAAGGTCGACCCCATCAAGGTGGTCTAATAACCCATCAAGTCTAAGTTACAACACTTACAATATAACTTGTGACACATGCAAGTACAACTGGCGACACTTCCAATCGGAGGAATAATACATATCCGTTGGGGATACAATGAAGTAAAAATAAAATATACAAGTGAATATCTTCCGAAGTTACAAATACATCAACAATAACCATAGTACTCATAGGACCAAAAACATCAAGGTGGTACCAATGAAAAACAACTCAAGGTGGGTAGATGACCTCACTAACCACAAGTAAAAAACAAGGTACCAAAAGATCAATAATCAACAAGGTGTAAAGACCAAGGATGAGAAACCAAGGTGGGGTACAACCAATTATCTCTCTCTCAAATGTACAAATGTTCCATATAACCTGCAATTTCATCATCATTGTATAAGGAAGGGTCCACACTGGATGATGTGATCATGTGGTCCTCCAAGTTGCTCCTTAGTTCAATTGCTAGTGGCTAGTCCCTTGATAAGACCATCTAACTCAACCATCTCGAATACCTAAGAGAAGAGGACATCACACATCATCATCTTGGTCCACTGACCAAAATCCACCTGGTTAACTGACCAGGTTTGTCACTGTAGGAACTACTTGGTCCTTGTGACCAAGAATCGTCCTAGTTCGAGACCAGGAGGTCTTTGTCTCAACCTGTAGGACCTGCTTGGTCCTCGTGACCAAGAAATTGTTCGGTCCCAGACCCGAATACCCTAGAGACAAGTAGGGTCCCTAGCCACATGCTAGGGACTTTTCCATGGAATCAACCTGCTTGGTCCCCAACCAAGAACCCTAGGAGACAGCTGGGGGCCCTAGGGACCTTCTAGGGTCTTACTCTTTACTCTTCCTGGTTAACTTGACTAGGAACCCTAGTTAACTGAATAGGGTACCATCCTCTCTAAGAATGGGTTTCGTAGCTGCACTAAATCTAACAATTGGAAGCACTGGAACAATTGGAAGCATTGGGAGTATCTCTCCTACCATCCGAGGCCGACTAAAGGAAACTCAAAATAGTACTCCGTCTAGAGGAAGATCTAGAAGAAGAACTTCAATGAGTAGTGTGTCGCTGCCTAGAGGAGGGTACTTGATGCTGCAACTTGGAAGAAGTCGTCTGTTTGTCACGATGGGGCTGAGACTGTCCCTGTCGTTGGTGTTGGGAAGAGGTAGAGTTGGATTGTCGTGTCCTAATTGAGTAGTCAAGGTCTGTGCCACCATCTGTCTCTTTCTTCGTGCCGTAGAGGAAGGAAGCACTGGAAAGAAGGAGGTGATACTCTGAATGGAGTTTGGTCTTGACTAAGAATGTTGCTGAAGGGTGAGGGAGCGAAGTCGAAGAATTCTATATTCCATGTTGGGATCCAGGCTCTTTGATTTCTTAAAACCCCCAAAACATTTTTTAATTCATCTGTTGTAACTTTGGCTTCCATGGAGGAATTCATTTCATTATCGAAAAGGCACGTGAATAAACTAACGACCTTCATGACATCCCTAATATAAGAGACAATATTTTCCTTGAATAAAGAATAAAAGTGTATCTTACCAACATTAGGATCATTGAACAAAGTAACCCTAATGCCTTTCGATCTAACATCTCCCATATAGTATTAAAATTCTTCCTGTAGATTGCATATTAATACAAATCTGTGTTGTCATCCCCTTCTGTTAACCAAACAATGCGACTCTTGAGCTGCCATTCTTTCCTCCTCCTGCTCAAGCATTGACTTATTTTTCCCTTTGAGTAAACTCAACCTTGAAGCCTCCTCCTCAAGAAATATTTCACCAAAATTTTGATCAAATAGGAACTTTAGGGTAGACTTGACCTCCTTAACGTCTTTTTGATATCCTTAGCACGTTTATGATCCCATTCAACAACCAATTTTTTAATTAAAATAAAATTGTTTGAGAATTCAAGCATAGATGATTCCCTTGAATTCTCAAATTTCTTCCAATTTGAAACAACAAGAGCCCAAAAAATATCTTCATTCAACCAAGTTTGATTAAATTTGAAAGGAATCGAATTCGATTGGTTTAAACCATCTTTTGCAAAAGGATCGGTACATGGTCAGAGATACCTTTATAACCAACTCAAGACTTATAACTGTTAATATCCTCCAGGAACTTCTCCGCCATAAGAAATTAAAAATCCCCTCCCGTCCACGACGAGAATTCCTCCAAGTAGGCACAATCTTATGAGGTTTCACATCAACTAAAGAATGGTCTTCAAACAACTTTATGAAATATTTTGCAAGTGGATTCAACCAAGCGAGTTCACCCTAGATTTCCTTGGAGCTTAGGGTCAAGTTGAGGTCGCCACCCCCTATCACGTTGTCTCCAAGTAGAATATGTTGATCCCTAATACTATCCCAAAAATCCTTTTTGTTAGTATAAGGGGAAAAATGCTCACAAATTTGTAGACTCTGTTAGGTGCTTTTGCCTTCCCTTCCATAATAATCCTTGCGAGAAGGCATACATAATTAGTAACGTCAATACTATTATTCCAACCGAATCATAGACCCCCTAGATTGACCTTTCACATTGATAGTGCATAACATCCAATCCTTTAAAAACGAAGAATGGATATCAATAGCTTTCTCTCCCGGGCACTTAGTTTCCTGAAGCATGATCGCATTAGGGATAGTCTTTTAATGTTAACCCCAATACACAAACATTGAAACAAAAAACAATCTTGTTGACACTATCTTCATGGGATTTTATGCTCTAATGACCCCTTTGATGGTTCTTTGTTTTCCCTCCCTAAATTTGAGGGAAGCTTAGATCTGGATTTCAAAATAAAAGACTTGTACCAACAACACCAGGCTTTGAAGCTGGAACGACTAAGGCCCCCTTAACATCCTTATCATCCTCTTCAAAAAGAGACTTTCTAGAACGCAAGTGATAGGGCGAAAAATATGAAATCGAATTGTTTCAAGAAACCCTAAGGAAGAACTATCTTGAACTGGGGATTTCCTCTTGGAAGACAACCTCTTCCCCTCCCAATTCCCAGACAAAACATTTGTTTTTGCACCACCTTCTGACGACAAAACATAGCACATAAAGGGAATCCCTATTCGTTTTAATAGAAATTTCTAGTTTGGTTTTAGTACACAACAAGTGTTCTCAAATTAATACTTAGAAATTTGATTTGCTTCTAATTTTCAACTTGTAAACTGAAACATAGAAATTTATGCACAACACACCACATAAAATAAACACAGAGATTTTTGGGCAATTTAATACAAAATTTAATCATCAACATAATATTACAACATTTAATACATGATTTAATGCACTTGGAACTTTGTGCCTCCACACAGAAAATTGTCTCACCTTGTAAACTGTGTCATCATAGAAAGTACGAATTGCATGGAATTGTATGGACTAGCCTTCTTGAAATTCTTGCCTCTACAAAATGCCTCAAAAATTGTGCTCAATCACTACTATACGGACCTTGAAATTCATGCCACTGTTCTAGCTGTACTTCCCTCGACTTCTGTGCTTAGAAATTCAGTTATACAGACTTGCATTCATTGCTTCTCTTCTCCTTGGAATTTGTGCCACCTTCCTTCTTGGAAATCATGCCTCTTTCCTTCCTTGAGATTCGTGCCTCTCTTCTCCTCAAATATTTGCTCTCTTTTCTCTTGTGTCTATTTTTCCCCTAGATCTCCTTTTTATTGAATGAGAAATGACTTTGTTGCTTCATTTCCAAGTGACTTTGTCTCTTCATTTTCTTGGTCAAAGGATGAGTCAAATTTAACTTTATTTTAATAAAAAATCATTATCTCACTCAAAAATTAAAAAGTCACTTTAACTTTATTAAATAAAGTTAATGCTAGGAAAAGTCAAATTTGGTCACTTCTACATATATAGACACCCCTATGTAGAAGATCATCCGAGCTATAAAGCTCGACACTCCCTCTTAGCGAGGAAGGTGTTCTGCACCACCCCCAACTTATCTATGAACTTGACAAAGTTTCCTTTCAACAATGCCTTTATGAGATTGTCCGCCACCTGTTCATCCATAGATAGGTATTGAAGTTGTATTGCACCTCTTTGAACGTGGCCCCGGATGAATTTGTACTTGATCTCATTATGTTTTGATCGATCATGAAACATTGGATTCTCTGATAGTTTGATGCAACTTTGATTGTCGCTGTGAATCATCGTCGAAAGCAACTCTTGACCAAATAACCCAACAAGTAACTTGCAAATCTATATGGCCTCACAAATTGCCAAACCACTAGCCATATACTCTGCCTCGACATGACTCAATGCAACCGACTTATTCTTCCTGCTGAACCAAGACACTACTGTCGAGCCCAAACAAAATCAACACCTGGAGGTGCTCTTCCTGTCAACCGCACTTCTTTCCCAGTCTGAATGACTGAAACCAACCAGTCTGACTCCATCCCCCTGAACATATATCAACCCAAAATCTACAATGCCATGCAAGTAACATAGAACATGTTTTGTTGTAGTCTAGTGCACTCTCATAGGATCAACCATAAACTAACTAAGACTGTTCACAGCAAAACAAACATCTGACCTAGTGTTGACTAGATACATCAAGGACCCAATCAATTGACAATACAAAGTGGGATCAACCAACTCTGACTAAGAAGCATCAAGCTTATTCAAGCTGTTTTTCATGGGTGTCGACATAGGCCTACAATCCACCATCTCGAATCGCTTCAAGATCTTAACTACATACTTCCCTTGTCCAAGAAAAATATGACTGGGACTTTGCCACACCTCCATCCCCAAAAAGTAATGCATCAAAACTGATGTCCTTCATCTCAAACTCAGAAGCTAGGTCCCTCTTGCAATCTCTAACGAGCTTCTTTGACCCTGTAAGAAAGATATCATCTACATAAAGGATAAGAATGAGTGGGTCCTTACCTACCAGGATGTAGTATAGGTTCAGATTTTCCTCACTCTTCTCAAAGACCAACTGTAACAAGTAGCTATTGATTTTGGCATACCAAGCTCTAGGAGCTTGTTTGAGTTTGAAGAGAGCCTTCTTCAACCTGCACACATGAGGCTCTATCCCATGCACCTCAAAGCCCAGGGATGCTCAATGTACACTTCCTTATGTATGATGCCATTTAGAAATGTAGTGTTCACATCCATCTGATGAAGCCTCCAACCCATCTTTGCTGCAATGGACATGGTGGCCCTAATGGAAGTGTATCTCGCTACTGGTACGAAGGTCTCCTCATAGTCAACTGCCTCTACTTGTGAGAACCCTTGAGCCACAAACTGACCTTTGTACTTCTCAATGATTCCATGCACAACATGCTTGATCTTGTAGGGCCGCTTGGAAGTCACCATTGACTTCCCCTTAGGTCTCGAAACAACCTCCCAAACATCATTCTTCGTGATGCAAGCATACTCTTCCATCATGGTATCTATCCATACCTGCCAGCCAACTGCCTCCTCAAATGTGGAAGGCTCTTGCTCACGAATGTTTCTCATCATCGCCACATAACTGCAGAATCTCTCTGGTGGCATGCTCTCTTTGACAGTCTTCTCGGGACTCTCCACATGATCCTCAGGGTCTCTCGATGCCATCTCAGCCTCCTCCTCCCTGAAAGTATCTCGTTCTCATCCAAAATATCCAAAGACTTTGATTTAGATTCCTAAGCACTCATGACCATTGTATCTAAAGCCTGGGAACTTGTAAAACTTGAAACCTGTGTAACCATACATTGTGGCCCTATAACCTACGGTACTGGTGAACTCTATGAGACCTATGAACCTGTACCTGTACATGTAGGAACCAATTTCTCCCCCTGCAGAATATGACTCTAGTGACTTCCTCAGTGCCTTCTCCTCCTTGAATCTCACATCCCGCCTCACCATTATTTTCCTCAGTGGATGAATATAAATCCGGAAGGCCTTTGAAGTCTCACTATAACTAACAAAGATCCCCTTCTTTGTAATGGGCTCTAGCTTTTTCCTCTTCTCAGAAGGGACATGTGAGTACATGTGGCACCCAAATATATGAAACTGCCCCACCTCATGCTTCCTTCCAGTGAAAGCCTCCTTGAGAGTCTTACTCCTCAACACTCGATGTGGGATTTTGTTCTACACATACACTGCAGTGTTGCATGCCTTTGCCTAAAGAAAAAATGGAAGACCCTAGTCATGCAACATGGATTTTGTAGCCCCAACAATGGTCCTGTTCTTCCTCTTCGCAACTCCATTCCACTGAGGGTTGTAAGGAATAGTCAACTCTTTCTTGATTCCCATTGATGCACATAAGTCTCTGAAATCATTGGAGGTATATTCACCCCCATTATCCGATCTCAATACCTTGATCTTCTTTCCCATCTGATTCTCCACAAGAGATTTGAACTCTTGGAATCTATCGAAGACACCATCCTTGGTCTTCAGAAAGTAGATTCAAGTCTTCCTAGAGAAATCATCAATGAAAGTGGCATAATACTCATACCCACACAAGGAAATTACTGGCATTGGCCCACGAGAATCTGAATGTACCAACTCGAATATCTCTCCTCTCCTGTTGTCACTTCTAGGAGAAGGTGCCTTGGAGTATTTTCCAAGAGAACACCCCTTGCACACATCCTGCTACTCCACTTTGAAGTCGGGTAATCCTATAACAATCTCTCTCAGTATGGTATAAGAGTTCCATGGTACAAATGTGTCATCTGTCTATGCCAAAGCTCACACAAACCCCTACCACTACCGTGTATCAATGATCAAGTTGGTTGAAACATAAGCTTGTAAATATTCCTGGACCTGGTCCCAATCAATTGTGTTGTACTCAGGCTAGATCCTTTCAGGTGAATAAGCATCTGTCCATCTCGGAAAATCACTGCAATTCCCCAATCCTCTATATCAGACACAAAAATCAGGTTCTTGGCCAACTTCAGAACATACAATACCTCCTTCACCACCAAGGGCTATTTGAACTCCCTCTGAAATGACACTGTTCCAAGGCCAACTTCTCTGACCTTGGAATCATCACCCAGCTCAATATCCACATCCACGCCGCCTTTGGTAAACTTAGTGAAGTGCTCACGTACCCCTGTCATGTGACTAGAGGCACCATTGTCTATGTACCATACACTGGAGTAGTTAGAATAGGAAGCAAGACAAGTCACCAATGAGAACTCCTTCTTGAACCTAGTAGTGAGGTCCTCTACCTTAGCTTATGCAACCACTTCTGACTTGTTCTTCTTCTTCTTGTTCAGATACTATCCTGCATAGTTCCCAAACTTGTGACAAGCAAATCATTTCACTTTGCTCATGCCCTTCTTCTGATCACCTTTCTAGCTTGACCCACCTTCTAGGCCTTTCTTGGGCTTCTTCTTTCTCTTTCCAGTAAGAGAAACATTCTTCTCATCATCGCCATGCTATTGACCTGTGTGGTTGATGGAGCCAACTCTCATCTCCTCTTGTATGCCATTCATCCCAAGGTCTCATCCATGAAGGCATGTTCTCCTTAGCAACAACTGCATGCACAAAGTCTTGCCATGGTTTTGAGAAACCATTCAAAGAAGTCCTCACCAACTATGCTTCCTCCACTATCTCGCTAATAACACCTAATTATCATGTACTTTGAAATTTGGTTAAAGTATGAGGTAACATTTTCATCCTTGGTCATCTTAGTGTTCTGTAACTTTTCCCTAAAAATCATTTCCTGTTTTGATTATCATTTTGAAACAACTTAATCAAAGTAGCCCATATGTTATAGGAATTCATCTTACCGGTCACATGAGGTATCAAGCAGTCTTTGACTGCATCAAGAAGAATATGTTTTTCCTTCACATTCTTCTTGTTATATTCAGTGAATTCATCAGCAACAGTGGGAATCATGAAAAATTCTTTGGTTACTTCCCATAAATAAAATTCCTGCATAAGTAAAGTGACCCTCTCTTCCATGGAATTAAGTTGGATGCTCCCTCAAGCCCGTCCTCAAATCGTAAGTCAAAAGTTACAGACATTTTCACAGACCAACCAAAAATATGCCCAAATCTGCTAGGTGAACAAAATCTCAGCAAATCTCTTACTGCCCTCTGTGTGTAATCGGTTTGTTTTTTCTTTTACAGCTCTGATACCATGTTTGTTTTCACAGAAATTTCTAGTTTGGTTTTAGTAATCAACAATTGTTCTCAAATTAATACTTAGAAATTTACTTTGCTGCTAATTTTCAACTTGTAAATTGAAACACAAAAATTTATGCACAACATACCACAAAAAATAAACACAGAGATTTTTGGGCAATGCCCCTGGAAAAACCCTGAAGGGAAACTAGTTCAAGAGAGATTTTATTATTTCAACTCTTAGAGAAATTATTAGAAGAATATTACAACATTTAATACATGATTTAATGCACCTGGAACTTTGTGCCTCCGTACATAATTGTGCCACCTTGTAAACTATGCTAGTAGAGAAAGTACGAACAGTACGGAATTGTACTGACTGCACATATTGTACGGACTAGTCTTCTCAAAATTCATGCCTCTACAAAATGGATCGAAATTTGTACCTCGAAAACTGTGCTCGGCCATTGCCGCACAAACCTTGAAATTTGTGCCATTGTTCCAGCTATAGTACCCTTGAATTCTGTGCTTAGAAATTCAACTATACGGACCTGCATTCATTGCTTCTCTTCTCCTTGGAATTTGTGCCACCTTCCTTCTTGGAAAGCGTGCCTCCTTCCTTAAGATTTGTGCCTTTTCTCCTCAGGTATTTGCTCTCTCTTCTCTTGTGTCTATTCTTCCCCTAGATTTCCTTTTTATTGAATGAGAAACGACTTTGTCTCTTCATTTCCAAGTGACTTTGTCTCTTCATTTTATGGGTCAAAGGATAAGTCAAATTTCACTTTATTTAAATAAAACTTCATTTTTTTCTCACTCAAAAATTAAAAAGTCACTTTAACTTTATTAAATAAAGTTAATGCTAGGAAAATTCAAATTTGGTCACTTCTACGTATTTAGAGTCTAGACACCACTATGTATAAGACCATCTGAGCTATAAATCTCAACAATCCCCCCCCCCTATGTTCCAAACCCAACCGGGGATATGAATCATAATTTACTTCCTTTTGGGATAGAGAAAGAGAGATTTTATTCATACCTTTAGCAATGGTAACCAAAGAAGACTATTGGTAGAACTCTTCCTTTGATTTCATAGGCCTATTGATGATTTTGTTGGCCACTAAGTCCAGAAAATGAGGATCATTAGGAACCCGAGCATCCTTAAAACCCTCTAATCCCTCCCCATCCCTTGGACTCCCGAGGTTTTTAACCCACACTTTCTTCCTAGGATTCCAAAGGGGCAAATACTTAGTGCACTCCTTCCGTAGTGACCAATCTTATGGCACTTTGCACAATGACAAGGGATCTTCCAACAATCCAAAGCTTGATTATGTACAACATCACCTTGAACAATTTCAATATTTGTCGGGAGCCCTTCCTTGAATTTGACTTCGATAAATTTTCTCTCAACTGCAAGAAATCAACTACCCGACTACCAATTTCCCTCATTACCACTTAAGTCCAATATTCAAGCGACATCCTTGGCAGAAGAACCCAAACGTGTTGAATGTTCACGGGTTATCTACGAGGATAAAAAATTGGCTTCCAACGAGAAAACACCAAGCTAGAGGGACCCCACATCCAACCAATGTTTAATATTCTCTCTATATCTTCCACCCTTTTAAATTCAAAGCAAATCCACCCTTTGATTAGCAAATGAAACCAAGGAGAATTGCCCAAAAACTTGCTCCAACCTACATCAATCCATGAATTGAATGAAGAACCCTTTACCAATTTACCCAAGAAATGGCCCACCATAGCTTGGGTCATCAAACCCTCCACCCAAGCTAAACCAATGTATGCCCCTAGCACCATCCTAACCTGGTATTTTCAACTTCACACACAATGCTTCCATTTAAGGGCCTTGTTAGCTTTTTGATCATACAATGAAACAACTTATTATCATTCTGATCAAACTGATGAACCGACTTATTAGCTTCCCCTTCATGGAGAAACCCTAAACCTCCACGTCTTGGAAGTACCTTAGATTGGACATCCAAAAGAGGAGCCACCCTCTCCTGACAAGCACCGGAAGAGAAATGATGAACCTTACCCACCCCTGTACCATATATGATCTGAGAGTTAAAAGTTCCTTCTATTTGTTCTCCATTCGTCCATCCTAAAGGAGTCAGATATTGGTGATAGGATTGGCATGTTATGATTGTCATTAAAGGTTCGTGATGCCTTCCAAAATTGAATAACATCCTCCCACGATCTTTTGTCAGATGACGCCCTAATGAGGTCATCCCCCTTAATGCCTTCCTCCAGCTGAAATGTCGCCATTATTTGTTGCCCATCTATCAAAAAAGACACACCACACCTAGAACCCTACCACCTACAGAAAGCCTAAAGACAAACCCTTCTTCCATCAGAGTCCTAGTGAAGCCAAATAAAATTATTATTTTATCATTATGCCATTTAATATGATATAATAAAACATAGATATCATCAAGTAAATTATCTTGTAAAAGATAAATATTTATAACTTTATAATTTATTTTCACATACTTGGTATATGTATTATAACCTAGAGTTCAACTTTTTGAACCTAACCTGATCAACTTTCTGAACCTAACCTGACTATGTCCACCATGATGGAGTGAAATTTATTTCTCATGATTCCTCAATGGTGCCTCATAAACTTTCGTGGATTACCTTTCTGGATTGTCGGGTGGACATTGATGAAAAACTTCTCGAACAATGCAATAGTCTCAATGCAAGACGCGACATCTTGAAACAGAGTTAAACAACTATATGACTGGACATATATTACATGCAAGGCAGAGAAAAACAATTATTATTGTTGGCCAGGGCAGAGAGATTATTTTAAAAATTGGGTATTTTATTTTGAAATAATATGACACATTCAGACCCGTATAGTACAGTCAAAATCGTACTGTGATTGAAGTTTCAAACTAAAAGGCCAATATAACTAAATCTTGCTACTATGCTCTAAAGTTTTTGCTATAAGTACGTGCCAGTGTTTTAAAACTGGGCCAACTTAGACTCGGACTTTGCCGAGTTGACCCCTAATTGAGCCTATTGCCGCCTAATACACACCTGGGGGGGGGATGCGGCAGGAGATCTTCAAGATGCTCGGTGTGTCCTTGGGGGCAAGTCAGAGTCAAGTGCTGTCACCTGATTACTCGACTCCTCCATCTAGGCTTACTCTTAGCGAAGCCAAGGGGGGTGGTCCCTATAAAATTAATCTAAGGTTTTTAAACTATAAAAAAAATTAAAGTCTAATCTAGGAGTTGAAATGATAAGATGGAACAATAATACAACAAAGCATCATTTTCAAATTAAATCAATTAATTAACACCACACATGATAGCTAAGCATTCACGACACTTTGTAATTGAAACTTAAAACATGAAAATAAAATACCAGTGTTGAGAATGTGTAATGCGATTGTTGTTGTGTAGTTTCGTGAAAGTATTGCAAAGGCTTGCTGGTTTATTTTAGAATTATTAATGGGTATTAATGGAGTGGGAAAATTCTTGGTGTGGCCCAAAGAAGTGTGACCTCTTGAACTGAGTGCTATAGAGGCTTAACCAAGTGTCCAACAAGGCAAGAATGAACCTGCTTAAAGTAGCCTTTTGACTCTATGGTGTACACCCACGCAACCTCCCGAGTTCACAAAGTTATACTCGCTTGGAATTTATTATTAAAGCTAGTTTCTCTACGTCCTTTTCTGATTGAGCCAATCTGTTCAGTCTAAGTTGTAGCGGTTAAGAGCATACTTCGGATTTCGAGTGTTGGTTTATTTTATTAAAAAATGATTTTTGGATTGTTAAAAATACACTACGCCCCAAGAGTCTCTTTTCCACACACCACATAATGGTGTAGTTATTCGGGAAAGCAATGGGATAAATTTTAGGATTTATTTTAAGTACAATTGTATTGTTGAAAACACATAAGTATAAAAGGTAAAGCAATTGAAAAATGGTCCTTGGAGGATGTTGTGTGCTTGAGTATTGTTGTTTAATTACTAAAGCTTAAATGGAACTAATCTAGACAAAGAAAATTAAAAAAAATGAAAAAAATTGAAAAATCGAAAAAACGACGCGAATCCCCCCTAGGGGGATGGGGGCAGGCACTGGAATAGCCTGCTGAGCTTCCTTATTTTGATTACAATTATGATATTTGAAGAATTACTTCTTTCCCTTTATCATTAGGGAACAATATAATTTACAATAATGATAGAAAATGAAGATGCTTGAAGGGGGTTCTCCAAGTGGTCCTGGAAGCTCCAAATGCAAAGTTTTATTAGTTTTGATTGTTTAGACTTGTTAAACATGCAAAACAGAACAGTGAGCTTAGTTTATCATTCAAAATGGCCATAAACACTTTAATAGTGCTTTTGACAATACTACAAAATTGCCAAATAAAGACTAGTTTAACTAGTGAATGAAAACTACTTTTCGGATGACCTCAGAAGCCTCTAAAACAAATTTTAATTACAAAACTGATATACTTGCAAGTATTTGAAACAAAAAAGAGAAACAATCTAAATCTAACTAAAAACTTTAAACTCAAACTAATTGAATTAAAATTTAAACTCAAACTAATTGAATTTTAATTACAAAACTGATATACTTTAAACTAATTGTATGAATCTTTAATAATCTTTAGATTACAAGTATTTAGATCTATTAAAAATGAACTTTTGGATCTAGATCTAAATGGAGAAATAAACAATAACCAGAATAGATATGAAAAGTTTGTGGATCTAGAAGTCAGAACCCATGGGGGTTTGAGCGAATGAAGACGGGCTATGGAGTCTACTTCTTGGTGCATTGGTGTGATCTGTCACTTTGTTCAAGTATGTTCGAGGAATGGGAGATCTAACATGTTCATCCACTCCTCCAGCTTCAAGCAACCTGTAAGATCAAAACAAAACTAGCAAAGGGATTAAAAGCACATGTGTGAATAATTAAAAGAAAACATGAGAGATGATAGATTCAAGCAAGAATTTTTCTACCTCTAGTATTCTAATGTAATTTACAATAGTAGATAAAATGTAAAGCTCTACTTTCTATTCTTAATGAAAGTATTTTTCCTTTAAAGACAGATAAACCCAACAATTACTAGCATGATATACGATACAGTTTTACCTCATAAGAATCAATTAGATAAATTTTGAGGTAAAAAATGGGCCTCAAAACAAAGAAAATGTAATATAAAAATAAACCAATCACATTCTAGTAGATGACATCATCCCCCATGGTTGAGGTGGCATTGCATGAGTTAAGAATGTTTATTTGTCAAATTTTCTATGGTGTATGAAAACCCATAGTTAACCAAGGTAGTGGTATAAGTACTTTTAAGTCATAAAGTAAAGTACTCATAATGAAAGTCTTTTAACATTTTTTCATAAAATAATATTATTGTTATTTTCAAGTAAAATACTTATAATGAATGTCTTTTCACACTTTTTTCTTTTCACATTTTTTCATAAAATAATATTATTGTCATTTTCAAGTAAAGTACTCATAATTCATAAAGAAGTTCATTTCAAATTTTTTTTATTTCACTTTTTTATCAAATAATATATTGTCATTTTCATGTTTTTAATTTTAAATTATATATTCACTCCATTCTATTTAATATCAAAATGTCAAACTAATATATATATATATTCATTTCACATTTTTTCATAAAATAATATTTTTATCATTTTCATATTTTTAATTTTTAATTATATATTCACTCCATTTTATTTAATATTATATTGTCAGCTATTTTATATATATATATATATATATATATATATATATATATATATCTCCTTGTACTTTTAAAATAAATTAAATTCATGAATGATAGTAAATTAAATTATATTATATTATATTATATATTTTTACTACTCAATTTTTAAGAATAAATTAAGCTTTATATTATTTTATAAGCTTTATATTATTTTCTATGATAGGCTTAACTATAACATTCATTTATAATAAAATAAATATCCCCAAAAAGTTTATGATTTTGATATTAATTTACCAATATAGATTTAATGAATAAAGACTAATAATAATAAAGCAATGTGGATAATAATAATATTATTAACATTTTACATGTAAATAAATTTTCAATTAAATCACATTATATTAAATTGATGGGAAAAATATTAAATATAAAGAGTCAACATAAATTAAAAAAACAGCTTTTAAAAAGTGTTTTTTATTATTTAATCTTATTTGCAAGTTCAAGACAAATAAATGATAAAGAACAATAATTTTTTGGAAATTTACAATCAATCTTAATCACATCAATGTAGAGTTATTTTATTAATTTGATTTCTAGTGAATTTTGAAAAGTAACTCAACCATGGTTATTTATATTGTGCATAGAAAATAGTGTAGGAGATGACTTATCATATATACCTACCACATAAAACCCCTAACTCATAATATTTTAATATATCTCATATTTTTTTAGTACATCTCTTAAGAGGCCATTCTTTGACCTCAAAATCTCTCTAATTGCAAAGCACGGAGATCCAACAGAACATATGTGTATGGTAGCCTCCAAAGCCTTCTTATTAACTCAGTATAAAAAGATATTACAATTACAAGCAAAGGTTCGACCTTCTAATGCATATAATGGAGCAAAATCCTCCTTTAAATACAAAACTCATGCACAGGGGGGCACATATCCCAAGGAGAGGGCGCATATTTTGAGAGGGAGTTAACTGGTAGCTTGGTTGATGTGATTGAATCCCGATTCAAGGTTGATTGAAAGACAATAGAAGAGGATTGCACCACATGTGAAGGTGGTTGGAAGCCCCAACCTTGAGATCATCACCTTCAATATCCACCCTCCACTGCACAAAGTCGCCCCATGTAGAGAGAGGGTGAATTTCTTGATGGAGAGTTAACTGGATCTTGACTGAATAGATTGGAATCATCTGTTTCGGAGCTCAGTTAGTCATCAGTTGACTATACAATGTCCTTAGTTCATCTCTAGACCAACTTCAGATACCTTCCATGGATTTAGGAACTTGTCCTTTTTTAATAAATATGTCTTTTTTGACATTTATTCTGTCTATTTGGAGTATTTGAGTAAATATCAATTTCTGAGATAAATATTTACTCAAAACTTAGGAAGAGTGGGTTTATGGGTTAAATGGGTGTTCTGGCTTAGAAAATGAGCCTCCATTTATCAAAATACACCCACAAACCACTTAATTATTACATTTTGAAAATTTTCAATTAAACCATAGGCAAAATGGTTTAATTAATTGAAAATTTTATTTTTTAATAAAAAACCAAAAATTGGTCCACAACCGCGATTTTTTTTTAAAGTTGATTTTAACCACCTAGGGACCTAGTACATGACCATATGACTTTATTTTAATGTCTAGTATGTTTATATATGTTATGAAATGGACTCTAATAACCCCCCAAGGCCTAACCACCAATTTGGGCATTCCAGCTTTGGAGGTGTAGGAGAAAAACTCATCAATTATACTCAGCTAAAGGCAAAGCATAAGTGACAAGGAAAACAACTACTTGGAATACCTTTATTGGTTGACAAGTCCGAGGGAACCAAGTCACTCAAAAACCACCATGCTAACACACGTTATTACAAACCTCGTGGGGCATGGTCATGCATTACAAAAATTAAAAGGGAGGCCTAGAAAGGCCTGATTTGGAATTTCTAAACACTGATATGCATAAATATTTATGCAACATTGAGGACTCTCGGGAAGTTCAACTGAAGTGAAACTCAGTTGGTAACATCTCGCTCCAACTATGGGACGCGTGATTGATATTTCTATGAAAGGAGACCATTCGAGAACTCTAGAATCTCAGTTTCCTACATGGAAACATAAGTGCATCAGTCACATGTATATGAAAAAATAACCAAATGAAACTTCTAATTTGCAACATTTATTCATGAAAATGAAACTAATATACATAAGAAAAATTTAAACTAATGTACAAAGAAAATAAAATTAGTATACAACAATAATATACATAAAATAAATCTAACTAGTAAATAAAATGCAGGATTAGGGTTTAGAAATTATGATACAAAGATGCCCCTATGGGCATCAAATATTTTCACTGTAGAACAATTTGAGAAGCCCTCCGTTGACTGGGAGGGTACACTTCTCGTCGTCCAAATTGCTCAGGAAGAAAGCGTTCGTGCCTGCTACTTCATGAAGAAGACAAGGTCCTGTCCATAGATTGTCAAACTTCCCGTGTTTACCAGGCTTTTCCCTTCTTTTGTCCCATATTAGCATTGTGTCACCAATATGAAATATCCTTGGCTTTTATGACTTATCAAAATTCTTCTTAACCTTCTCCTGATTCTTGATGCTCTGATCAACCACCTTCCTTCTGATTTCATCCAACTCAACCAATTGATCTATCTTGTATTGAGATGCATCTTGATATGTGCTACACTCTTCAAGTAACTGATACACTGACAACTTCAGGTGAATAGGTAAAGTAACATCAAGTCCATAAACTAGTTCAAAAGGGGATTTTCCAATTGAACCTTTCTTAGTTATCCTATCCACCCATAATGCAAATCTGATCTTACTATCCCGAGATTTTATTATCTATGTTGACCACCAAAACCGACTTGGTGGACAACCATGTACCATGCACATGTTGATTGTGCCTTGAAGACAAGAAAGAAGTACTTGATGATTATATCAAGCGAGACAACTGTTTTTCATTTCTTCTCTGCATGAAATTTTCGCACCCCTGCGGGAGATTTTGTAAGGATATGTCAGCATGAGGGTTTATTTTTGTGTAATTTAGTCACCTAGGACTTTATCATTAGGGAAGTCCTTTCATCAAATGTTTTTTCACTTAAATAAATAAAATTCATTTTTAATGATTTTAATTATTTGAGTTTTTCACTCAAAAATACCTCCAAAGTGGTGAAAGGTGTTCTAGTGATCGATTCCATGGGGTGATTAAGGCCTAGGAGTGTTCTATATTACCATGCTAGAAATTATCGAGAGTCTTGCGGAATTTCATTAGGTTTTACATAGGTTTTTTTAATTTTTGGTCATTAAAAAATGTCCCTCAACATAAAATGTTGTAGTGTAAAAGAGGGTTACTTGGTCCTTTCTGATGCTGTATAGGGATATGGGTATTCAAGATAAATGGCATGAGACCACCTACACCCTTGGGACAAGTTTGAAGTCATTCGGACAAGTCTTGCTATGGTTTTGGACACTTTTTCCCAGGCCAGTCATGGAAATCAAGAAATTGGGCATTTAATTAGAGAGCCAAATCTTGTAAAAGTGACTATAGTCACTTGGGGTGGCCAAGTAAAAGGTTTTAATGTTTATATTATGTTCCTAAGAAAAATTTAAGACCCACCCCCCCCAAGCAAGAAAAACTCAAGTTATGAGTTTCCCACTTTAGGGGGGTGCGCCCTCCTCTCCCTGGCGCATGGGCTTTGTGAAAGTCAATGGGTGGCATCCCACTTGGGTGTTTTCCCCCCCATTTGGCTTAGTTTTGGGCTTGGTAACATTAAAAGGGGGGTTTCCTACCCATTATTGAGATCTCTCACCATGGAAAATGCCCTCCTTGAGCAAATGTGCCCCCCTCTCTCCCATTTGACACTTGTAAAGCATGCAAGAGGGATCTCCTTCCTCTCTTGGGATATTTGAGGAGGGAATTCTCTCCTCATTTGGGTTAGCATCACTCACTCTCTTCCTCTATTTCTTTTTCTTTGCTCTCTCTTTCTCTCTTGCTCCCATTTTGAAGAGAGCCATTGTAATTTCCAGATTTGAGAAGTTAATAGAAGAAATATTTGGAGAAATTACTATCCTTAGCAAGGTGGATGAGGTGATATTGTCACATTCATAGTTTTTCTTGCATTTGTGGATCTCAAGCAAAGTTTTTTGCTTGAGAATAACATTGTAATAGTTCTGATGCATGATATGTGGGTTGTCTCTTAGTATTTGAGAAGTTAATATATTTCTTGTTTAATTATATTGTTTCTCAAGTCTTTGTTGGTTTCTCACCCCATTTGCATTGTTGAGCTAGTTTGTTACAGGTTTCCTAAGTTTGAAGAGTGGGATTTCCAGGTGGAATAACCTATTATTCAACAATATTTGAAGGACTTGGCATATTCAACTATCAATTCTTTCTTTGCATATTTTTCAAGCTTCTTTAACACTCTCATTTCATATTTTCTCAATTTTTTACATGATAGATTTGGCTTAGAAAAATTTCTGATTTTTATATGCAAAGTTTCAAGTCTATTTTAAACTCATTTTCATCATTTATGTACTATAATAGCTTGTTTTTTTTGTGCAGGTTTTTGATCTTACAGGGGGGGGATGGACAAACTTGACCAATAGAAAGCATAAAAGACACCCAAGAGTGACCACTCCAAGTCCCTTTCAAAAAATGGTCAAATTTATCTATTTTTCCCTCTTTTCCACATTTAATAAGTGCTGAAATATTATCATTGTAACAAGTCCAAGAGACTCTCTTGGGCTTGATATTATTGCACTTCATTTCAAGTTTTTAGTTCTTAGTTAGTTAGTTTTTTTAGTTGCATGCAAGTGAAGAGGCTATGCCCATCCTTGCATGGTTTTGTTAGTTTCTTGGGTTTAGCATTTACTTCCTTGTTATTTTATTTTGCCCGCACCTCACAAGTGAGAGGCTCTACCTCTCATGTGATATCATGCTTCGATTGCATTTTATTTCCAGTAATTTACTTTAAGTTGTTTTATTTTTCCTGAACCTCACAAGTGAAGAGGCTCTGCCCATCCTTGTGAAATTGCGCTTGGCTTGTACTTTATTTCTGTAATTTTATTTCAAGTTATTCCATTTTGCTAGCACCTCACAAGTGAGAGGATCTGTCTCTCCTGTGATATTGTGCTTGGCTTGCGTTACTTTGTAGTTATTGCTTAAAGGACTAAAATTTAACTCAAGCCCCATCTTTTCTCCATATTCTCTCCCCTCACCGGTTCGACCGATCTTGGGTGACAAGAAAGGGAAAATATTTGTGTTGGCTAGTTAATAGGCACCCAAAAATATATCTTCACTAGAAAGGAGAAACAAAGCCTTGAACTGTGGGGCTAGTGGGGTAGAGGTTGTGGGGAGCCTCGTGGCACTTTGTGTTCTCTAGTTGAGCACCCAACAAGTTTCAGGATTAACCCCATGAGCTAGTTGGGAACCTTGTGTTCTCAGGTTGAGCACTCGACATTCTCTCTCTTATCAAAGGAGATAGTATCTTGGGGTAGACACATAGATTAGTTCATTTTTTTTATTTATTGCAGCAAAAAACCTTAAATTCCCGAAGTTAAAGAGAGACACAAAATCTATTAAAATTACAGGACCACTTGCACAATATTGTTACTATTGTTCACAATATTTGCTTGCAAAGTATTTCATTTACAACTCTATCTTATTTCATGTATCTTTGATTCAATAAGTTGTTCTTGATCTACATTTTAATGCTTATGTGATATCTTGATAATCTTGCTACAAGCATCTTACATTTATTTGTTCATTTACTGGAAGCTGTTATATCTTGTTATATTTTGTAAGTGAATGAGTTAATACTTTGGAAAAGTACTTGATTAGATTGTGAATCCATAGCCCGAGTAGAGATGACAATGGTCTTGTTGGTTAATTGGTTGTTTCTCTCTTAGATACATCTTTGATTCATTGTTAGAAGGTTTACTTGTCATTGACATAATTGCATCACTGCACGTGGACTATCATTTTCATTTTTTTAGTAACATACAACTCCCAAAAACAAAAGAAACTTAGTAATTAGGGACTACCCCCCTTGGCCTTTAGAAGTTGTGATCTAAACGGAGGAGTTTAGGACTGAGGTGACATTGGGTTCTTAACTCATAGTTTCCCTCAGGAACACACATAGCGGTTGGGAGACTTACCCGTGTTCAAGTGTGTTTTAGGCGGCAACATTTTTGGCGTTGTTGCCGGGGACAAGTCTCTTATCCTTGGTTAACGAATTTTGTTTTCTCCTTTTTGTTTTTGATTTGTTTGATGAATGATTAGAGTAGATATTCATTTTCATCTGGCGAATCCAATTAACTTTGGTATTTTGTAATTTACAAAGAAAAGCAAAAAATAATTTTTAGTGAGAGATTTATAATGCAATTTTTTTCTTCTCACTTGACGACTCCACTAAAGGGATAAAACCCGGTTACTCATAAAAAATGTTGAGACTGATTGTGTGTAGATGATCCCATACAACATGGTAAAATATTTAAAGCTCATTGTTCAGTACAAAATGCATGTTTGATTCAGAAGTATGCTTCTGGTAGCCATTATGGATGATGAAAGATACGGAGACGAAATTTCTAGTAGATATCCTCCCATAGATTTCTTAGGCATCCCGGGATTTCCCAACCACGAGCCATGTCTCTTAGGGAAGGGATGTGTCGAGATTCCCTTGTTTTCTGGAAATGGTAATTGAGCTATTGTGAACATTGTAGCTTTTATTAAAATGGTGAAAATTGACCTTGACATGCTTCATCCAGATACTATAATGCGGACATTTGTTAATACTCTGAAGAATGATGCTTTGATGTGGTATTATGGTATTCCTAATAAAAGAATTATTTCCCCTAAAAAATTCTTTGATATATTTTTAGAGACTTGGTATAATAGTGAAGAAAATATGGGAATTGTTTTAAATAGTGGTTTAGATTATCTAAAAAAATTTAAAAGCAACCATGACTCCCACTTTTAATAATGATATTACTGAAGAAGTTTGTCAAAATCCTAATATTGTTGAAGACTCTCCTCATGTCCCCATAACTGAGGATATTGAAGATTGGGCATGCTTTCATTACTATTTCAGTGATGATGATCACACTGGTACCCCAAATATTCCTCAAGAAGAAACCATTACAGGAGCCTATAACAAAACATATGGTGAGATCTACAATGTGCATGCTGACACTCTTTCCTGTTGTTCGTATAGCGATGATAGTTGGGAAGGATTACCGCCATGTGATATTTTTTCAGAAGAAGATGATAGTGATCGGGATGAGGAGAAATTTAGCCTGGAGGAAGATACTAGTGATGAATATTCCCTTATGTTTGATCAAGTTGTTCATGAGGATTATTGGACGTTCATGGAAAATCCACTCTATGACATGTCTGAACAGGAAAATGAGGAACCAGAATATTTTGAAGGTTTTATTGTTAATCCCATCTATGTAATTTCTAGAGGAGAGAGTATTGATTCTCTTGATGGTTTTATTGAAGATCCTAGTATCTGTAAGGTTTTTAGAGAAGAGAGCATGTATCTAGAGGCATTGGGAAATATTTGTATGACGAAAGAGCATGCAGTTTGTCTTGGTGATCGGTCTGAGCCATATATCAATATCAATAATGATGAGTCAGATTAGGGGAAGTTAAATGAAGATCTTCCTCAATCTTCATTTTCGCGAACAGAGGTTCTGTATGATTTGGAGCATCTTGGGTCTTCTACACAAAGTTATCATAATAAGAGCCCTTTGGAACAGTATGTTGAAGTGGTTAGTCTGCCTAATCGTACACATGTATCTGTTAGTCCTATCCAGGCTTGGATAGAACATTCCTGTGCAAGCGCCAGCCAGTTTGGGAAGCAGTTTGATGACATTATTCATGCTCCTGATTACCCATCCATCCCACCCAATCTATATCATCACGCAGGTTTGCATTTCTTAATAAATGTGTCCTTACTTTGGCTGGTAACCAAAGATAAGGAAAAGAACTTTACAATTGAAAAAATGCTTAAGTGGTTGCATTGGATATCTGATTTTACATAAGATGTTTATTTAATCATGCTTAGAGTAGGAAAATTAGCTCCTTAAAGTGAGCATTTACTTTCTGCATTTATTTTATAAATTTAGAAATATTAATATTTTTTTAAAACAACTTATGGTTCATGAGCTTTTTAATGAAACTTGTGCTACTAAGGTTTTCTTGTCAAGCTGAAATGTTTTTACAGATTATAAGAACTAGAGATTCTGAAGTTCTCGCATCATCTCCTTGGCTGAAGACTAGATTGAGCACACATCCCACAGTTGGAGCCATAATGTTGACCACCAAAACCAACTTGGTGGACAACCATGTACCATGCACATGTTGATTGTGCCTTGAAGACAAGAAATAAGTACTTCATGTTTATATCAAGCGAGGAAGCTCTTTTTCTTTTCTTCTCTCCATGAAACTTTCGCACCCCTACGGGAGATTTTGTAAGGATATGTCTGCATGAGGGTCTATTTTTGTGTAATTTAGTCACCTAGGACTTGATCATTAGGTAAGTCCTTTCATCGAGTGTTTTTTCACTTAAATAATTAAAATTCATTTTTAATGATTTTAATTATTTGAGTTTTTCACTCAAAAATACCTCCAAAGTGGTGAAAGGTGTTCTAGTGATCGATTCCATGGGGTGATTGAGGACTAGGAGTGTTCTATATTACCATGCTATACATTATCCAAAGTTTTGCGGAATTTCATTAGGTTTTACATAGGATTTTTTAATTTTTGGTCTTTAAAAAATGTCCCTCAACATAAAATGTTGTAGTGTAAAAGAGGGTTACTTGGTCATTTTTGATGTTTTATAGGGGTATGTGTACTCAAGATAAATGGAATGAGACCCCCTAAACCCTTGGGCCAAGTTTGAAGTCATTCAGACAAGTCTTACTATGGTTTTGGATATTTTTTCCCAGGTTAGTCATGGAAATTGGGCATTTAATTAGAGAACCAAATTTTGTAAAAGTGACTATAATCACTTGGGGTGTCCAAGTAAAGGTTCTAATGTTTATGTTATTTTCCTAAGAAAAATTTAAGACCCAAAAGGCCCCCCCCAAGCAAGCAAAACTTGTAGGAATATTCTCACTATCATTTTTGTATTTTGCATACCTACATGCAATTCTGCATGCATCTAGTCATTGGTATGGCAGTCTCCCAGCACCCAGTCCTTATTTTGCATCCCCTAGGAGCCTGTGTCTACTCATTTTTAGCCCCTCCTAGCCATTGATGCGCCCTTTTTTTCATCATTGGAGTACAAGTGCGCCCTGTTCCACCTATTTAGGAGTTACTTCAATTAGTTAGTTGGTTGATGACTCAGTTCCTTGATTCAAGGGATGATTGATCAGTTAACTGATTGAAGCACTTAGATAGGTACCAATGAGAGCTATTTGAGCTCTACTAACTACAGAAAACTCCTCATGCGCCCACATTGGAGTCTCCTTCCCTACATTAGTGCCCATGCACTCAGTTAGATTTAGTTAGACTCATTTGACTGACTAGTTGACTTTTATGACCATTACCATTGGTTTGGATGATGTCTCCAATGCTATCCAAGCCACACTTTGAGGAGAATTCAAATGAAATTAGAGGCATTCGAATCTCATTGATTGTATTAAGTTATTATTCACATTACAGAAATCCAACTTACAGCTGATGTATGATACAACGGTTTTTCTCCATTTTCTATGTAATGAGTGATTATTGATTCAACATTTCTTCTTCTTCTTTTTGCACTACATGAGTAAATTCTAGCGAGGTCTGCTACTGCTGAGTGATCCTACTTCTGAAATATTACAAAACTCAATTTATGAGTTTCCCACTCTAGGGGATTCACCCTCCTCTCCTTGGCGCATGGGATTTGTGAAATTCAATGGGTGGGGTCCCACTTGGGTGGTTTCCCCCCCATTTGGATTAGGTTTGGGCTTGGTAACATTAAAATCCCCCCCCCATTATTGAGATATCTCACCATGGAAAACGCCCTCCTTGAGCAAATGCGCCCCCCTCTCTCTCCCATTTGACACTTGTAAAACATGCAATAGGGGTGTCCTTCCTCTCTTGGGATATTTAAGGAGGGCCTTCCTCCTCATTTTTAAGTTTAAACTAATTTGAATAGCAAGATCACTGAAAGAAACATAATCACAAGATAGACAAAGATATTACCTTGGGAAACCCTCATGGGGTAGAAAACCCAGCAAAGATTTCCTCAATAAGATGATCAACCAAAATACAAGATGTGCTCCAAGACTTGACCTCCTTCTCTACCTCCTATGCAGACCTCTCAAACACAAGTGCGCTACTTTCTGAGCTGAGCAAGTGTGAGATAAGTGAGGAGCAATCTACTCTACTTATACTAGTTCACAACTGACTAATTCCCTTATGGGGCCGACCTCTCCCAATGAAGTCTAATAACCCCTAATTAATTAACTCAGGGCTGACCCCCACATGGTGGATCTAATAACCTTGGTTACCACAATTCATTGGAGGAATAAACATCTCCGGATACATAATAGAATTACCTCGGAGGGATGAAACATCTCCGGAATAATAAAGTACAAATATAATATTCTTAGAAGTTACAATATTTAACACTCCCCCTTAATGGGAAGGATATTATAACAACATCTGTAGGGGCAAGGAGTCATCGACTACATCATGCATGATACATCTATAAATCATCGGAATCTTTCTTCAATATATCATCAGTAACTCAAATAGTTACTGGAATATCTAAATCCTCACGATCAACAATATTGTCATCATGCGATCATCAGCATCGTCATCACACGATCATTAGCATCGTCATCGCACGATCATCAGCATCGTATACCCTGCAATACACACGATCATATTACAGGATGATCAATCCTTCTCTCTTTAGGACATAGGTCCATGGATGATGCAATCCTGTCATGTACCTTTTGGACTGAGGTCCAAGGACGATCCAGTCCTACCATGTACCTTTTGAACTGAGGTTGAGGGACGATCCAGTCCTATCATGTACCTTTTGAACCGAGGTCCAGGGATGATCCAGTCCTATCATGTACCTTTTGAATCGAGGTCCAGGGATGATCCAGTCCTATCATGTACCTTTTGAACCGAGGTCTAGGGATGATCCAGTCCTATCATTCAATTCTCGGAGACCTCATGTCTACGACTCAATTCAAGGGACCAAAGTATGGGGACGATCCAATCCCCATTCTCGGAGACATCATGTCTATGGCTCAATTCAAGGGACCGAAGTCTAGGGATGATCCAATCCCCATTCTCGGAGACATCATGTCTACGACTCAATTCAAGGGACCAGAGTCCAAGGACAATCCAATCCCCATTCTCGGAGACATCATGTCTACGGCTCAATTCAAGGGATCGAATTCTGGGGATGATCCAATCCCCATTCTCGGAGACATCATGTCTACGGCTCAATTCAAGGGATCGAAATCCCGAGGACGATCCAATCCCCATTCTCAGAGACATCATGTCTACGGTTCAATTCAAGGGACCGAAGTCCGGGGACGATCCAATCCCCACATGTCCATGAAGGACTTCATTTTCGGAGACATCATGTCTATGGTTCAATTCAAGGGACCGAAGTCCGGGGATGATCCAATCCCCACATGTCCACGAAGGACTTCATTTTCGGAGACATCATGTCTACGGTTCAATTCAAGGGACCGAAGTCCGAGGACGATCCAATCCTCACACGTATCCTCATCAATATAGGTACAAGTATCCTCATCCATACAAGTACATCAATCAATACATGTACATATATCATCAATACAAGTATTCTCATCAATACATCAATATGTAATAATACAAGTATCCTCATCAATACATCAATATGTAACAGTACAAGTATTCTCATCAATACATGTAATAATACAAGTACTCTCATCAACACATCAATATGTAATAGTACAAGTATTCTCATCAATACATCAATACATGTAATAATACAAGTACTCTCATCAATACATCAATATGTAATAGTACAATTATTCTCATCAATACATCAATACATGTAATAATACAAGTACTTCTCATCAATACATGTATACATATCATCAAAAACATGTATTCTCATCAATACATCAATATAAAAAGAAATATCCTCATCAACAAGTAATATAAGTATTCTAAGTATAAGTATTCTAAGTATAAGTATCCTAAATCTAAGTAATCTAAACACATATAAATATCTAGGTGTAATAAATAGGTATCCTCATCATCGACCTTGCTGTCGATGAGGGCAATTTCATCATCAGTGACTATATCACTCCCCCTTTCGAGGAGGGTCCTTTTGAACTACACCAAGCTTGTCTCGTAAATATTCAAATTTCACTCGAGACAGAGGTTTGGTCAATATATCAGCAATTCGTTCCTCAGTACTCACATACTCGAGTTTAATAGCTCCTCTCTACACCATATCTCGTATGTAGAAATATCGGATCTTTATGTGTTTTGACTTATCATGGAACACTGGATTTTCTATCCTCTTAATACAGCTTTGGTTGTCACACATGATCACTGTGGGATCCATCTCTAAGTCAAATAACCCTGATAATAATTTCTGAAGCCATACTGCTTCACAACTAGCAGAGCAAGCAGCTATGTATTCTGCTTCGGTGGTACTAAGACCCACACTAGATTGTTTCTTATTGAACCATGAGGTCATGGCAGATCCAAGACCATAACATCCACCTGAAGTAATTTTCCTGTCTGAAACACTTCATGCCCAATCAGAATCTGAGTAACCATGCAATCTAATTTCATGACTTCCAAGATAATATAGACCAAAATCTAAAGTACCCTTTAAATACCTCATCACATTTTTTGCAGCTATTAAATGAACCTTTCTAAGTTCTACTAGATATTGACTCAAGGTATTTACAGCAAAGCATATGTCTGGTCGGGTATTTGTTAAATACATCAGTGACCCAATGATTTGTTGTTAACACCCAAAAAGTGCTCACTACCTCATCTACCCATTACATGACTCATTTGTCCATATTTCCTACCATATTTACCTTCAGAACCCTAAAATCCCATTAAGAAGCCTCCAAAAGGCCTAAAAAGCCTCCAAAAGGCTCCAAAAGGCCACAAAACCATCAAAAAAGCCTCCAAAAGGCTAAAAAATCCCCTTTCCCCCCCAAAATTATCCAAAATTCCTCCAAAATAGCAAAAACCCTCTAAAAAGGGAATAAAAATATATATAAAAAATGAGGAAAAAGAGGAAAAAGGAGGAAAAAACCCTATACAACTGACCTAAACCATATGGTTCCCAAAACCATGGGCTAGCACTCCACCACCAAAAACCTATAAATAGGTGATAGAGACCCCTCATTTCATATCCACAATCAAATACACCCTTACTCTGCCAAAATCACTCTTGAAACCCTAGCTCACCCCTGAGCTACTTTCACCATTGAGTGCCCCTTTTGGCCCATTTCCACCATTGGAGAAAGAGAAGGAGCAAAGTTGGACTTTGGAGCAACCCTCTTGGATCATTGCAAGAACTTCACCAACCTCTACACTTGAGGTAAAATTTTAATACAAAAAAGAAAGATTTTCACCATTTCTATTTCATGTCTTTGTTATGCTTATCAATGCTCATGCTAGTTTAGAATTTGTATTGCTTTAGTACTTTAATTTACTGTTTTATTGAACTGCTACTAAGGAGTCCATTCTCCTTAGTAGGTGCTCATTTGCACAAGCTAGGGTGAAAACCCTAGCTACAATTTTGGCGACTCCCCTTGGTTTGAATTTCTGGTTATAGTTTTTAAATATTTTCCTATCTTTTCCTTTCGGTTGTCCCTTTCGGCTGCCGTAAACCGCATCTTTTACTCCCTGCAGTTGCGTTCTGACCGTGTCTTTTAGGCATTTACCTGCGACCCGACCACGGCTCTCAGACTGTTTCCGGCGACCTGTCGGCGGATTCAAGTCTGTTACCTGCGATCCGACTGCAGCTAATTAGCTTGTTTATTGCAATCTGACTGCGGCTATTACAAATTTTCCGGCGTCCCAACTGCGGCTTTCAGCTAGTTTTCTGCAACCCGCCTGCGTCTGTCGGCCCTTTTCCCGCGTCCCAACTGAGGCTTTCAGCCCTGTTTCGGCAACGCGACTGCGTCTTTCGGCCTTTTTCCCGCGTCCCACCTGCGGCTTTAAGCCATTTCCCTGCAACCCGCCTGCGGTTTTTTACCTGTTTCCTGCGGTTTGACTGCCTCTTTCGGCCAAAAACCCGTAACCTGTCCGCGACTGTTGAGCTGTTTCCCGTGGTCGGACCGCCCAGAATTGCCATAGACCCGTGGTCTGTTCTCTGCACTTTTTTTTATTGTTTTGAACCCAACACTTTGCTGCACTATTTTTTGCACCTGCACAGCCATTTGTCCTACCTGCAGCCATACTTCCCTACATCCTTTTCTGCAGTTTTATTTCTATTCCATTTACAGAATCGTTTTTTAAAATTTCAGCATTTTACTTGAAAAAGAGAAAATTTTGCATTTCAAAGTTTACATTCTGTCTTGTTATTTTTAGTTAGAAAGTTGCCCCCCTTGTGGCACTTTTATTTGGGTTCATCATCTCACACGCACACACTCTGTCACCTAATTCAAGTGAGCCTTAAAAAATTACTTAACACAACCAACATTCTAACCCTACTTGGGGAACACATAAGACTTTTTGTAGTTAGGTAGGATCGGGGGGATAGGAATCCAAATAACACCCCTCGGTTGCTTACACTTGAGACATAGCTGTTGTCCATTAGGGAACCAAAATCCCCTAGTATTTTTTGGCACGGTCACAACCAGTTTATCAGAGGGCCTCTCCCCTAGGAGGGTTGAAGTCGCTAGACTGGTTCCGGAGGCCTGAGTGGAATACCGCAATCCATTCAGTAACCGAAGGCTACCTTTCGCAGTTCTCGGGGTATCCCTGTATGGGGGTACTGCGGTAAAAGGACCAAATGGAAGATTCACCTTTTCTGGATGTGTCATGAACGGGGTATCTTAGTTTCCTTTCTTCTAGGATTGACTACCCGGTGTCCCTCCTGGTAGGGGGATATCTTTAGCCACTTGGCTCTCCTGTCCATATTGTCTAACTTGGATTTCATCACTTTGCAGAGGATATGTCTAGTTGAGTCAGAATACTATTTAGTTAGGTGTTTGCATGCTCCCTTACCTCCTTTTGGTCTAGTGAGTCCACTATTTTTATTTTTTAGGAAACCTGCTGCTTGTTGGTATTTTGACCATTTCTGTTGATACTCCACTTATTGTAGCACAACTGTTGCAGTAAGTGTTTTGAGTTGGTTGTTGGCCTGAGTGCCATATTTTTTGAGCTCTCCTTCTGCACACTTAGTTGCATTAGGGTTTTTGAGCTATTTTTCACTCAACACAACCACCAGATATTTGACACCATTTGTCACCATTGAGTCCTCAAGACATTCTCGGTGCCTCCGAGGCGAGCCCCCGCAACATGGTTCACTTGACACCACCCGTCATAGACATAGATCTTCATCACTTGATACCACTCATCATCGATCTCGAGCTTTGTCACTTGACTCCACTCATCAATGGCATAGAACTTCGTCACCCAATCTAGATGCCCCCTATTTTACCTCCGATTCTGAGGAAGAGTCCGAGAACCCCATTTACACTGCACCAACTAGCCCCATGGCTGGCGTGACTTCCACCCCTTTCTTTTTAGGGACCATTGGTGGAGCATCCACCACTACACCAGCTACCACACCTGCTTTGGGTATGCCCTCGATGGGGCCCCCATCTACCATTCCGATCACTGCACCCATTCCAGTAGCTGGAATACCTATTCCCACTCCATCAGTGACTCACACTACCCTTGGCGGCGCAGGACCGTCCCATACCACTTTCGTTCCTCCACTTGGAGGAAACATCCCGAACCCAACCCCTCCACTTGGGGGCATTGACCCCAATTTGGTCACACCCACTAGTATGTCACATCCTTCTACTAGTTTGCCATTCATGGCTAGCCTCAACCTTCCTGACCTAGCCAGACTGACTAACAATCCCATTAGACACGACCCTGCGTGGCCTCACATGCCCACCAAGCTCCCCTCCGACATCCCTAAGTTTGAGGGAAAGGCAGGTGAGGACCCCCATAACCATATTATGTCCTTCCATCTATGGTGTTCCTCCAACTCCATTGTTGACGACTCTGTCCACCTCCGTATGTTACAGTGCACCTTCACTGGCTCTGCAGCTAAGTGGTACATTGAGCAACCCCATGGGACCCACGCTACCTTTACTTCCCTTGCCTCGACCTTCCTGCAGTTATTTCAGTTACCTGTCCGCTATGATGCGGGAGTTGAGATCCTATTGTCTTGCAGACAGAACACGGCTACCCACATCACTGACCACATTCATGAGTGGCATCGATGCCGCAGCATCTGCAAAATCAAGTTAGACGACCATATCTTCTTAGATTGGTTTCTAAAATCCCTCCTTCCTGTCATTGCCAAGGATGTGGCATCCGAATGACCCCAGTCCGAAGAAGAGGCCGTCCTCAAAGCCCAGCAATTTGACCTCATATATGCCCAGTCAAGTTATCTCTATACCATTATACCTGACGCCCCTCACAACGATTCCTCCCAGTACAGCGCGCCGGGGGAATCCCATGCCGCAGATAGCATCATCGACCGTGTTGCCTCGCATCCCCAACCCTTTTCCATAGCACGTTCTAGCCCTGGCCCCGACCTTTCGCGAGCTACATCTCAAATCGGAGCAACCAATTCGTATGCTCCCATAACACACCACCACCATTCTCACGGACCCTCATGTCCACCTCAGTGCTTTGGACATGCGTCCCCCACTTATGCTCCCCCGGTCGCACCTCAGCCATATTACCATCCACAGGCTTCACCAGCTCCTGTGTCCTCTCAAGCCCAACCTGCTTATTACCCGCCACAGGAAGCCCCTGTGGAAAACCCACAGCCCGCCCCGTAGACGTATCAACAACCCCCACAAGGTTCAGCACCTGCGCAACCTCCACCTACTTATCATCCACCGCAGCTTGCATAACCCCAGAACCCACCTGCTGCCCAAGGGAAAGTTTACGCCCAACAAAATCCGTAGCTGAACCAAAACAACCAACACCAACAGGGCCAGCAAAACCATGGAAAAGGCTGTAATCATGGAAACAACCCCCCTCCAGACCAAGGTGGTCAACCTCCTAATCCCCCAGACAACAATAACGCGGCACCTGCCAACCAAAACCCTGATCGGCCGCCTAAGCAGGCCAAAAATCCTAATTTGCGAACAAACCATCCTTGTTCTATTTGCGGGGTCTATGTCCACTACACACATGCTTTCCCACATTTAGAGCGAGCTAGGCAACTCTGGGTTGATGATGCCCGTCGCCAAGGGCACGCAGCTCCTTAGGCGCCACCCAACCCCCCACCCCCTCAGCAACAACCTTTGGTTCTGCAAAACCCCTTACCAACCCAAGGCGTATTGAACAATCAGCCATTGGCTCCCCCTCAAGGCAACGCACCACCACATCAACAGATCACTTATGCCGCTCCTGATCAACCCATGTTCGACTCAGGTACTCACCACTTGTTGATGATGTCGTCCACTGATGTCAACCTCCAAACCCGTCGAAACCAATATGGCTCTACCCATGAAGCCCCTCCCGCCGACAAAAACACTAACGCTCATCCCACTGATCAGACGTTACGTATACCTCCGGCTCCACTCGATGGCACCTACAAAGCACCTTGTTTCCCACTTCGTCGTATCAACAATAACCCCAATGCTCGCGCTGCGTCAAATTACAACATTGTAGATGACTTAGCCCAATCTCCCGCGGCCATGTCCGCGTTAGAAGTCTTAAAAAACTGTCCTTCACAGCGCAAGACTTTGCTCTCCGCTATTGGTGTTATTGACCCAAATGATTCACAACTGATGGCATTCGATTTGGACCAGTCCGAACCATGCCTGCCTTCCACTTTAACATTCCAAGTTTTTGTTTCCGTTCGGAATCTTATCATCCATCGGTGTATTATCGATGAAGGTACCTCTACATGCATTATGTCCACATTCGTTTAGCAAAAGTTGGGATCCCCTACTCTCCAGCAGTCCACCACTGCATTGCGAGCCTACGACGGTCGTTTGGCTCAACCCCAAGGCCTATTAGCTAACGTCCTCGTCCAGCTAGCTGGTAAAACCTTTCTCATTAACATCGAGGTCATCAATGCCCAACTTGATTATAACCTCTTACTTGGCCGCAACTACATGTATGCCATGCAAGCAGTTGCCTCATTCATTTTTCGTACCATGATGTTCCCCCATGATAGATGCGTGGTCAAGGTCGACCAAATCACCTATTACGATCCAAATGCCCCCGGTACACCCGAAAATGTTCTCCCCATGGTTGAACAACCTGTTAGTGGTGCCGCTACCCTCATTTGTTTCCTCCGTGGGACCTGGAGTTTACTCAGATACGTCGATGACCTCCACATTCCAATCCATTCCTCCCCCAACACCCGCGACTGAAGTATCTGACCTATGCACCATTTCCCACAATACACAAACACCCAACAATCAACCGTCCTTGTTACCTAAACCACCATTGGTACCTAGTCATATTGGTGTTACACCCATCCACACAATCCCCTTCCTAGTCCCTCCCTCGAGAGTAGTAAGCGCCCCGGTTATGGCTACCCTCAGCCTCCCTGGGTTAACCTTAGGATTACCCGTCTGGTATCTTTCGCCTCCCGTTCCCCCGCCGACACCAAATGTCGTCCTCCAACCGGTGCAACCCATTGTCACTACTAGTCAACCACCTCCCGGTGTCACTACCCCTTCGTCATCTCTGAATCCCCCTCTTCTTATCAAGCCCACTAGGGGAAGAGGCCCACAACCCTACACTGCTGTACCACCTCCCAAGGCAGTTAAACCCCCCCCTGTGTTTCGTGCTCCTCCCAAATGCTCGTTGTGTGATGAGTTAGGCCATTCGACTCATCAATGTCCACAATTACCTGCATTATAGGAACACATGCAAATGCTTGACGATGACCCCAACATCCCGGTCGTCGCACTCGACCCAACCCCTAAGCCTCGTGATAAATCACTGCATACCAACCACCCTTGTGCCATATGCGGTATTTACGGCCACTACTCACATCACTGTCCTGATCTCCCAGATTACAGAGCAGCTCTCTACAAGATGAATAATTTGGACCTTGAGACGGCACCCCCCACAATTGAGGAGATCCACCCCCCGGTATCATCTCCATCGAGAGAGATTAATACCATTTATATGATCTCTTCGATTACCACTCCCTCGTCAACCGATTTGACAACTCAAACTTTCCGCAATGATGAGGAGACTCTCGAGGCTCTCACTGCCCCAGATTATCCCTGGGATGACATGCACCATCGTTCTTGTTTCCTCCCAGAAGAATCCTCCTCTACCACAGCTACCCAACTCGCGGTTGAGTCCAAAGATTTCCTTCCCACTAAAGTCGACTGGTTTAAGGATCCTATTCCTGCTCCTAATGCCTTTGAGGAAGGTAACATGGCCAATATCTCACCCGTCATCCACATCGATATCTCTGACCCACCTGGTGCTCTTGAAATCATTACCTTAGGAGCCTCTTGCAATGAGCATGAGATTGGAGAATACAAAAAACTCTTCCAAGAATTCCGTGATGTCTTTTCCTGGTCCTATACCGAAATGCCTGGTCTTGACCCTGCCATTATAGAGCACCACATTGACACATGGCCTGATGTACCCCCGTTCGTCAGAAACAGTGCCCCATTCATCCTTCCAAACTCCCCGCTGTTAAGGCAGAAGTTGAGAAACTTCGCAAAGCAGGATTCATTTATCCTATTGCTTATACCACCTGGGTTTCAAACCCCGTTCCTGTTAACAAAAAACAAGGCACCATTAGAGTATGTACTGACTTCCGTGATTTAAACCGCGCCTGTCCCAAAGACAACTTCTCCACGCCATTCATTGACCAACTCATCGATGCATGTGCGGGACATGAAGTCCTATCTTTCATGGATGGTTTTTCCGGATACAACCAGATTCAGATCCGTAAGGAGGATTAGTACAAGATTTCCTTTACCACCCCATGGGGCACCTTTTCCTATCGAGTCATGCCTTTCAGCCTAAAAAATGTTGGTGCCACCTTCCAGCGGGACATGACCTATTTTTTTCACGACTTGGTCCATATCCTGCTTGTCTATCTTGATGACCTTACAGCTCGTTCCCGGAAACGATCAGACCACCTTAACGACCTCCGACAAGTTTTCTTGCGTTGTCGCAAATATCAAATCCGCTTGAACCCACACAAGTGTGTCTTGTGCATTCCTGTAGGCTGGTTGTTGGGTTTCATTGTTTCCCAGAAAGGAATTGCTATCGATCCCCTGAAAGTCCAAGCCATCCTAGACCTTCCCTCTCCTCGCTCGCTCCGGCAGCTCCAGAGTCTGCAGGGGCGATCTAATTTCCTTCATCGCTTCGTTCCTGATTACGCCACTAAAGTTCATGGTTTCTTACACCTACTTCGTACCCACATACCCTTTGTTTGGGATGAGCAAGCAGAAGCTGTGTTCGAAGCCCTCAAGAAATCTCTCACACAAGCCCCTTTGATCTCCCCTCCGGATTTCTCTCAGGACTTCATCCTTTACGTCTCGGCATCTGAACATGCCGTGTCCGAAGTCTTGGTTCAATAAGATGCCTCTCACCAAGAGCATGTCATTTATTACATCAGCTAGACCTTGTCTGGACCACCCCTACGTTACCCATATGAGGAGAGACTAGCCCTAGCTGTGGTCTTTTCCGTCCAAAAATTGCGACACTACATATTACTTAGTCATACCACAGTCGTTGCCGACTCCAACCCCATGGTCTATCTCCTAAACCGGTGGCTCCTGCAAGGTCATGTTGCTAAATGGGTCATTATCCTCCAGGAATATGACCTCACTTTTCGAACCCTTAAGAGCACTAAATCCCTCGCGCTTTCCTAGCTCATCACCGATCTCCCCTCCCTTCTACCGTCCCCACAAATCTCCAATGAGTTACCTGACAATCACCTGTTCATCATCTCGTCTGATGACCCATGGTACGGTGATATTTTGTTATACCTGCACACGCAGAAGTTCAAACCCAACATCAATTGTGATGGACGTCGTCGTATCCGTCACCAGGCCTCCTGATATCTCCTCTTAGGCAATGTCCTTTACCGGCGCGGGGTTGACACCATTCTCCGTCGTTTCCTTACACACGAGGAAGCCGAACACGTCCTCAATGACTTTCATAGCGGTGCCTGTGGCGGACATTTCTCTGGGATGGCCACTGCCCAAAAGGTCGTCCGCGCCGGATACTTCTGGCCCACACTCTTTAGTGACTGCATCACTGCGGTCACACATTGCCATAATTGCCAACTTTTTGCTCCCAAGGCCCAGACACCACCTGCTCCGTTACACCCAGTCGTCACCGTTGGTCCCTTTTGTAAGTGGGCCATTGACTTCATGGAATGTAAACCCCCATCTACCAATGGCCATAAATACATCATTTTCGTCGTCGATTACTTCACCAAATGGGCCGAAGCCATGCCCACTTTCAATTGTACCGCTGACATCACTGCCTGTTTCTTTTTTAACCACGTTATCACTCGATTCGGGGTTCCCAAACAGTTGGTCTCAGACCATGGTTCACACTTTGAAGATTCTGTTTGGCACGAGTTATCCACCCTTCTCAAGTTTGAACATCAGTATTCCTCTGCTTACTACCCCCAAGGGAACGGCTAAGTAGAGGCTATTAACAAAATTCTCAAAACCATCCTTCAATGCACTGTTGACCGGCATAAGTCCAATTGGAACCACATGTTGTTCCCTGCCTTATGGGTTTACCGTACATCTACCAAGACCGCCACTGGTTTTACCCCGTTTCATTTAGTTCATGGTGTAGAGTCTGTCCTCCCCATCGAGTGTCAGATACCTTCCTTACACATCGCCGTTGAGCTTCTCCCCGACACCTCCCCACTTGAGCAACGTCTGATATCCCTAGAACAAGCTAATGAAGACCGTCATGCCACTCTCCAGACCATTGAAGCCGCTAAGAACCGCTCCAAGGCTGGTTATGACAAACATGTACACTCTAAAACTTTCCACGAAGAGGAACTCGTCCTCGCCTATGACCAAGCCCACGACAAAACTGGTAAAGGGAAGTTTGAATCCATGTGGCAAGGCCCTTACATCGTGCAAACCTGCCTCAGCAATGGGGCATACATTTTAATTGACTCAGAAGGTCTCCCTTTGCGCAACCCTCGTAATGGGTTGTATCTTAAATGCTTTTATCCCTAAATAAATCGTGGCCCCATTGGTCCGTATTGTACAGTTGGCTCTCTTTTTGTTTTTCACCTTTTTTACCACCATCTCACATTCATCATTTTTGCATGACCACAGATGGACCATATTCCACCTCATTACATTGGCTTCGCCGATGGAGCAAGCCGTTGGTCTCCCAACCTGGCTTCTGCAGCATGGGTCTTATATTCCCCTTCACATGAATTGATTCACCTTGACGGAATATGTATAGGCGCTGCTACAAATAACCAGGCGGAGTATGATGCTGTGACCGTTCTCCTGACTGATGCCCTCCAGATGGGCATATGTCACCTTCATGTGTTCCTTGACTCTCAGCTAGTCTTCCATCTCAACAACTGCTACCAGGTGCGTGATCCCTGCCTCTTTAGAAAATTCCTGCGCACAAAACAACTCAGCCGACAGTTTGAATCCATAACATTCACCCACGTCCCAAGAGCTCAAAATAGTGTCGTAGATCAAATGGCTAACAACATCCTAGATTGGCACATCAATCACACCATGTAAAACCTCCATCATGCATCATCATCCCATAACATCTCATAAAAATATATAAAAACTCAAAAAGATTGCAAGGGGCATCCACGTGCCTATCATCCCATAAACATTTGCATCCATGTGCAATAAAAATAAAAACACATTCATATACAGGGGCATCCACGTGCACAATCCTACATACATAATGTTGCATCCATGTGCCAATACATCACATAAAATACACTAGGGGCATCCATGTGCCCAACATCCTATACTACTTGCATCCACGTGCAGTACAAACATATAACAAACCATAAGCACATCCACGTGCATACACTAAAACATCATTGCAAAAAGGTGCACCCATGTGCATATATATATATCAAAAAATACATGTCCATCTGCTATACATGTCCTGAGTACCCCTGTACTCAGCTATACAAAACATATCTATACATCCCTAAGCCTCATAAAATACATGCCGTAACTACAAAATCGGGGGGAGTCCCCTGCACTCCCTAATGAGAGTCATACCCTGCATCACTGCCTGCATCGGCTGCCTCCGAGTCCTCCCCTCGCTCCTCCTCCGACAACTCCTCATCGCCTACAGGCTCATGTGCCCGTCCCCTATTCGCTAAGATGGCCACCTGGATCACGATCGACCGAAACTCCCGTGGCACCCTCAGACAATCCTGGATCACCTCCGGATCCACGTCTCGCCACCCGTCATCGGTCACTCCCACCAGCAATCGATCCAGCAGCATCCGTACGGACTCTAGAGTCCCCTCTGCGTCCCGCCGACGCACCTCCCCTCAGCCTGGTAAGGCTGGTACCGTCACATGCCCTCTGCGTGCTACATGCCCTGGAGGTGATATCGGGCCAACATATGTAAATCACCATCAGTCAGCAACATTATATCAAAAAACTATCATACATAAAACTTGAAATCCATCACATGCAAGCAAAACCATATGTACCATCTGGTCCCCATGCCTGTCCTGGCACCCGTGGTGCCTCTGGATCCTCGGTGTAGTCCATATCTCTATATGGAAAATCATCTAGTGTCAGTGGTATCTGTAGCCACTGCAGGTACAGCTCCTGCGTGAAGTATCTACCAACCTCGCCACCACCCCGGCGGTGCATCATCTCCCCCCACCACACCATGCGCGGCTCCCTCAGTCCTCCTGCCCTAACTGACACCCGTGGCCGCAATGTCAGTACCCGCTCCATGAAGAACGCGCATAGAAAGGATCCGTAACAGAATCCCTTGCCAGGTTCCTTCACCGATGTCAGCTGCCGCTGCACACAGGTGAGGAACATCTGGCCCCATGCATAGTAGACACCATCCAGTACGTGCTCCACTAGCTGCATCTGGCCCCCGGACACCTTCTCAGGTGACTGGGACCCCAACACACGAACCATGCATGCCGCAATAGCCTGTACTGATGGATCCTGTAGGTCCACCACCCGGAGTGCATTTCTCTGCACCCTCACCTCTGGAACACAGTACCGCTCTAGCATATCCTCCATATCGACATCCACAGATATTCGCGGCTGCGTATCTGCCACCCTACCCAGACAGGGAAAACCCGTCAGGAAGTATACATCTGTCAGGGTGAGGTCCACCCTCTCACCCTGCACCCTAAATGCCTGAATATCCGGCTCCCAGAAGCTCACTAACCTGTTCAGCAGCAACGCTGCTGACCGCATCATAGGTACCTACGCGAACTTCAGTAGTCCGCATAGTCCCAACACCGATCGCACATGTCGATCCTCTCGGATGACATCCACTATCTCATCGGGGACCTCCCTCTCTCGCCAAAGCACTAGCAACATCCTGTCATTCACACAAGGCCAACTCGTCAGACTCATGTCAAAGAAATAAACCTAACTCCCTCCCCCCCCCCCCCGAGAAGCCCTAACAGCTCGCTCCCAATCATGGCTTTAGGGTCCCTTGCCGTGGTTTTCGACCACGACTGTAAGGGCTACAGTCGCGGTCCCGAACCACACCTGTGGGAGCCGAACTCGTGGTTTTGAACCGCGTGTTCAGCCTTGGAACGCACGGTACCAGACCGCGCATTCTGACCCGAACATCGCGGTCCCTAGCCGCGTGATATACCCTGGAACCCGCGGTCACCAATCGCGGATCCACCCCACAAACCCGCGGTCCAGCCACGTGGACTGTACAATGAAAATCCCTGGGACCCACCCCCTACCCCGAACCCAAAGAAAATGCAAGTATGAGTTTGTTGGAATACCTGTAACTCCCGGATCTGAAAACGGTCGGTCGGATCATCCAGAAATGCCACCTCAGCTCTGGTCCACTCTGATCACTAGTCAAAGTCAACAAGTCCAAATGACACTTGTCATGTTGGACCCATTCACTATTTATAGTCCGTTGACTTTTTCTTGTTTTGGCCATTCTTAACCCATACGGAGTCCATTTTTCGAACCGTTTTCACCACTGGAATCAGCACGACGAGACTGTCATGATGGTCCACTTGTTCTCTTATTTTTTCCACATCAGTTTTTGAACATTTTTTAGACACCACTCGTCGCCTCGGTTTGCATGCCACTTCGACTGCTCTCTGTTTTTGGTATATTTTATATCATCGGATTCATTTTTACAAGCTTGTGATGATGCTTGAGATCCTTTCTCACTCTCACCCCCAGATTTTTTGGGTATTTTTCCAAAATGCCCCTCATCACCTCGGTTTGCGTGCCACATCGGCCGTTATCCATTTTTGACACTTTTTATATCGTCGGATTCAGTTTTCCGAGCTCGTGATGATGCTTGAGATCATTTCTCTCTCTAACTTGGTACAGTTTCAACATTGTGTCCCGACACCTTGTTTGCTCAGTTTGCGCGCCACATCGGCTGCCATCGGATTGTTCCACTTTTTTACATGAGCCAATCACTCCTGTCATACTGCAATTATTTCGTTATTTTTCCACCACTCATTATCCCGCAAGGAGGCCCACCAGTGTTCCCCCCTACCCTCGTTCTTGATCATCATAAATGTTCCTTGATTGAGCACTTCCTCCTTGCCTGGCCATTCCTTTTGTTCGGTATAATTTTATCCCTTTTTTCGGGTCGGACAAGTCCTTTACGAAAAAGGCACTTAGGGAGTTTCTATTAAGTTCTTTTCTGACTCCTAAAAAAATGAAAAGATCGTCGAGCAATCTTGCTTCCTTTCATGCTTGTTAAAGTACCTGAAAGGGCATCTATCTGGTATAAGTTTAACCCTTTTCCGGACCTGGTAGACTACGTACGAAAAAGGAATACTCTAGTCACACTGGCTAGAAGAGTTCTTCATTGCATCCTTTTATGCTTCTTTGGGCCTTGGAGACTAACACACGAAAAAGCAACCCCCTGGAGTCTTCTTATCGCTTTCAGACTCTCTAAAATTGAAAGCAACCACCAGCATGAACTGTCCTGGGCTCGTACCAATCCACACGACAGTACCATTCCATTATTTCAGAGTCTTCTTATCGCTTTCAGACTCCTTAAAATTGAAAGCAATCACGAGCATGAACTGTCCTAGGCTCGTATAAATCCACACGACAGTACCATTTTAAACACACTTCTTCTTGTTCCTTAACCCATGAAGAAGTCCCCCCGTGCCTCTTGGCACTATTATCGATCATCTCGGTAGCACCCCCAATCAGGTCGCCTTTGTTCAGAGTAGTCTGCAGTCTCCTGCCATTTTACACCAGCTTGAGTATCCCTCATCCCAGTCACTATCCTTGATCCATTACAGCTATGATCCCTTTCCCATCAGTCAGTTTCATATGCTGCCCGATCATCCTCGCCATCATACTCTGAACAAAGGAAGTTTGAGTCCACCCACTCTACTTACCCAAGTTATCCCCCACAGTATGTCAGTCCTACCATCAGTACTCTCACACTTTGGTTCTCCACCTCGTGCTCCTATCAAGGAAACATCATTGCCTTGCTAGTTGCAGGTCTCCCTCTGTCGACGACAGCCCCTCTATTCCAGAAGATAGACCCAGAGGTCCCTGCGCCTTGGACCCATCACCATCTGTGGTGAGTGCCTACAGACCATTTTGAGAGGAGTCATCATTGCCTCTCCAAGTGGTTGTTTCTCACATGCTCTACTTCAACACCTTGATCGCATCGTTGAGAATCGCGCAGGGTTTATATCCCTTCAGTTATTGGTCGAAGACCCTGGATTTCCCCCGATTCTAGCACATTGGTGAGTCACTTCGAAACGCCCAGTTATATGTTCCCGCGGATGTCCGGGTTGCGTTGGCAATTGTATTCGGAAGCCCTCCAATTATATGCTTCCTTGAGTACCCAGTTTAGTTCCAGTTCAGTGTACCATTGAGAGTATGACTCCCCGTCACTATGATCCAGCAGCTCATCAGTTCCTCTGGTACCCCACTCAGTAGCACTGTTTTTATTCCACTGTATCAGTTCTTCAGCTCAGACATGGACAACCCAGCAGTATGTCCTAGATTGGTCTCCCCTTTGGACCCTTATAATGTACACAGTGGTTTTCTATGTATCCTATAGGTCCCCCTTTTCGGGCCTCACAGTTATTTTTTATGTATCTTGATATGAGAATGGGTATGCTTGCCTCGTCCATATATTGAGATTCTTCCTCATTCATTATTTGAGGTCATGTATATGTCAGGTCCCCATATTTTGGACCCCATATTTTGGACCCCATTGTTATTATTGTTCTATATCTTGATACGAGCATGGGAATGCTCGCCTCGTCCATATGATCAGATGATTCCTCATCCCTTATTGAGGTTATGTACTTTTAGTTTTTGCAGTTTGTTCGGGACTGTTGTTTCGGGCTCCAGGTTGTTTCTTCTCTTCTCCACACCCCAGGAAAACCATACAGGACTTATGATGTCTATCGGCCATACGATGAGCTCCTGCCCTCACACATCAGGGGGCAATCTGTTAACACCCAAAAAGTGCTCACTACCTCATCTACCCATTACATGACTCATTTGTCCATATTTCCTACCATCTTTACCTTAAGAACCCTAAAATCCCATTAAGAAGCCTCCAAAAGGCCTAAAAAGCCTCCAAAAGGCTAAAAAACCCCCCTTTTCCTCCAAAATTATCCAGAATTCCTCCAAAATAGCAAAAACCCTCTAAAAAAGGAATAAAAAATATAAAAAAATGAGAAAAAAGAGGAAAAAGGAGGAAAAAACCCTATACAGCTGACCTAAACCATATGGTTCCCAAAACCATGGGCTAGCACTCCACCACCAGAAACCTATAAATAGGTGATGGAGACCCCTCATTTCATATCCACAATCAAATACACCCTTACTCTTCCAAAATCACTCTTGAAACCCTAGCTCACCCTTGAGCTACTTTCACCATTGAGTGCCCCTTTTGGCCCATTTCCACCATTGGAGAAAGAGAAGGAGCAAAGTTGGAGTTTGGAGCAAACCTCTTGGATCATTGCAAGAACTTCACCAACCTCTACACTTGAGGTAAAATTTTAATACAAAAAAGAAAGATTTTCACCATTTCTATTTCATGTCTTTGTTATGCTTATCAATGCTTATGCTAGTTTAGAATTTGTACTGCTTTAGTACTTTAATTTACTATTTTATTGAACTGCTACTAAGGAGTCCATTCTCCTTAGTAGGTGCTCATTTGCACAAGCTAGGGTGAAAACCCTAGCTACATTTGTCTATATAGAGTCACATATACTAATTCTGAAGAGTCATCAACTAATAACTTCAAGTTGGAGTCCATGGGAGTGGCCATGGCTTTACACTCCAACATATCGAATCTTTTCAAAATTCCCACATCATACTTACCTTGATTTAGAAAGATTCCTTTTGGTTCTTGCCATACTTCTAGACCTAAGAAGTAGTGCATTAATCCGAGATCTTTCATCTCAAATTCTGAAGAGAGCTTCTTCTTGCATTCTATAATTTGTTTCTCATTTCCAGTTAGAAACAGATCATATACATATAACAATAGTATAACAGGTTCATCATCCATCACTTTGAGATAAAGATTAGGGTCAACTTTACTCTTGGTAAAGCCCATGCTTGTTAAGAAATTGTCAATCCTCCCGTACCAAGCTCTGGGAGCTTGCTTCAATCCATTAAAGGCCTTTTTCAGCTTGCATACATGTGTTCTCCCATCTTTAACCTCAAACCATTGTGGTTGTTCTATGTACACTTCTTCTTCAATCACACCATTTAGAAAAGATGTGTTAACATCCATTTGGTGTAATTTCCATTTCATCATAGATGCAAGTGCCATGATAGTTCTAATTGAAGTGTACCTAGCAACTGGTGCAAATGTTTCTTCATAGTCAATTCCCTCTTTCTGAGAGAATCCTCTGGCTACAAATCTTGCTTTATATTTTTCAATGCTACCATCTGCAACATGTTTTATCTTGAATATCCATTTGGAAGATACCATACTTTTATCTTTTGGTTTAGGAACTATATCCCAAACATCATTTTTCATTATTGATTGGTATTCTTCTGTCATTGCTTCTACCCACTCTTTCTTCTGAACTACCTCTTCATAGCTAGTAGGTTGTTGATCCACAAGGTTACACACCAAAGCCACATAATTGGATACTAGATTTGGTTTCTTTCTTTCTCTAGTGGATCCTTCAGGAGCTCCATATTTTTCATCTCCTTGAATAATGTCTCTAGCCCATGCGGGCCTTCTTTTCTTGGATAAGTTTGCAATGGGGGGTTCTTGTGGCTCCAACATGTCATGATCTTCAGGGATGGGAACAGTCTCTGTAACTCTAGGAGGTGTATCTTCTTCATAGAATTCTTCAAGTTGACACTTCCTGGATTTCTTGAGAGCTGCTTCTTCATCAAATGTTACATCTCTACTTATTTCCATATGATGAAAACCTGGTATGTAAATTCTGAAAGCTTTGGATGATTCACAATATCCAACAAATATTCCCTTCTTACCAGAAGGATCCAACTTGGTTCTCTTTTCTTTTGGAATGTGAATGTACACATGACATCCAAATATTTTGAGAAGACTTACCTCAAGCTTCTTTCCTGTGAACACTTCTTCTGGAGTCTTGAATTCAAGAGCACTATGGGATAGTCTATTTTGTACATAGACTGCTATCCTAGCTGCTTCAACCCATAGATACATGGTTAGATCTTGGTCATGTATCATAGTCTTTACAGCTTCCATGATGGTTCTATTCTTTCTTTCAGCAACCCCATTTTGTTGGGAATTTTAGGGAGTGGTTAGTTCCCTCTTGATTCCAACTTCTTTACAAAAGTCTTCAAAGTCCTTTGAAGTATATTCTCCGCCATTATCTGTTCTGAGAATCTTGATTTTATTTTCTGAGTGATTTTCTATTAAGGCCTTGACCTCTTTGAATTTTCCAAAGACTTCATTCTTTCCTTTTAGAAAGTATATCCAAGTATTCCTTGAATAGTCATCAATGAATGTGAGATAGTATTCAAACCCACTTAGGGATGTGGTGGGCATTGGTCCACATACATCTGAATGTATTAACTCCAGAATGTTCTTAGTCTTTGTTTCACTCTTTGGAAAATGATTCTTGACATTCTTCCCCTTTTCACATCCTTTGCATGTGCCATTATGATCAACCTTCAAGTCTGGTAATCCTATGACCACCTTGCTCATATAGGGTAGGGTCTTGTAGTTAATGTGAGCAATCCTTCTATGCCATAGCTCACTGGGGCTAGTGGTTTCATGGACAAGGGCAGCTTCTGGGTGACCCTTGAGTTTGTAAAGACCTCCTTCTTCTTCACCAATAACAATTGCATCCTCAATTGATTTTCCTTTGGGCCACATAAGTACTTGTCCATCAATAAATGCAATTCTAAAACCTTTCTTATCTAGTGCTGAGATAGAGAGTAGGTTCTTCTTCAAACTTGGTACATATAAAATTTCTTTCATCTTTAAAGGTGTTCCAGAATCAAGCTTGTAGCTTGCTTCACCAATTCCCTTAATGGGATATTGATAATCATCTCCTAGAGATGCCTTTTGTGGAGAAGATTTTTCTTCAAGTCTTGAGAGAGTTTTCTTTTGACCTGTCATGTGCTTTGAAGCACCACTATCAATGAGCCATGTATCTTCTCCAGGAGACACAGATCCAGAGAGTGCAGAAAACAGGACATATTCTTCTGGATCTTCTTTCTTTACTTTAGATCTTTTCTTTCGAGGCCTTTCCTCTTCTTCCTCTTCTTCTTCTTCTTCTTCTTCTCCACTATCATCTTCTGCCATATGTGCATGGTGTCTTTTGTGGACAAACTTCTTCTTCTTTTGTGAAGTAAAAAATCTGGCAATGTGTCCTAGTTTAAGACAATTGAAACACTGGACTGTGGAGAGATCTTTTTCTGAGTTGGGTCCTCTCCCCCTTTTAAATCTAGGGAAGGGTTGAGATCCTTTATGGTCAACTTTCTTGAAGTGACCCTTTCTTATTCTTTTCGTGTGAGTAGCCAAAGCTTGGTCATCCTCTTTGAGAAGGGCTTCCCTATTGGCTACCCTATCTTCTTCTTGAACACAATCCTCCCATACTACATCAAACTTCATACTTTCTTTTCTGGCACACATAGTTTGAATAAATGACTCCCAAGGTCTAGTGAGACCATTTAGAGTAGTCATTACAAGTTAATCTTCATCAAGGGTATCTCCAATAGCATCTAGTTGTTCCTTGATTTGGGAAACCCTTGAGAAGTAGTCTTGAATGGATTCTCCTTTATTCATCTTGATACTCTTCAACTGAGTTCTTAGGTTCATCTTCCTATTGATGTTCTTTCATTCATACATTCTTCCTAGGGCATCATACATTTCCTTTGGAGTCCTCTTGGATGCCACTTGCGGAATCAAGTGGTCTTTAATAGAATCAACAATGATTATCTTTTCCCTAATCAAATCCTTCCTATGCTTCTCTTTGGCTTCATCTCCTTCAGGTTCTGCAACTTCATCCTTGATATATTGAGCAAGATCATTCTCTTCAAGAATGAGACCAATTTTGTATTTCCATGCCCGAAAATTCTCTATACCTTCAAGCTTGTATTCAAGCTTAGTGCTTGGAGCCATCTTCTCTTGGGGGAGTCCAAGAGATAAGAGATAAAGTAGTACTTACCAGGAAAACTTTACCTTTTCACTTTTCCGAATCTGCAACAGAATTTCTGGTTTATCTCACTTTTGGTCAAACTAGGGTTTGACTTTCTCGAAGTTCTACCCAACCAAAAACTTCGATCTAGGGCTCAAAAGATTGATTTTGAGAAGGGCTATTCAACCATGCAACCAGAAACCAAAAGATACTAACTTTTGCAGAAACCCTAATTTTGGGAGAGAGCGAGAGAAAAATAATTTAACCTTGTGAAAGATGGTCTATTCAGGCTAGCTCTGATACCATGTTAAGTTTAAACTAATTTGACTAGCAAGATCACTGAAAGAAACATGATCACAAGATAGACAAAGATATTACCCTGGGAAACCCTCATGGGGTAGAAAACCCAACAAAGCTTTCCTCAATAAGATGATCAACCAAAATACAAGATGTGCTCCAAGACTTGACATCCTTCTCTACCTCCTATGCAGACCTCTCAAACACAAGTGCGCTACTTTCTAAGCTGAGCAAGTGTGAGATAAGTGAGGAGCAATCTCCTCTACTTATACTAGTTCCCGACTGACTAATTCCCTTATGGGGCCGACCTCTCCCAATGAAGTCTAATAGCCCCTAATTAATTAACTCAGGGCTGACCCCCACATGGTGGATCTAATAACCCTGGTTACCACAATTCATCAGAGGAATAAACATCTCCGGATACATAATAGAATTACCTCGGAGGGATGACACATCTCCGGAATAATAAAGTACAAATATAATATTCTTAGAAGTTACAATATTTAACACTCATTTGGGTTAGCATCAATCACTCTCTTCTGTTGGCGCATTTTCCAACCACACATCATTTATTTTAGCTTCAAAGATTAATTTTCCACTTATCCTAAGTATTTTGACTTTATCATGTTCTTACATCATCAGTAGATCACAGTTTCAGTAAGTTGAGTCTCCTCCTACATTCGAGGAGTCAATTGGGCCATCAATATCAGTTAAGTGGGTCTCCTCCATCATTCATGGAGTGATCTGCATGACTAAAGCACCCTACTCAGTCCAACTAACAACATTTACTAGTTTATTCAGCCAACTGGAGACTAGAAAGCCCCCTTCTACACTGGTTGACTTCATCTGCTATTATTTTCACCTACTATTTAGTTAACTGCAGATAGAAAGGCACCCTCCCCTATTTTTGGGCATTCAGTTGAGTTCTAGATTCAGTTAGAATCAGTTAGATAGTTTCCAAGACTTTTAGAGTCAGTTACATAGTAGTTAAGTGGTTAACTGATGTGTTGAGTGGTGTTAAATTCCAAGTAATCCACTATCATGCATTCAATTCGAATGACCTCTCTGGAATTCGAATTGCTTGGCTTATTGTAGCCATTGTTACACATTGTAATTATCTTCTGAGTTTATGATAATGCATGAACTGCTGCAAACCTTTTGCATCCGTGTTTTGACATATTATTTGCCGCATGCATCTCTAGTAATTGTTGTCTCTGTTTCATAGATATGTTGTGCTTATATTTTTCATGGTATCAAAGCCATGGAAGGACAAGGAAACATTTCTACATATTTTTACTGATAAAGCTTTCTGCACTTCTGCACTAGTGTTTCTGCATTTTTTCACTTCTGCACTAGTGTGTTTGCACCAGTGCTTTCTGCACCTGGAACACATATGCATCTTGAGCAAGATTGCTAAAACATATTCCAACTCTGCACTAGAAGCTGAATGTTTTCCACATAATTCATGGATATTGTGCATCCGACTTTTCAAGATTGCTTGATAGTCTATGCCGGGTGTGATGCAACTTGAAAAGTGTAGGTTGTCGACCTAAATATTGTTTATTGTTTGTGACTGCAGGTTTCTCTAAAAAATATTACAACATCTTCGATGAATCTGAAAGCAATTCCTCCTCTCTCTCCATTCAACTATGATGAGTGGAAACCAAATATGATAGCATATCTGAAGAGATAGGGTCTTTTTGATATGTGTATTTGTGTTATGAGAGATTTTGCTTCCTATGAATAAGAGAATGATTGGCTAAATGACTGTGACAGTTCCTTTGGAGAAATGTGTATTGCTATGTCTCCTAGTATGTGCTACCTCAAGAAAATTACTGAAAATCCAAGTGATCTATGGGCCCAACTGGACAAAGCATTTGGAAAGCATAATGAAGAGATTGGTGCAAATTATTTAGAGAACAAGCCTAGTGATACCTCCTTAAGTGTTATCTCTAATTATTTTTCATCCTCAACCATATCTGTCACGTCCCCATTTTGGCCCCCTTTGTATTAAATCGTAAATGATGTAAATATTGTAATTCAATCATGGTGAGGAGCTCAAGGCCAAGGCTCCACCATTGATTTAGCATTTTATGTATCGGCAATTAAAGAAATAGATTCCTATGGTTCTTGTGCTAGAAGGGCACGATGTAAGTAAGACATCATGTAAATACGAATTTTAATGAAAAATACCCACAACTAGCTATGCAATGCAACAAAGAGATGGGGGGCATGATTCTACAAGGAATAGGGGGGGGGGATTATTCAAACCCTTGAGCCAATGGTGTTAGTCCATGTGTCAATGAGAAAGCCCATAAACCACCAACTACCCATTTTGGGCTATGGACCCAATCATTTAATTCTTCCAAGAAATTGGTTAAGGCAGTTAATGCCTTGGGAATGAAGAAGTATGGCAGCCAATTTCGTGCATGGGCAAGCCATCAACCTGGAAATTCGTGTTTTGTCTCCTTGGGAAAGAAAAAACCCACGAAATGGTGCCCAAAGCCATTCTAAACAGGAAGTCTTCACTCATTCACGCAGTGGGAGCTAGCTGGGTCTTCCCCTACACGTTTTTCATCCAAATCCTGCGTTCTTCCATGCCCAGGAATTCGTTTTGGTATTGTGCAACAGCTGGGGAAGGAGGGACGCGAATTGGGACTGAGGGAGAGGTCGTTTTTTCCCCTGGGGCATTTTTCTAGAATGGGTTTTGCTCTCCCAGTTGAATTTTCCAGTTGCCAATACGTTTTGAGTCTACCCACGTTTTTCCGAGTTAGTTGAAACCCCATCTCATGCATTTCACTGTAAAAACGTTTTATCCTGCCCCATATTTGTGTTTTGCTGTTATGTGCATCCTTGTTTTTGGTTTGAACCTGTGAACTGAAGTTTTGGAGTGGTAGTGGATAGAAGTGGCTTGATAAACCTAGTGGGGGAGACAACCTCTCAAGAAGATCAAGAGGGCTTGGGTTACTCTTCTATGCATACCCTGAGAGCACTAGATAGGGAAGGTATGGCTTGAGGGACTGTACAGTAGTGAAAAGAATACTTCCTTGTGCTGGGTGTGTAGGTATTGTGGGTGCCAAGCTAGATAGATCTTGCAAGGTTATCCCTGGCTCTGTGCTGGAGCTCACTATCTTAGCAAATCTTCCTTTCCATCTCCTTGCAGCCTGATAAACCCAATTGTAGATTGGCTTGGCTCATTTTGGTGTATGCTTGGCTATGTGTGAGTCTGTTGTTCCCTAGTTCCTTGTAGAGATCATTCCCAGCTCGGGGGTGGCAGTGGTGCTGAGAGATTGAGGAACACACTGACCTATGGTTGGGTGGAACGTTGTGGTTGCATAGCCAGTTGCTTGGGACTACCTTATTGAGATAAGTATTCTCTTGTATATTCTTGAAATTATTTAATTGATGGATATCTGAATGTATGGTGAAGGTGTAAATGATATTACTTCCGCTGTGTTAAAAAAAATAGTTATGCATCTACATATGTCTTTTATATCGTGTGAAAACTTGCTTAATAAGTTCCTGGGGCTAGATGCCCAGTTTAGTATCACGTCCGTTCTACACTTTCATATGTATATGTATATTTTCATTTTACATTTGAATGTTTGTTTTTAATGTATGGGGACTGGATGCCCGGTATAACGTCACGATCCTCTCCATCTAGTTGGTATGATGGGAGGGGACGTGATAGAATGGTATCAGAGCTGCGTTGCAGCATTGGGCCTCTATGGGCCAAATCTGATAGCAATTACAAGAAAAAAGTTTTTTTTTCTTAAGAGTTTTGAAAAAAAAAAAAAATTGGTTTAAGTCTGTTTTTGAAAATTTTTGTTTTAAGCCGTTTCGGGAAGTCGTCCCGAAATTTCGGAAAAGTTCCGCAAACCTTCCCGCAATTGCGGAAGAGTTCGGCGAACCTTCCTGTTGCGGAAGAGTTCCGCGAACCTTCCCGCAATTGCGGAAGAATTCAGCGAACCTCTCCGAAACAGCGGAGAAAAACTTTTTAAGAGAAAAATTTTCTAAGTATCGGAATTTTTCGGAAGGATTTCTCTTCCGAAATTTCAGAAGGAATTCTCTTCCGAAATTGCGGAAGTACTCCGCGAATCATTCCGCAATGCGGAAGAGTTCGGCGAGTCGTTCCGAAATTGCGGAAGACTTCGGCGAATCGTTCCGCAACTGAGGAAGCCTTCGGCGAATCGTTCCGCAATTGCGAAAGACTTCGCCGAATCGTTTCGAAAAATCACCCGAAACCAGGGAAGCATTCCGCGAACGGCTCCGAAATTGCGGAAGCCTTCGCCGAATGGATCTGCAATTGCGGGAGCATTCACCAAATGGCTCCGCAATTGCGGGAGCATTCGCCGAATGGCTCCGCAACTGCGGAAGCCTTTTCCGAATGGCTCCACAATTGCGGGAGCGTTCAGCAAATCGCCCCGCCATTGCGGATGCATTCGGCGAACTGCTCCACAATTGCGGAAGCGTTCGGTGAACTGCTCCGCAATTGCGGAAGCTGTCACCGAACCGCCCCGCAGTTGCGGGAGCATTCAGTGAACTGCCCCACAGTTGCGGGAGCAATCAATGAACCGCCCGTCGCGGCCGGATGAAGCCACAATGGGGCAAGCCCCCTTGACCCCCTTTTTTGTTTTCTCCTCGTATGTCGTTGGTTGTAAGAGAATTCTATGATTTTCAACGTAATGTTTTCCCATGTGCATGATGTAATTTGTGAATTCTGAGAATGTAATGCAGCTAACAATTGTGTTGATGAACACATTTCAGAGAGTCACAGTTACAGCAGGGTAACACTCTAGATAATACAGTCAGAGAGTTTTGGATCTTGTTTGGGCCAAGAAAATGAACATCATGAATGATGCACAGGATCCCTATGAACCTGAGACAGATGCCATGGGGGAAAACATACAGGTTGAGAATGCTGAAACAAAATCTAATGGGAGAAGAAATCAAGAGACCCCTCCAGATGTTGCAGCCACCATGAGAAGCCTAAGGGTGGAATTGCAAAGCTGTAGGGAAGATAATGAAAGGATGATTAAATCTCAAGAAGAACAAAACCAGCTGAATGCAGCCATGCTACAGAGTTTAACAGACATCCAAAGGAAAATAAACTTTGGGCATCAGATATCAAATCTAGAAAGGGGTGGGAGTAGCTCTAGAAGGAATTCCCGCAAGAGGGCCAGTAGCCCAAGAAGAGTTTCTACAGATAGGACATATACTCCAGAAATCTCTTCTAATTAATCATCTGACTCTGAAGAATCCATGGAGGTTTCAAGCTCTTCATCTCACATGAGTAAGAGGAAGAAGCACTACAAGAACAATTCACATGGGGAATTTAAGAAGGAAAAACCTCCTACATTTGATGGAGAAGTAAAGTCTGGTCAAGAAGCTGAAGCTTGGCTTCTTGGGATGAGAAAGTATTTCCAAGTCCAAGACTACTCGGGAAATATGAAGGCAAGGGTAGCCATCTTCAACTTGAATGGAAGAGCATCTATATGGTGGGAACACACCAGGAAAGTGAAGAAGATCAACAAAAGGAAGATCATGTGGAAGCAGTTCAAGAAATACTTCAAGCAGAAGTACCTCTCTGATAGGTACTATGATGATAAGATCAAAGAGTTCCATGAGCTGAGATTGGGACAATCGACCATGGAAGAATATGCAAACAAGTTCTTGGAGCTGCTGAGGTATGCCAGGTACATTCGAGATGATAAGGTGAAAATTCAGCGTTTCCTAAGTGGACTGCCCCAGTCATATAAAGATAGAATTGAGTTTGATGAACCTCGAACTCTAGAGGAGGCCATAAGAAAGGCCAAGTATTGCTTTGATCAAAACAGAAGCAAACCAGAATTCCATAAGGCATGGAAGGATAAGAAAATGAGAAGTTTGATCAAAGGAAGAATGGGTTCAAGCCTCCTCAATTCAGGAATCAGCAAAGGCAGCCATCACAGGTTGTAACTAAGCTAGCTACGATGATGGGAGACAAGCCAAGAGATCCAAAGGAGCCAAGAAAACCACTTCAATGTTGGGGTTGTGGAGGAGACCACATGCTTATAAAATGTCCACATCGGAATGGGAATGCGAATCAAGTTCACAACATCCAAGGAGCTGGAACTGTGGGTCAAGTGGCGAGAGCAATCCCTAGAATCTATGCAGCAGTAGAAGACCGCCAGGAAGATCATCAGTCAACTGTGGTTGAAGTTGAAGGTAAGATTGCTAAGCAATCTGTTTCTATTTTGATTGATCCTGGATCTACTCACAGTTATGTCACTCCTAGAATTGTTGAGGTTTGTGCTTTCAAAAAATTAAAGCATAGTAAATCATGGTTAGTTCAACTAGCCACAGGAACCAAGAGAAGAGTTAGTGAAATAGTAGAGAAATGTCCATTAGAGATGGATGGGCTATTCACTTATGCAGATCTGAATATTTTGCCACTTGGTTCCTATGATATTCTCATGGGAATGGATTGGTTAGAAGCACACAGGGTTAAACTCGACTGCTACAATAAGACATTCGAATGCATGGACGAAGAAGGAAACCCGAGGGTTGTAAAAGGCATTCCAAAGGTGACTTCTGTTAGACAGGTTTCAGCAATGCAGTTGAAGAAGTTCTGTAGGAAGGGATGTCAATTGTATGCAGCCCACATTTTAGAGGCAGCAGAGAACGAAACTCTTAAACTGGAGGACTATCGTGTATTGCAAGAATTTAGGGATGTCTTTCCAAATGAGATTCCAGGACTTCCTCCAAAGAGAGACATTGACTTTACAATTGAACTTGTGCCAGGAGTGGCACCAGTGTATAAGACACCCTATAGGATGAGTACACCGGAATTGCTAGAATTAAAAATGCAATTACAAGAGTTGCTGGAAAAGAAATATATTAGGCCAAGTGTGTCCCCGTGGGGAGCACCTATTCTATTTGTGAAAAAGAAAGATGGAACACTTAGGTTATGTATTGACTACATGCAGTTGAACAAAGTCACTGTGAAGAACAAATACCCATTGCCCCGAATTGATGACCTTTTTGACCAAATGAGAGGAGCAAAGGTATTTTCAAAGATTGACTTGAGGTCTGGTTACCATCAGGTAAGAATCAAAGAAGAAGATATTCATAAGACAACCTTTAGAACGAGGTATGAACACTATGAGTTTGTAGTAGTACCATTCGGTCTTACAAATGCACCAGCTACATTCATGTGTCTCATGAATAATGTTTTTAGCAAGTATTTGGACAAGTTTGTTCTTGTATTCCTAGACGACATTCTCATCTATTCTAAGAACGAGGAAGAGCATGAAGAACATTTGAGAATGACAATGCAGTTACTAAGGGAGCATAAGCTGTATGCAAAGTTGAGCAAATGTGACTTTTATAAAGATAGAATTCATTATTTGGGTCATATCATATCCGACGAAGGAATATCTGTAGACCTTGAGAAGATTGAAGCCATTATGAATTGGCCAACTCCAAGGAATGTGACTGATGTGAGATATTTTATGGGCCTTGCTGGTTACTACAGGAGGTTTATCGAAGGATTCTCCAAGGTTGCAAACCCGATCACTTCTTTGCAAAAGAAGGGGATAAAGTTTGAATGGTCACCAAGATGTGAGGAAAGTTTTCAACGGTTGAAGAATCTTCTTACAAGTGCATCAATCTTGAAGATTGCAGACCCGGAAAAAGACTTTGTGGTGTGTACCGACGCATGCAATCAAGGACTTGGAGGAGTTCTTATGCAAGACAACCATGTGATATGCTATGAGTCAAGAAAGTTGAAGGAGCATGAGAAGAACTATGCTACTCATGATATAGAACTTGCAGCCATAGTACATGCCTTGAAGATGTGGAGGCATTACTTAATGGGAAGAAAATTTGAGTTAAGGACATACCATTGTGGTTTGAAATACTTATTTGATCAGCCAACTTTAAATGCTAGGCAAGCTAGGTGGTTGGAATTTTTGTGTGAATTTGATTTTGAGATCAAACACATAAAAGGGAAAGAAAACAAGGTGGCTGATGCACTCAGCAGGAAGGTACGTGAAATGTATGTGGCAGCGCTTAGTACTTGCCAACCAGATTTGAAGCAGCAGATTGTTAACCATATGGTTGAGGATGAAGTGTATGAGCAGGTAAAGGACAAACTGCAGCAGCAAAACCTTGAAAAGAAGTATGAAGGCTATCATTTGGAAGAAGGCGGACTTCTTACTTACCAGAATAGAGTCTATATTCCAAATGAGGCAGATTTGAGGAGGACTGTTATGGATGAAATCCATAAAGCTCCATACTCTGGTCACCCAGGATATCAGAAAACAATTGCTACAGCAAGAAAATATTATTTCTGGCCAGGCATGAAGAAGGACATCGCTGAATACATCTCTAAGTGCATGGAATGTCAGCAGGTGAAGGTTGAACACCAACACCCAGCAGGTTTATTGCACCCAGTGCCAATCCCAGAATGGAAATGGGAAATAATTTCCATGGATTTTATTACAGGATTTCCAATGACTAAGAGACAACACGATTCCATCATGGTTGTGGTGGACAAGTTAACAAAGGCAACACATTTCATACCGGTTAAGTCCACACACAAAGCCGATGCCATTGCAAATATTTTCATGAAGGAAATTTTTCAGATTACATGGGTTGCCTAAGGCAATAATTTCTGACAGGGATACCAAGTTCACTTCCAATTTTTGGAAACGTCTCTTTGCCAATTTGGGTACACAATTGAACTTTAGCACCGCGTACCATCCTCAAACAGACGGGAAAACAGAAAGAGTAAATTAGGTGCTTGAAGACATGCTTCACATGTATGTAATGGACAAGCCATCCAAGTGGGAGGATTATTTGCACCTGGTAGAGTTTGCATATAATAATGGGCAGCAAGAATCATTGGGAATGAGTCCATATGAGGCTTTGTACCGCAGAAGGTGTAGGACACCAGTGACTTGGGACAATCCAGTGAACCGAATCGTACTTGGGCTAGAATTGCGTAAGGAAATGGAACAAGAGGTTGCAAAGATTCGGCAAAATTTAAAAGCAGCCCAGGATAGACACAAAAGCTATGCAGATAAACACAGAATTCATAGGGAATTAAATGTTGGGGATCATGTGTATCTTAGAGTGAGATCAAGGAAGAGTTCCTTGAAGCTTGGGAGTTGTGCCAAGCTATCACCTAGATATTGTGGGCCATTTGAAGTGCTTGAAAGAATAGGGCCAGTTGCATATAGACTTGCATTGCCTGCTAGCACTAAAGCTCATAATGTTTTTCATGTCTCTTTGCTTAAGAAATATGTACATGATCCTAACCATGTGATTAATTGGGATGTGATCCAGGTGGAACCCGAGGGAGAATTCCAAACCGATCCATTGCGCATCCTAGACAAGAAAGTAACATTGCTCCGGAATCGAGCCATCGGACAGGTAAAGGTGCAATGGAAGCACTATGGTCCCGATGAGGCTACATGGGAGCTGGAGGATGCCATGAGGGTGGCATATCCATTTTTGTTCAATTTTGATGAGCACTGAGGACAGTGCTAATGTAAGGGGAGGGGTATGTCACGTCCCCATTTTGGCCCCCTTTGTATTAAATCGTAAATGATGTAAATATTGTAATTCAATCATGGTGAGGAGCTCAAGGCGAAGGCCCCACCATTGATTTAGCATTTTATGTATCGGAAATTAAAGAAATAGGTCTTGTGCTAGAAGGGAACGATGTAAGTAAGACATCATGTAAATACGAATTTTAATGAAAAATACCCACAACTAGCTATGCAATGAAACAAAGAGATGGGGGCATGATTCTACAAGGAATAGGGGGGTGGGGGGATTATTCAAACCCTTGAGCCAATGGTGTTAATCCATGTGTCAATGAGAAAGCCCATAAACCACCAACTACCCATTTTGGGCTATGGACCCAATCATTTAATTCTTCCAAGATATTGGTTAAGGCAGTTAATGCCTTGGGAATGAAGAAGTATGGCAGCCAATTTCGTGCATGGGCAAGCCATCAACCTGGAAATTTTTGTTTTGTCTCCTTGGGCAAGAAAACACCCACGAAATGGTGCCCAAAGCCATTCTAAACAGGAAGTCTTCACTCATTCACGCAGTGGGAGCTAGCTGGGTCTTCCCCTACACGTTTTTCATCCAAATCCTACGTTTTTCCATGCCCAGGAATTCGTTTTGGTATTGTGCAACAGCTGGGGAAGGAGGGACGTGAATTGGGACTGAGGGAGAGGTCGTTTTTGCCCCTGGGGCATTTTTCTGGAATGGGTTTTGCTCTCCCAGTCGAATTTTCCCGTTGCCAATACGTTTTGAGTCTACCCACATTTTTCTGAGTTAGTTGAAACCCCATCTCATGCATCTCACTGTAAAAACGTTTTATCCTGCCCCATATTTGTGTTTTGCTATTATGTGCATCCTGATTATTGGTTTGAACCTGTGAACTGAAGTTTTGGAGTGGTAGTGGACAGAAGTGGCTTGATAAACCTAGTGGGGGAGACAACCTCTCAAGAAGATCAAGAGGGCTTGGGTTACTCTTCTATTCATACTCTGAGAGCACTAGATAGGGAAGGTATGGCTTGAGGGACTGTACAGCAATGAAAAGAATACTTCCTTGTGCTGGGTGTGTAGGTATTGTGGGTGCCAAGCTAGATAGATCTTGCAAGGTTATCCCTGGCTTTGTGATGGAGCTCACTAGCTTATCAACTCTTCCTTTCCATCTCCTTGCAGCCTGATAAACCCAATTGTAGATTGGCTTGGCTCATTTTGGTGTATGCATGGTTATGTGTGAGTCTGTTGTTCCCTATTTCCTTGTAGAGATCATGCCCAGCTCAGGGGTGGCAGTGGTGCTGAGAGATTGAGGAGCATACTAGCCTATGGTTGGGTGGAACGTTGTGGTTGCATAGCCAGTTGCTTGGGACTACCTTATTGAGATAAGTATTCTCTTGTATATTCTTGAAATTATTTAATTGATGGATATCTGAATGTATGGTGAAGGAGTAAATGATATTACTTCCGCCGTGTTAAAAAAAATAGTTATGCATCTACATATGTCTTTTATATCATGTGAAAACTTGCTTAATAAGTTCCTGGGGCTAGATGCCGAGTTTAGTATCACGTCCGTTCTGCACTTTCATATGTATATGTATATTTTCATTTTACATTTGAATGTTTGTTTTTAATGTATGGGGCCTGGATGCCCGGTATAACGTCACGATCCTCTCCATCTAGTTGGTATGATGGGAGGGGACGTGACAATATCTCATGATGAAGTTGTTCAAGATGAAGAAGAAGCTTCAGATTCAACACTCATGTTCTCAATGCATTCTATTTCGAATTCTGAGCAAGATAAGCCAGCTCATACTCTAGAATCTGAAGAGGTTCTTAAATCCTCTCTTTTACATGAGTTTTTTGGTGTTCAGAATGATGATCTATTGAATGTTTTGGAGGTTAAATCAAAGTTCGGAGGTGATGCATTTTCCCTCCTTGATCGCATGCTTCCTATGTGCTTCTGTTTGATCATTGGCACATGTTCCCAGAGTTTCATTGAATATGGAGGACACTACCATTCGCTTGGGTTCAAGTCTGAGGCACATTTTAGTGATTTTGGTTTTGATCTCACCCCTTTTGGTTCAAAGGAGATCACAAGAAACCATCTATCAATTCTTGGATATGATTTAACTTCCACTAATAAGAAGTTCAAGTTTCAAGAGCAATTAGATATGATTGGAGCTGATCCCACCTCAATTGGTTCAAATTACATGTTCCAGGATGATATTCATATTTTTGTATTTGTTCTCACCATGTTCGGTCTAAAGAGCAAGTTAAAAAAGGCTCCTGAAGGAGAATACAAGCACATGTTTTTGAAGCATGATCCACTTCTTCCCAAGAGGAAGATACCTCCAGACATATGATCAAGCATCACACCTACTTGAGTTTGGAGAAATTAATCCTTTGGTGTGTTTTAGTCTATTTTGAGGGGGGGTTTTCCCATTAGGTTTTCTCCATTTCCTTGGTTCATGGACTATTCTTTATTTGGATTATTTATGTACTGGGTGACCTATGGCCTTTGTTTCCAGGGCCCTTTTATTATTTTTATTTGCTCCACATGAGATTAGATTAAGGTGGGGTGTTGGAGCATTTTCCAACCACACATCATTTATTTGAGCTTCACAACTTAATTTCCACTTATCCTAAGTATTTCGACTCTATCATATGCTTACATCATCAGTAGATCACAGTTTCAGTAAATTGGGCCTCCTCCTACATTCGAGGAGTCAATTGGGCCATCAATATCAGTTAAGTGTGTTAGACACAATGATCACTGAGAGGGGGGGAGCGAATCAGTGAGCCTATACTTGAACCAAATTTCAACTTCAAACACAATCTTATATCTTCATTCACACATTCACTTCCATATCATTTTCATCAATAACCTATATCATTAATCATTTATCAAGTAAAGCATATAATGATCAACACATTGCACAAGAGACACACAATATAGTTTGAAATATTTTCGTAATTGGTTCAACATCTACAATTGTGAGGCAATTCAACACCAACTGAAATAAAAGAGCACCAACTCTTTATCTAGGACCCTGCATAGTTATTCTTAGCTCCTACTAAGAAGTGGATACAAGACCCAACTTGTAAGTATATTTATTTACAAGACTCAGCTTCCAAATTATAGGTACATATACATTACACTTGTCAACAATGTCTTGTCATCACTATCTCATCCTGTCCAGTCATCAACTCAATCATGTCATAAACTGCAGCACTTGTCTCTTCTCCATATTTAGACTGTCATCAGCATTGATCATCAAGCCCAAATTTACATCATTCAGAATGTCAAATAAGTCTTCAGCATATTGTCATCATAGCAACATAATATCACCATTCCGTCCACAAGCATTATTGCAGTTCACCATGTCTTCTTGAACATCTCTTTCAACATCACATCAGCATCATTGCACAGTTCATATTCAACGTGATCACTGTCATGCACATATCATGATTATCAACCGCTTCAAGGTCAACAAACTATCCACAAATTCATTTTTTCAAAAACATCAGACTGTCCAGCATCTTCTCATTGTTTGACCATGTATTTAATGATGTCCTAGATCATTCATATGCAAATCAACATTATGTCTCTATAAATCTTTATCATGTCTTCATTGTTCACCAGCTTCCTAGCATCATCTATTGCTGTTGTAGTTGTTGTTCACTCCACCAAAATCATCTGAGCCATGCGAACTACTCCTCCTGATTTATGCGAGTTTTTCCTATCTCCTCTCCTAACACAAACAACGAAATCTCTCATCTTTTTATACAAGAGCTTTTCCAGATTTAAAGGAGGTCGACTTGTTCAAGGCATATTTTTATTTGATATTGTTCTCATCAAGCCGACTTGTCACATTGTATTTTAATTTTATCATTTAATAAATTAAATGATTATATATATTTAAGTTTGTGTTTCTTACCACCTCATCAACAAATAAATATATTTACAAGTATATATTTAATTTACATCCCATGTGGCTTCCACCATTTAATATGCCCTCACTGTCCTTCATTTTCATGCTCGCAAGGGTTAGATGGCATTCCCACATGGGGTTTAACCCTTGAAAAGCTAAGCATGCATCTTTGGTTAAGTGTGCCCACACTAGGGTCATAAGAAATCCCACAATAGCTTCTTGATTTCCTTCTTTGACATGCCCACACTTTGTCTTTCTTACCACATGCATGTGGTCTTAACACCCACATGACCAACTTATTTTTCTTTCAACATGCCCACACTAGTTAATTTTCATACCCGCATATACTTTATGAAGCATTCCCACAAGATCATGCTTTCTTGGCATTGCCATCACCTTCATCCATTTACACCTTGCTTGTCAACTTGTCATCTTGCCTATAGTCTCTTATGCCAAGTAATATTTCATTCATTGTCCTTGTCCATGAACCATGCCATGCCACCTTCCATATCTCCAATTCATTCTTGTCTAGGGTATTAGGACCAAACGACCACAGAATGGGTCATTTCCAATTCCCATCACTTTTTCCACTCTGTCTATGTCATCAAGCTTTCCATCAGCACTTTGTCCAGTCAATCCTGTGTCATTAATGTTGTCATCAATGACAACCATAGACACACATATTCATCAAAGTGGGCCTCCTCCATCATTCAGGGAGTGATCTGCATGACTAAAGCGCCCTACTTAGTCCAATTGACAACATTTACTAGTTTATTTAGCCAACTGGAGACTAGAAGGCGCCCTACTACATTGGTTGACTTCATCTGGTGTTATTTTCATCTATTATTCAATTAACTGCAGACAGAAGGCACCCTCCCTTATTTTTGGGAATTCAGTTGAGTTCTGGATTCAGTTAGACTCAGTTAGACAGTTTTAGATTCTGTTAGAGTCAATTACATAGTAGTTAAGTGGTTAACTGATGTGTCGAGTGGTGTTAACTGCCAAGTAAGCCACTCCCATGCATTCAATTCGAATGACCTCTCTGGAATTCGAATTGCTTGGCTTATTGTAGCCATTGTTACGCATTGTAATTATCTTCTGAGTTTATGATAATGCATGAACTGCTGCAAACCTTTTGCATCATTGTTTTCACATATTATTTGCCGCATGCTTATCTAGCAATTGTTATCTTTGTTTCATAGGTATGTTGTGCTTAGATTTTACATCTTCCTCTCTTTCTTTTTCTTTGCTCTCTCTTGCTCTCTTGCTCCCATTTTGAAGAGAGCCATTGTAATTTCCATATTTGAGAAGTTAATAGAATAAATATTTGGAGGAATTACTGTCCTTGGCATGGTGGATGAGGTGATATTGTCACATTCATAGTTTTTCTTGCATTTGTGGATCTCAAGCAAAGTTTTTTGCTTGAGAATAGCATTGTAATAGTTTTTTTACATGCTATGCGGGTTGTCTCTTAGTATTTGAGAAGTTAATATATTTCTTGTTTAAATATTTTGTTTCTCAAGTCTTAGTTTGTTTCTCACCCCATTTACATTGTTGAGCTAGTTTGTTACAAGTTGCCTAAGTTTGAAGAGTGGGATTTCCGGGTGGAATACCCCATTGTGCAACAATATTTGAAGGACTTTCCATATTCAACTAACAATTCTTTATTTGCATATTTTTCAAGCTTCTTTAACACTCTCATTTCATATTTTCTCATGTTTTTACATGCTATATTTGCCTTAGAAAAATTTCTGATTTTTACATGCAAAGTTTCAAGTCTATTTTAAACTCATTTCTATCACTTTTGTACTATAATAACTTGCTATTTTGTGTAGGTTTTTGATCTTAGAGGGGGATGGAATGCCCAAATTTGACAAATAACAAGCATAAAAGACACCCAAGGGTGACCACTCCAAGTCTCTCTAAAAAAAGGGTCAAATTTATCTCTTTTTCCCTCTTTTTCCACATTTAATAAGTGTTGAGATATTATCATTGTAACAAGCCCAAGAGTGTCTCTTGGGCTTGAACTTATTGCACTTCATTCAAGTTTCCAGTTCTTATTTAGTTAGTTTTTTTTCAGTTGCATGCAAGTGAAGAGGCTCTACCCATCCTTGCATGGTTTTGTTAGTTTCTTGGGTGTAGCATTTACTTCCTTGTTATTTTCTTTTGCCTGTACCTCACAAGTGAGACGATCTGCCTCTCCCGTGATATCATGCTTGGATTTCATTTATTTCTAGTAATTTTATTTAAGTTTTTTTTATTTTTCCCGCACCTCACAAGTGAAGAGGCTCTTCCCATCCTTGTGAAATCGCACTTGGCTTGTACTTTATTTCTGTAATTTTATTTCAAGTTATTTCATTTTTCCCACACTTCACAAGTGTTATAGCTGTCATGTCCCAAATTTGGAATTGGGTCACAATGGCCTAATCACATTAGACCTATTCATTAGAGTTTGTCAAATTGATGCTAAAGGTCAAATAATTGCCAAGGAGGAAAATTACTAGTTTCCTAGGTTTGGGGTGGAAGCTTTGGGATTTGGAATAATGGGGATAATAAATGATGTTTGAACATTAGAATGGAATAAATATTTAATAAAGGAGCTAAATAAATATATACAAGTGAAAATCAAATTGGCATTTCATGATGAAGACACATGGAGGAAGTGGGACCCACATATGGCTAGATTTCCCCACTACATTTGGCATCATTCTCTCACCAATTCGAATTCAAGGTGAATGGTAACATACTTGGGGGAGTCCAAAAGGTATTATTCATTGCATGACTCATCCAAGGTCGAAATATAGAGGAAGTGTAACTCCCATGGAAGAGGAAGAGGCAATTTGGAGCTAGTGAGACACTTGGGCTAGATTCCCTAGCTCTATGACAACAATGATGAAGATGCTATGACACCTATGACACAAATCAGACCTGAAGGCTGACATATGACATATATGACATGTCAGGGCTAAAAATAGACTCCAAGAGGGCGCTCAAGGGTGTTAGGGCAGCTAAGATGCTTCCACATGTGATTTGGTGGAAGTGGGAGACTAGGAATTGTTGTACAAGTGGCGTTCTTTGGAATCTCTTCCCAACTTGAGTTGGCATGAGTCTCTTGGAAGGAATTCGACCCATGGAGGACATTAGAAGTTTATAAATTTCAATAACAAAGAATGAAAGCAGCTTTTGATCATTTGTAGAATTTGCAATTGCATTTGTGAAGAGGGAGAGCTAGTGGATGACTAGTTTCTTGCCTTAGCCAATTTCGAGGGTGAAAGATTCCCATCCAAGTTGGCAATTGGAAAGGCCATTCAGACCTTTCATTTGGAGCTTTAATGGATTCTTTATTTGTAGGTGTAAGCTACAGGGCAGCTCATGGTTTCTTCTATTGCAGCTCACTCCTTCAACCATTTCCAGTTTTGATGGCATATTCTTGATCCTTGAGGGAGGGCGTTTTTGGTGAGCTATTGTACTCTTTGGGGGAGCTTCTAATGCCCCATTTCTTTTTTAATATGAATTAAATACTCTTTTCTTCATCTCCAAAAATTTTCAGGTCGAAATTCCAAGTAGAAATGTATAAATCTCATTTTTAATGGAAGAACAATGTCATTTCCCCACTACCTTGTTGTGAGCCAATGTATTGATGGTGATTTCGAATGAATGGATGATTCTCTGATATATTTGTGGTAAATATACTGCCATGGATGTCTTATACAATTTTCATGTGCTGTACTTGAGCATTTGAAGCATTTTTACTCAGTTTAATTGCATTGGGAGAAGAAATAGTGCCATTTCCCCAAGGGTCGAATTGGGGATTTTTGCAGTTGAATGGGAGAGGGTGAGAACGGTTGTAATAAACCATTAATGGTGCATATGAGACATTAATAACATAATTAACACATTACATACCTCTTTTCATAAATTTGAGTGGGTTTGGAGGCATTTGGGAAGCCATTTTCAGTACTTACCTTAGGGGGATTTGAACCCCAAATTACTAGTAAAATTGCATACTTGGTCCAGAATCTTAAGAGATTTTGCAGAGGTCTTTTGGTGGCCATATGTTATCCCTGAAAATCATATTCAATTCCTAATATCATTCATAAACCTTCCTTGAATATTTGAAGGCATTTGGAGTCAATTTGAGACCTAGAGACCAATACTAGTCAAAGGGAAATCACTAGTAAAGTTACCTACATTGACCAGAATTGAAAGAGTATTTGCAGAAGTGTTTTAAAGGTACAAAGGCATCCCTGAAGCACATATTTATGTTCTAATATCATTCATATACCTTCTCAGAAGATTTGGGATCATTTGGGGCAAATTTGGGACCTAGAGAGCGAAACTAGTCAAAGGTCGAACCAAGGAAAAAAGGTGGAAAATTGAAATTTTAATAAAATTCCTAACAAGGGACATTACAATAGCGCTTGGCTTGCGTTAATTTGTAGTTATTGCTTAAAGGAATAAAATTTAACTCAAGCCTCATCTTTGCTCCGTATTCTCTCCCCTCACTAGTTCAACTGATCTTGGGTGACAAGAAAGGGAAAAGATTTGTGTTGGCTAGTTTAATAGGCACCCATAAATATATCTTCACTAGAAAGGAGAAAAAGAGGCTTGACAAGTGGAGATAGTGGGGTAGAGGTTGTGGGGAGCCTCGTGGCACTTGTGTCTTCCAGTTGAGCACCCAACAAGTTTAGTGATTGACCCGTGGAGCTAGTTGGGAACCTTGTGTTCTCAATTTGAGCACCCAACATTCTCTCTCTTATCGAAGGAGATAGTCTCTTGGGGTAGACAAATAGATTAATTCATTTTATTTATTTATTGCAGCAACAAACCTTAAATTCCCTAAGTTAAAGAGAGACATAAAATATATTAAAATTTGCAGGACCACTTGCACAATATTGTTACTATTGTTCGCAATATTTTCTTCCGAAGTGTTTCATTTACAGCTCAGCCTTATTTTGTGTATCTTTGATTCAATAAGTTGTTATTGATCTACATTTTAATTCTTATGTGATATCTTGATAATCTTGTTACAAGCATCTTACATTTATTTGTTCATTTACTGGAAGTTGTTATATCTTGTTATATTTTGTAAGTGAATGAGTTAATACTTTGGAAAAGTACTTGATAAGATTGTGACTCCATAGCCTTAGTAGAGACATAACTAGTCTGGTTGGTTAATTGGTTGTTTCTATATTACATACATCTTTGATTCATTGTCAGAAGGTTTACTTGTCATTGAAATAATTGCATCACTGCACGCAGACTACCATTTTCATTTTTTTAGTAACATACAACTCCCAAAAACAAAAGAAACATAGTAATTAGGGACTACCCCCCTTGGCCTTTAGGAGTTGTGGTCTAAATAGAGGAGTTTAGGACCGAGGTGACATTGGGTTCTTAAATCATAGTTTCCCTCAGGAACACACATATCGATTGGGAGACTTACCCGTGTTCAAGTCTGTTTTAAGCGGCAACCATCTCCAACAATCTTTTTAACAATGGTCATTAAATTCTTATTACTGGATTCTGCCAGACCATTTCCTTGGGGATAATAATTTGATGAATGTGATAGGATGATACCATACTATGTCTTAGCATTATCCGTGGTGATCCTAGTGGGCTCACCGAACCTAGTGATAATATTATCTTCTAAGAATTCCATAATGACCTTATCGGTACCCTGCTTTCTTGGGGTCTGCTTCTACCCACTTGGTAAAATAATCAGTGGCAGTTAGGATCCAAGTATAATCGTTTCTAGAGTTATCCTTAAACTGACGAATGAAATCAAGACCCCATTGCTGAAAAGGGGCTTGGACAACTACAGGTTTTAGAGGTAAGGCTACTAACTTCTGTTTCCATTTGAAAAGATGACACTGCTGGAAACTTCTGACTTGTTTATGAACATCCGAGAAAAGAGTGGGACAATAGTACCCCACTCTAAGGACTTTATGGGCTGTTGTCTTGGCCGCATAATGTCCTCCAAAAAATCCATAATGAAACTCAGCCATGAGTTTTTTTACTCTGGCTCATGAATGCATCTAAGAATTAGACCATCTGGATTTTTCCATCCCAGCCCATCCTGGGTGATACGAAGTTTTGTCACTTTTAACCTCAAAGCCCTTCTTTTATTGCCAATTAGGTGATCCGGGAAAGTGAGGTTGGTTAAAAGGTAGATGATTTCTGCATACCAAGGAACCTGTTCAAGACGTTGAAGATCATCTGACATGACCTATTATGACTCATTATTCTGACATACCATCCCTAATTCTTGCTTATTCCCCTCGGCCATCATGAGGGATAAACCCTGACCTTTAACTAACTTGGCGGGTTTGATTTCTATGTCATATTCCTGGATCTTAGAGACCCATTTACCCCTTATACCAAGACAGTCTTGCTGTCACAAAATATCCTTAACTGCTGCATGAGGCACATACCCTATAAATTTAGAGTATCCAATGTACATTTTGAAATGCTTAAGTGATTTGAATAAGGAATATGCTTGTTTTTCCATGATGGTGTAATTAAGCTCAGAATTCTGTAGGGCTCTACTCATAAAGGCTATAGGTTTCTCCTGACCTTCTTTATTCTTCTGCAACAAAACTCCGACTATGGTGTCTGGCGATGCAAATGAAAAAACCTGGAAGTATTTAGAATAATCAAGATTGATCGATATTGGTGATCTAAAAATAGCATATTTTATTCCATTGAAGGGTTATTTTCCTTCCTTATTCCATTCAAACTTAGCATCCTTTTTAAGTAATCTTTGCATGGGTTTCATTAACTTAGCTAAGATGGGAATAAAACGCCTGATAACGTTGATTTTCCCATTGAATGATTGCAATGCTCTCTTATTACAAGGCAAAGGAACTTTCAATATGGCTTCTACCCTCTCTGGGTCAATATTGAACCCATCCTTAAAGATCATGTGACCAAGCAACTTCCCATCGTCAACCCCTAAGACAGATTTAGTTGGGTTTAAAGATATGTTGAATTTTATACATATTTCAAAGATTTGTCTAAGGTGGCCGACATGATAAGGTCTTTCCTTAGCAAAAATTGTGAGATCATCTTGATACATCTCAATTATTTTACCAATTAGCTCGTTGAAAGCATAACCCATGGATCTTTTGAAGGTTGCACAAGAATTAAACAATCCAAAAGGAATCTTGAGATGTTCAAAGGTACCCCAAGGGGTATTGAAAGTTGTCTTATGTATATCCTCTTTGCTGACCACTACCTAGTTATATCCCGAAAAACCATCAAGCATTGACATCATCCCAACACCAGTTACCATTTGCAACAAAATTTCCATATTGGGGAGAGGGTAGTTATCTTTCAAGCATTTCCAATTCAAATTTCTAAAGTCAATGCAAAGTCTTAGGTTTCCATTTTTCTTTCTCACAACAACTAGATTTGAACACCATGAGGAATGTCTAGTTGGGGCTATGATTCCTACTGCTACCATTTTCTGAATCTCTTTCAAAACAATGGGGGCCACCTTGGTGTTAATCTATCTCAACGTCTGGCGAAAAGGCTTGGCATCTTCTTTAAAGGGATAGTATGTTGGAAAACATCTTCCCGATATGACTTGAGCTCATCGTATGAAAAGGAAAAAAACATCCCGATATTCCCGAACTAGGCTTATAAGGTCATTTCTTTCCTTATCACTTGTTCCTTTACCAATTTTAATTATCTTAGGTTCAGTCTCAGTCCCAATATTTATCTATATATGATTTCCAGCCTTTAATATTTCCTTTTCAGGTTTATGCCTATCCTTTCTGTCAAAGATGTGCTCCCATTCAACTATACTTTTAGGTATAGCCTTCCTAGGCTGATCCTCTTCTTCCTTGTAGTCATACTTCTCTTCCTTATACCCTATTTTGCAATCAGTGAACTCTTAGACATTATGTATGAATCTAAGGATTTGCTTATCGTCTTTGAAAACTTGCCAATGAACAACATTATCCGAGATAGATTGTCTGAAATTTATCTCAAATTTTCCATGGCCTTTGATTAACTCTTGAGTTAGTTGGTGGGTTAAGGCTGCTATTGCTAGTTGATCTGCTTCTTTGTTTTCTTCCTAGGCACTGATGTGAGGTTCAAGGAATCGAACAATTCCAAGGTATTACAACATGCATTTCTATCCTTCTTCAACCTTTCACTTTTGCATGCAAAGATGTTCTTGATTTGAAAAAGATGTGTTAAAATCCAAATTAACCCCCAAGGTTGTGAGAGAAGGCAATTCAGGGTAACCACTAACCAATCTTTAGCATGTGCTTTTGACCCAACACAAACAGAGAGGGCTTTCTATATAAACTCATGAAAACTGGAAATAATCAAAGGTGTCAACATTGAAAACGTATACCAACATTCATAATTCAAGATATTCAATTACAACATGCACAGAAGATCAAATTTCTGCTGGAGCAAATGATTTAAACGTTGTTTGGTTGAAACATATGAACCTATATTGGACAATGGAGTCGCATTAAAAAAACTCTGAACATTTATTTACAAATGATTTGCAAATGCATTTACACAGGGGCAAGGTAGCAAACAACTTGTAGTCAAAGTGATTTTAATTGGTGAAATAGAAGATAAAGAAACAATCCATCGATACAAGGCATACGATAATGAATCATGTACCAATTTTAGTAGAAATCATTTGTGCAATACTTGGAATGAGATAAACAGAGCATAATCAGTATGAATTCTACTTAACTATAACATTGCGCCAAGTATGAAAAGATATTACAAACTGGAAATAACAATGAAAGATACACAATACACAGGAGAAAAAGAAAGATCAGACTACAAGACAAATTACACAAGAATCCCTGAAAAACACTGGCTCGGCTCTGCAAAATTTATTCAAAATAGATCATAAGCATCTTACAGAACAATACAAAGTTTCAAAAAGTTTTCAACCCTTCTGTCTTCAATTACAATGAATTTATAGATGCCCCTCAAGCCCTAGGCTCGACTTTCTTCTGAACATAAAATAGTTGCAATTTACTAGACACCTAATTGACAGGTAATCAAGGCGTATTTGCTGTTACAAATTCAAAACATACACAGGTGGTATAGGCCTAACCGCTTTTTACATTCACTGGCCTATTTTACTATATGACCAACTACTTTAACAAAAACAAAATAGAATGCTAACAACTCTAGCTTGCTGCTTCCATTCCCGCTGGATGCTTCCATTGGCAGAGTGCTTCGCTACTGCCCTCGATCTCTCTACCCGAATAAGAAATATCTAAGACCAGACTGTTGCCTGTCGGGTGTCTTTCACCATTCATGATAGTGCACTGTAGAAATGAAAAATTACACATAACAGACCAGCCATGGCCATACCGTCTTCCAAAAATAGGTTTTTGGACCGTCTAAGTTTTTCAAAATTGGAGATAAGGAGTGTACTTATGTAGCTAGAAACAGACTTGCTGGGTGGTGAGATGCAAATAACGTAAAGATGCCGCCACCTTAGTCCCGGGCTTTCACCTGACCATACCAACCAAGAAAATAACCTTCATTGAAGGAAACCTTTTTTTGGGATTATTTTGGTGGGAGAGCAGGTGGCACCCCTTCAGTGGGGAGTATTAAGTCCCTAATAATGTCCATACTCTGGTGGTTTTTCTGCTTGGCCTTTTCATGGGTTTCTTTCCTCCTTTTCTGCTACTGAAAACTCCAACATACCTGTCGTTTCTTGGGCTCTTCTAATTTGCGGACGGGACCGTCTGCCACATGGTCGAAAAACACAGGGGGTAGAGGAATATGCTCCTCCTCCATCTCAATCAACACATGATCTGGTACAATTACTACTTCAACTCCCTGTTCCCTCTCCATGCTCTGATACTACTGCAAAATACCTGAATAGACAAAACTGGCCACCTTTCCAGAATTCAACGTGAGTTGAGAGTCCAGGGAATTAGGTTTATAACGAGCGATAACGACAGGGCCCCTGTGCGAATGATTCTGGTATGATTTCTCTGACTAGACCCTCCAAATGATTCATCATGATGACCGAAGCTAGGACTGGCGCAAGACATGTTTGGCCATGCTTTTCGGGCCAGACAGATAGGACACCCGACGCTGCTGAGGTGGTTCAGCCCATGTGGCCATCAATGACTTGCAACGAAGATGTCTTTCACCTGTGAAAACTAATGATTGGATCAAGACCATAGATTTCAACCTCAGTGGCTTTCAATTTAGTGGCATACAGCTCCAATCCTGACCGTTGGATGATGCACCTTTACTAACCGCAACGATTTTGGGTGTGCTTAACATGCTGATGATTAAAATCACTGTCGTTGTTCTGGACTGTTGATCTATCTCTGTTAGATCTACGCCATTGCAAAGAGCACGACGTTTAATCCAATCGCGGTGATTTGGAACGAAACTTTTTTGCGTGCATGTTATATTAGCGCCATCCCCTTTTTGCCGTAGATATTCATTTCCGTCGATCTATGCCGTTGATTTCTTTAGGAATATGCCCATTGGTTAATACTTCTTCCTCGCTTGTAACATTTCCACTTAACTTTGCGCAAAAAGCTCAGGGCCATAGATCTCCGGGGTAATTTAATTTGTACTATCCCTACATACTTCTATCTGCTGCTGGCGTATTAGCCTGCCATTAGTCCCTTGATCACCATGGAAACCTGGATCTTCTTAATATTCCCTCTCTTTTTACCAAATCCACCGTATTTAGCTCTGATCATTTTCCCGAGGGGATGCGACCCAGGAACTCAGCTTCTTTTGAGCAATTATCTCGATATCGCAACTCTTTTTTCTTCATAAAAACCCTCTTCAAAGATCGGCACATTCCGAGTGCTAACAACTGCCTCCAACTGGGGATGCTATCCTCCTTGCGAGGTAGCGAAGAAACCTGTAGATTAAGTGCTTGATCCATTGGGCGACACTCCAAACCATGAACTGAAAAATTCTCTAAAAATTGAAAATGCAACTGTACCTGCCTCATATCTAGGCTCAACATACAAAAATAAAACCATGGCTCTCCTTCCAGATCTTAGGGCCTTCACTTGGGGCTTCAAGTCCTTTATGTTTGTTGTTAAAACTTCAAAATAACTACAAAAAATGAAAATATATGCAGGCTATGGTACATGAGTTACTTGCTTTCTCTAGGACATGTAGTGCTTCAAGAACCTTCCATTGACTGGACCTCCTGACCAGGAAGCTCCATCTTGGTGTTCTAGGATAAAATAATTTTCTCCTCAGTGTGCTGCAATAATATATGGACCTACCCACATATGGTCGAATTTTCCATGTTTATATTCCCTTGGAGCATCCCATTTCAGAACTAGGTCATTAACCTAAAATTGATATTCTTTTGCTTTCCTGTCAAAGGCATTCTTTATCTTCTCCTAGTGCCCCTGTACTTTCTCATATGGCTTACTTCTTAGTTCGTTCAATTCAACTATCTGATTCACTCTTCTTTGCATATTATTTGGTTCTTCCTCTATTCCTTGCAATAGACGCATGACTGGAAACCCCAGAGATGCGGGAAAAACTAATTCATCTCCATATACCAATTGAAAAGGTGATGTCCCAATAGCTCTCTTTGTGCCGATTCTGTCGGCCCACAAAGCGTATTTCAATTTTGTGTTCCAAGCTCTTTTGTTTTCCTCCAGCAACTTCTTGATGATCCTTACCAAGCTTTTGTTAGAGGATTCTGCTAGCCCATTTCCTTGAGGATAGTATGCTATGGAATGGTTCACAGTAATATGGTATTTATGAAAAACATTTATCATTTTCTTGGAACTAAAGGCGGGAGCATTATCAGTCATGATCCTTTTAGGACACCCAAATTGGGACAAGATATGGTCTTCTAGGAAATCCATGATAACATTTTCGATTGCTTTCCTGGTAGGGATCACCTCAATCCATTTGGTAAAATAATCTGTGGCAGTCAAAATCCATCTGTGCTGACCATAGGAGTTTGGGTTTATTTCCCCAATAAAATCTAGCCCCCATTGTTGGATAGGGGCTTCCACTATGACTGGGCGAAGAGGAAGTGAAACCACCTTTCGCTTTCCTTCAAAGATCTGACACTGGTGACAAGTAACAGTCTCCTTGTATACATCAGAAAACATGGTAGGCTAGTAGAACCTAGCCCTCAAGATTTTGTTGGCTGTTACCTTCCAGGAATGATGCCCACCACAATCTCCCTTGTGGAATTCCTTCTTTGTGTGCTGAGATTCTTCTTCTAACAATCAATTTAGCAACACACCTCCAGGTTCTTTCCAATATAAAAACTGATTCATAATACAATATTTTGCAGCTTTTAGTTTCACAGCTCTGGCCCTGCTCTTGCTTAACCCTGTAGGAGCTTGCAAGTTTCGTAATACATACACAGTGTCAGCATACTAAGGGGATGCAGAGAATTCAGGCCTTATTTGCACTCCAATGTCTAACTGATTTGAATATTCCTCCAAAAGGTTCATCTGCAGAGAATCACAGTTAGCTTTAGCCATCAATTTCACTAGACCCTGTCCCTTTACCAGCTTGGTGGGTTTGATTTCTAGGTCATATTCCAGCAATACAATAATCCACTTGGCTCTTCTACCTTCGGGATCTGCTTGCTAATTTTTCAGAATTTACTTCAATCTTATCTAGGATCTTACCTGAGAGAACAACATGTATAGCATATCTACAACATATCAATCATGGACACAATAATGCAAGCACACAAGAGACACAAAGTTTACTTGGGGAAAACCATAAAGGTACAAACCCCCAATAAATTCCTCAGAGATAGATACAGCAATGATACAACCCAAGCATAAGAGATAGACATCTCCTAGCAGCATCTTCTCCTCCTCCACAAGTGCGCCACTCTTCAAAGAGTGTGTGTGAGAATAGAATGATCAAATAGAGTGCCTCCCGCACTCTATTTATACTTGACTTGACTTGCCTAATAAAATTTACTAGGTCAACCTCAACTTAACCACATAACACAATGCTGATTGGGCCGACACCCAATAGGGTGGTATAATAACCCTTTGACCCACATGGCCGACCCCCACTAGGGGGTGGTCTAATAACCCTTTGACCCACATGACTTATACAGGGCCAACCCCAACAAGGTGGTCTAATAACCCATCAAGTATAAGTTACGACACTTACAATATAAATGACGACACTTTCGTATAGAGGAATAATAACATCTCTATAGGAATACAAACACTTTCATATAGAGGAATAATACCATCTCTATAGGAGTACAATATACATATATGAAATACATGGGTGAAATACATTCCAAAGTTAAATATACATCAACACTCCCTCTTAACTAGGAAGGTATTTCTCGACACAGATTTGCTATCACAAGTCTTCTTCTCTGGATCATCATCCTCGAATCATCGTTATCATCACTGCTGCTTCTATCTCAATCAATCTATGAATCTACTCATCATAGGAAGTTCTACAGAGCCAGTCCTTTTTCATACTAGATGTAGGCCCACCACCTGCAGGTCTTCATCATCACTGGCCATACTATGGAATTCTTAGGACTTATTATGTGCGTCACAAAACCTCGCAAGAGCATCTAGGCTGTTACGAGCGCACAGCTCTACCTGTCGGATCTCCCAGGGCGCTATTATATGTGACCCCACCACAAAACCTTGAAAGAGAATCCTAGGACTGATTACGAGCACATGGCTCAACCTATAGGATCTCCCAGGGCACAAATTACATGTGGTCACCACAAAACCTTGAAAGAGCATCCCGGGATTGATTACGAGCTCATGGCTCAACCTATCGGATCTCTCAGGGCACAAATTACATGTGGTCATGGAAAAACCTCGAAAGAGCATCCCAGGACTAATTACGAGCACACGACTTAACCTATTGGATCTCCCAGGGAACAAATTACATGCCATAGGACAAAACCTCGAAAGAGCATTTGCCAGATATACCAGGGCACAAATTACATGCCATAGGAAAAACCTCGAAAGAGTATCTACAAATCTCCCAGGGAACAAATTATATGTCCTCCTATGCAAAACCTCGAAAGAGCATTTGCTACATATCCCAGGGAACAAATTACATGCCATAGGCAAAACCTCGAAAGAGTATCTGCAAATATCCGAGGGCACAAATTATATGCTTATCTACACAACCTATTCCACGGCCACAGAGTATCAACCTGACACTCACCATACATCATCATGATGTACACATGATCATCCTGATAATCAACACTGCATCGCCCCGATGCATGTCATCTAGAGCAACATCCTGAAGCTCGTCACCCATGATAATCCTGATCATACAATGCATCCACCTGATGCATACACAGTATCTTCCTGATACATATCATCATACATGATCTACCTGATCATACAATGTATCCACCTGATACACATACAAATACATGATCCACCTGATCATACCTGATACACATCAACATACATGATCTACCTGATCATACCATGTATCCACTTGATACATCTACAGATACATACACATGATCCAACTGATCATATCCAGCATCCAACATGATGCGTACATACATATACATATAAATGATCCAACTGATCATATCCATCATCCAACATGATGCATACATACATATAAATGATCCACTGATCATATCCAACATCCAACATGATGCATACATACCTAGAGCAGTAACTGGAGCATCGTCCTGATGCTCATCATCCAACGCTTACATCCACAACCATGAGAAGGATCAACATACATGATCTACTTGATCATACCATGTATCCACCTGATACATCTACAGATACATACACATGATCCAACTGATCATATCCAGCATCCAACATGATGCGTACATACATACACATATAAATGATCCAACTGATCATATCCATCATCCAACATGATGCATACATACATATAAATGATCCACTGATCATATCCAACATCCAACATGATGCATACATACATAGAGCAGTAACTGGAGCATCGTCCTGATGCTCATCATCCAATGCTTACATCCACAGCCATGGGAAGGATCCTCCTCTCATCATGCTTGGAATGACTCCAACAAATGTCTCCATCACTTCTTCCTCGAAGTGTCATCAATCTGAAGAACACCAAGCCTCTCTCTGAAGTACTCGAACTTCACTCTGGCTAGTGGTTTCATCAGTACATCTGCAACCTGCTCATCCGTCGCAACATACAGGAGCTTCACTGCTCCTCTCTGCACCATATCCCTGATATAATGATATTGATCTCAATGTGTTTCAACCTGTCGTGGAACACCGGGTTCTCAGACAACTTCACACAACTCTGGTTGTCACAAAATATTCCAGTATCATCCAACGGGAGATCAAATAGCTCAGACATTAGATTCCAAATCCATACTGCCTCGCAACTAGCTGAACAAGTTGCAACATACTCAGCCTCGGCTGTACTCAGTGCTACGCAAGACTGCTTCCTGCTAAACCAAGAGATCACACCTGATCCCATACTAAAGCAACACCCAGATGTGCTCTTCCTATCTACAACACTACCTGCCCCATCTGAATCAACATAACCCTGCAGGTTAAACTTTTGATTCACATCATACTTGAGCCCATAATCAATTGTACCCTTCAGGTATCTCAGAATATGCTTTACAACAACTAGGTGAACACCTATGGGATCTGTCAAGAACTGGCTCAATGTGTTCACCGTAAAGCAAATATCTGGTCTCATGTTCGTCAGGTACATCAAGGACTCAATCATCTGACGATACATCGTGACATCACACGGATCATATGAATCATCACACAGAATATTCAGGTTCGATGCCATAGGTGTGGCCATGGCCTTGCATTCCATCATCCCAAACCTATTCAGGATCTCTACCGCATACTTCCCTTGTACAAGGAAGATTCCATCTATACTTTGCCACACCTCCATGCCTAGGAAATAGTGCATTATCCCCAAGTCCTTCATCTCGAACTCGGAAGCAAGCTTCCTCTTGGTATCGTCAATCAATCCATCATCACCTGTTACAAATAGGTCATCCACATACAAAAGTGGTATCACTGGATTTCCTTCCTCAACCTTGTAGTAAAGGTTGGAATCCGCTTTACTCTTGGTAAAGCCCAAACTGGATAGAAAGCTGTCTATCATACCATACCAAGTTCTGCACATATATGACTTCCCATCATGTGTCTCAAAACCAAGTGGCTGCTCCACATACACTTCCTCTTCTACTACACCATTCAAGAAAGTTGTCTTGACATCTATCTGGTGTATCTTCCATTTCATCACTGTAGCCAGAGCAAGTACTGATCTGATGGAAGTGTGCCTGGATATAGGTGTAGAAGTCTCTTCATACTCAATCCCTTTTTCTGGGAGAAGCCACGAGGTACAAACCTCATTTTGTATTTCTCCATGCTACCATCTGCAGCATGCTTGATCTTATAGATCCATTTAGAAGTCACAACAGACTTCCCTTCAGGTCTTGGGACTGCATCCCAAACATCATTCTTCATGATCGACTGGTACTCCTCAATCATGGCATTCTTCCCGAATCCTGGGAACTTCAATATATTCAATATCTTCAATAGATAACTTTGTTGCTGAAATAAATGTTGTATTCCTTCTTTTGTAGGTTCTCGTATACGATGTTTCCTACAAAACAAGTTAAATTGCATGATTAGAAACTTCTCATAGTTTTCAAAACAAATTCTTACACATAAAGAAATATGTCATACAGTCATGCAATTATTTTAGCCAATGCTTCAATACAACATTCATCCATATCCTGTAACTTTCTAGATGCCTTCCAATCTCTACCAGAACATTATTAAGATTTTTGCACTACTCTCAACATGTCAGCAAAGAGTTTTCATTCTAGATAAGTAGCAATGGAATGTTGTACAGTTCCATAGGCCACTTACCCATTACATGCATATTAGTAGTATGCTATTCATTAATGCAATTATTCTAATATGCCAAAATACACAGCCTAATTCTAGGAACATCAATATATACATCATTGAACAATATTATTTAAACAATCAAATATGCAAGAAATGATAATTCAAATACTTATCTTTGTTTGTTTGTTGGGTTGACTCCCTATTAGTCTTTGCTTCCTTTATTCAACTCCATTCTAAAGTGGATTGTGAGAAGTGGTCGATTCCCTCTGAATTCTGCATCCTTGCAGAGACTACTGTAGTGTGCTCCCTCTTGATCTTTGCTTCTTGGATTACCTGTCCTTGAACTTATATCCATCCTTGATCACTATGCATGCTTACACGTATCATTATTGTGATATCCTCGAGATATCATACATAATCATACATTTATTAGTATATTCTCAATACTATCAAAACACAATAATCTTAAGCATGTATAGTCATGATCATTTCAAACAGAAATAATAAGCATTAGTATTCGAGGACTCTTATGGTTAGTCATATCATAAATCAAAGTAAGAAACATAATATGCCTAAACCTGTGATTACTCAAACCTATACTTTCATGACTCTTCTGGTTAGTCATATCATCAATTAAGCTAAGAAACATAATATGCATACACCCATGATTATTCAAATCTATGGATAATCATTATCAATCATGCCATGTATACTTATATAAGAGATCCTATCACAAGGTAGGATTCTAACTTGATATAGAAAAAAACATACCTGGATTAGTATGTTAGCTAGTTATGTCTAACATACCCACATGATGTCTTCTTGTTCTCTTCAATGACTTCTGCTAGTAACCTACATATCTCATAAGTTAACCATTATAGAACCAAGTTATACATACCTCATAAATAGATCTTCTAAGTGATCCATGACAATGGATGAATCTTTGTCTTCATGTCACCATGATCATATGTTCTTGAACTAGAACATGATTTGTCTTTCTTGGTATACCTTTCATGTTAGTGGACAACATAAACCTCATACAGCACCATAATGCATTAGTACAATCATAAGTGTCAACACCCTAATCAATGAATATCTTCTATCATGCATTCATAATTTTATTAACGTGATACGACAAGTCTAAATTTAATCAAGATTGTACTAACCGTAATAATATGAAGACAAACATACCATAAAATTAATCATGAAAAAATCTCGAAACATACCTAGATAATTCATACCTGTCGAGATTGGTTGTAATCTTCTTATGTAAGGCCTTAGCCTCATCTCCCTCTGAAACAGGAACTTCTTCACTTATGCAGGTGACCAATCCATTTTATTCTAGGATTAACCCAATCCACTTGATTTGCAGAAACTCGATCTGGATATGGATTAGGGTTTGTCAGGGAAACCCTAAAAATTCAAACTTCTGAAAGTATAGAAAGATGTGCCTTGATGAGCTGATCAACCTGGTATACTCAGAATTTGAAAACTGCAAAGTTTCACTCCTCAAAATTTCCTTTGAAACTTGTGGATCTTCTCGACAGGATCCCGAACTAGGGTTTGATAAAGCCCACCCTTCTGCCCAACCAAAAGGTTCGATCCAAAGCTCTAAACTTCGATTTTTCAGAGGAGCTTCCAGCCGTGGTCACAGACTTCAAAAATTCCAACTTTTGCAGAAGCCCTAATTTTCCACTTTTCCGATCAAAGTCCCAAACTAGGGTTTGATCAATCCCAGCCTTCTACCCAACCAAAAAATTTGATCTTGGTCTCTAAATTTCAATTTTGATGAGTAGCATTCAGACATGGTCTTTGATTACAAAAATACCAACTTTCTCCGAAACCCTAATTCTCGGAGCCATGAATGAAGGTGCTCCAAATCCAATTCTGTTTTGACAGAAATATGCACCTGATTGTTTCTGGTGTAACTCCGAAACTACAAATCCACAGGGTTTGAAACTTCTACCTATGGTAGCCTGACCTGTCATCTTTCCAACCCCACATGTTTGACCTCAAATGGATTCTCTGAGAGAGCGTTATGCCAAGTGTTTCAACGCGACCTATTTATGGGATAAAACAGGAGAGCAAACTTGTACGATGTTCCACGTGTCACTGGTTCAGTTTCGGACTCTGAAAACATTACCTGAGAAATTAAAGTCTGTGCAATACCTGTCACTTTTTACGAAATTTCATTTGGAGCTTCCTAGCCCAAGTTATGACATTGTTTCGTAGGTCACATGTTTATGACTTAGATCTGGAGGAGGCAGAAACCTTAGATTGTACAGATCATAAAACACAAATTACAGCAAATTAGAATTTTTCCTTTGGACAAACGATACATGGGGATATTATCTTCGACTTGAAAAAGTTTCAGATCTGAAAACTTTTCCAAAATGGATTTATAGCGAAAGTTCTACGATGACTGGTTTTTTCTATATCAAGCCCTAGCATTGCAAGTGCAACAAGTGTCATACATGCCATACCATGCTTTCTTTTTGGATAGCTCTGATACCATGTTAATTTTTCAGAATTTACTGCAAATTTATCTAGGATCTTAACTGAGGGAACAACATGTACACCATATCTACAGCATATCAATCATGGACACAATAATGCAAGCACACAAGAGACACAGAGTTTACTTGGGGAAAACCATAGAGCAATGATAGATAACATCCTCAGAGATAGATAGAGCAATGATACAACACAAGCATAAGAGATAGACATCTGCTAGCAGCATCTTCTCCTCATCCATAAGTGCGCCACTCTCCAAAGAGTGTGTGTGAGAATAGAATGATCAAATAGAGTGCCTCCCGCACTTTATTTATACTTGACTTGACTTGCCTAATAACCTTTACTAGGTCGGCCTCAACTTAACCACATAACACAATGCTGACTGGGCCGACACCCAATAGGGTGGTCTAATAACCCTTTAATCCACATGGCTGACCCCCACTAGGGTGGTCTAATAACCCTTCGACCCACATGACTTATACAGGGCCGACCCCAACAAGGTGGTCTAATAACCCATCAAGTATAAGTTACGACACTTACAATATAAATGACGACACTTCCATATAGAGGAATAATAACATCTCTATAGGAATACAAACACTTATGTATAGAGGATTAATACCATCTCTATAGGAGTACAATATACATATATGAAATACATGGGTGAAATATATTCCGAAGTTACATATACATCAACACTGCTTGGGTGAGGATACTCTTCACAACGTTGTTTGGGACATGGAAATAATGTGGGAATGGAAGATGTAGACCCTGAAATCCTTCAATGATTTTATCAGGGTATATGCTTGTTTTTCCATAATATCATATTTCAGCTCCCAATCTCTCAGCATCTTGCTAAAAAATGCAATAGGTTTCTCAACATTCTGGGCATTCTTTTGTAATGGGACTCCTGCCACTGTATGTTCGGATGCATAGGAAAATATCAAAAATTATTTGGAAAAATCTGGGCTTGCTAGTATTGGGGCCTCGGTAATAACTTTTTTAATGCCGGTGAACGATTTTCTGGCTTCCTTAGTCCATTTTATCTGATTCTATTTCTTTATCATATTGGTGATATTCTTCATTATTTCTGCGAAACTGGGAATAAACCTCCTCAAGAAACCCACTTGTCCTATGAAGAACTGTACTTCTTTCTTGCTTCGGGGTTCCCCTACTTTATGAATAGCACTAACCCTCTCAGGGTCAATCCTGATACCTCCCTTGGAAATAATATTTCCTAAGAGCTTAGCCTCTTCTAATGAAAAAAGAGACTTTTTAGGGTTAAGAGAGATACCATATTTCCGGCATTTGATGAGAACCTGCTCCAAGTGTTTCAGGTGCTCATCATCAGATATGGAATACACTGTTATATCATCCATGTATATAACAAAAAAATTATCTTTCTCCTCAGCGAATGCTATGTCCATCGCACGTTGGAAAGTGGCTCCTACGTTCATCAACTCAAAAGGCATCTTTGCATACATGAAGGTACCCCACGGAGTGGTAAAAGCAGTCTTCTCTTGGTCTTCTGGGCACACCTTGATTTGATTGTATCCCGAGAAACCATCCATAGTAGAGATTCTCTCTGCTCCTACTACCTTTTGTAAAATATGCTCCATTTTAGGCAAAGGGTAATTATTTTTTAATGAGGCTCTATTCAGGCTCCTGAAATCTATGCAGATCCTAATCTCACCATTTTTCTTTCTTACAGGGACCAGATTTGCGATCCACTGAGAGAATCTTAGGGTGACAATGATTTTTACATTAAATAATCTTCTGATTTCCTTTTCTATTACAGGCACCAATTTGGGGTTTATCCTTCTTAACTTCTGCTTGAAAGGATTCTCTCCTGGTTTGATTGGAATAGAATGTTGTATTATAGAGGTGTCATACTCCTTTAGTTCTTCATAACTCCAAGCGAAAGCATCAGCGTACTTTTTCATCAACCCTATATACCGCTCCTTCTGCTTGGCCTGCAGCTTCTTGGACAGGTTAACCATCTGAGGTTCTTCCTTAGTACCCAAGTTCTGGTCTTCTATAGCGTCGCTGGGAGGTTGAAAATTTGGGTTTTTTGCCACATCATTCTGGTCAAACAGCTTCTCCAGGGGTATCAGTCCCTTAGGGATATAATTTCTCTTCAATTGAATGATATCTTTTCCGCCCAACATGTTTTTCCAGTCCTTGCTTTCATTCTCTTCACCTTCTAATTATTCTCGGTCTATCTGACCCTCCAGGTTCTCATTTTTGGCATCAATCTGAACATTAGAAAACTCATCAGAGAGATCCAAAAATCTCTTAATTTGCAAATCATCATCAAATACCTACCATTATTTAGAGTTGTCTGGAATAGATGGCTTGTTCACCACCTCCACCTCATATTTTTCCTGAGAAAAAATGGGAGTTTTGAAACCAGCAGCAGTGGTGGCCAAAGAGTCTGCCACCTGATTTTCACATCTGGGGATCACCCTGATCTTGTGTTGTGTGAAAAAATTCCCAAACATATCCCAAAATTCATTTCTATAGGCTCTCATCCTAGGGTGTTTGGTTTCATAGCTGTCATTAACTTGATTTACCACTAGTTCTGAATCTCCAAACACATGTATCCTTTTTGCTCCCAAGTCTTTCAGAGATCTTAGTCCCAGGAGCGGAGCTTCATACTTAGCCACATTATTAGTACACTCAAAATTTAGCTTATATGATAAAGCTCTAAACTCTTGGTCGGGAGGTATGATCCAAACCCCTGCGCCAGTGCCATTCTTGCTCAAGGATCCATCGAAGTACATCTTCCATAGCCCCTCTTCATTTTTTTGCTTCTCTGAAGCCTCATACCTTGCTGCAAATTATTTGTCTTCATTTACTTCGAGGTATGTTGGAGGTAGAGGATTAGTGTGTGGACCATCATTGAAGAAAATAGAGGACCCAAGCTCAGTGTCCATAGCATATATAGGGTGATTTTCAGCTTTGTTGTCACTGCTGACTGCATAATACATCCTCTTTTCCCTATACAACTTTCTATTTCTCCTGAAAAAAGGTATAGTGGCATATGATAGGTCCATTTGCATGGTCCCCTTCAACTTTTTAACCCAAGACCGTGACAATAACATCCCAAACTTAGCAGGTACATCTGCCACTACAACGTCCATCATAATGCTCTTAGCTGGTATTTGGGCAAGGGTCACCACCACATCCTTAATCAACTCTAAACATTGTACCTTTCTGGAATCAAAAGAATAGAGGTCTTTATAGGGTCTGGTGACTTCTAGCCCCAACAGATCCACCACTGACTTTGACATCATATTATGTGATGCCCCAGAGTCTATCAATGTGTTGTGTAAGATTTTGCCATGGATATTTAGACTTAAGTAAAAGGGAGGGACCTCTTCATACTCTGGCTCTTCAAGCTTGGATCCAAAAATTATAGTAGGGTCATCTTCTGTTACCTCCAACATATCCTGCGAACAATCTTCATTTCCTTTACCATGCTAGCTATCGCCTCCCTATATTCATTGTTTCTCAACAGCTCATTTAGGGGGATAGAGATATTTACCTTGTACAGTTCAGCTTTCAGGTTGAAAGTTGAAGCTGGCCTTACTATTTTAGTGACTTTTGGTTTCCTAACTTCTTTAGAATGACACCCTTTATCTTCTGGTGCTTTCTGTGCAACAACCTCTGGTTGTTTCTCCTTTAGCTTTTCTGCATTGTGTTGAGTATTGGAGGTTTGAGTTTGGCCAGGATTTCCTTTGTTTATGGTCACATCCCGATTTCTCAACTTCATCTTCCTTTGAATGTCATCCACAACGTTTTGGTACCCCATTTGGTACTGCTCATAATCTACTTTAGCCATTTGGTCAGTGCCTCCCTTAGTGAAAAAATTGTGTTCCCTTTTAGTCAAAAATACCTCATGGTTCAGGGTGTCAAGGAGATGGATATGGTCACCCATGGGTTCTACAGGTCCTTTTTCATCGACTAAACCTTCGGGGAAAAGAGGCCTTATCTGTTGGTCATCAAGGTTTCTTTGATTTCTTTGGGGGGCTGGTCTTCTGAAGTTAGGATTTCTCATTTGGTTCTCAGGCTGATCTCTAGCAGGAGCTTTGTTATCTAGGGCTAACCTATCCATCATTTTTTCCATGGCTTTCATCATAGTATTAAACTTGGCATCACTAGAAGAGGAAGAGGTAGAGGCTTGGGTTTCTTGCTTCTTTTTATCTCCTTCTGTTTTTCCCTTTATTTTCCCTGAAGCCATCATGTTGGATTCCACCTCTATGGCATCCTTTAGCATAGCAGGTAGGGTGGCATATTTTCTCTCTCTTAATGTACATGAGAAATCTCCATCAAAGGCATCTACGTAATGGAGCTTTGCAGTGCCTACTGAAGGTATTAGGTCGTCTGGAATAGAATTGTATGCCTTCATAAACCTAGCAGAAAACTCATGAACGGATTCAAAACCTCCTTTATTTAAATGGTTGTATTGGGACAAGACTAGGGAAGGACTCCCTATCATTTCCCACCTTTCTAAGAACAATATCTTAAAGGCTGCAAAATCATTGATAGAACCATTTGACAATTTCTTGAACCATTTCTTAGGTTCTCCAAACAAAATATGGGAAAACAATCTTATCTTAACATCATCGTGATCTACTTCCTCCAAATCAATAAAATCTTCAAATCTGTCTATATGTTGTTTGACAGAAAAACATCCCTTCCCATCATAAGAGACGATCCTCTGGGCATAGTTTTGAGGGAGGTCAAGTAAGACTGTTGGTAAGTTTAAAAGTGCAAATCTGGAAGCCATGAGTATAGGAGGATTTTGCAAAAGGGGTGGGATATTCTAAGCAGAGTCTGTGGTATGGGGCTGAGAGGCCTGAAAACAAGGTTTAGGTCTTTCGAATTTGGTAATATTCTGCAACTCACGCCAGACAAGGTCTAACAAATAGGACTCAGGAGTATTCAAACCTTCTTCCCCCAATCTTAAATATGATTCATATTTTGATCTTGGCAAAGGATTCCCAATGTCTATCTCTATATCTAATTCTTGAAAAATAGATAGCTCTTCTTTAGATTCAATTCTTCCGCCGCTAGAAGTACTAGCTTTATCCTTTCCAATCCTACGTTTAAGCAAGATTTCCGGATTATCAACACTTAGCAGAATTTTGGAAATAGGATTACATCTGGTATGGATCTTTCGTGAGGCCAGGATGTCGACTTCAGGACTTCTTCAAAAATGGACTTTGGCTTGTCGGTCTTCCCAGTGGAGTATTTTCTTGGATACAAATATTTAACGAGTGGAGTCGCCAAGGAAACAATGTACAACCCTTGAAAATCTAGAAATCTCTGTTTTCCCATAGAGATCTCTTCTTTCTTTGAAACTCATAATTCTTTATCGTTCTCCTAGGAATAATAAAACAATCACAATCCCCGGAAACGACACCAATTTGTTAACACCCAAATTAACCCCCAAGGTTGTGAGAGAAGGAAATTTGGGGTAACCACTAACCAATCTTTAGCTTGTGCTTCTGACCCAACACAAATAGAGAGGGCTCTCTCTATAAACTCATGAAAACTGGAAATAATCACAGGCATCAACAATGAAAACGTATACCAGCATTCATCATTCAATATATTCAATTACAACATGCACAAAAGATTAGATTTCTGCTGGAACAAAATGATTTAAACGTTGTTTGGTTGAAACATATGAATCTATATTGGGCAATGGAGTTGCATTAAACAAACTCTAAACATTTATTTAGAAATGATTTGCGAATGCATTTAAACAGGGGCAAGGTAGCAAACATCTTGTAGTCTAAGTGATTTTAATTGGTGAAATAGAAGATAAAGGAACAATCCATCGATACAAGGCATACAATAATGAATCCTCTACCAATTTTAGTAGAAATCATTTGTGCAATACTTGGAATGAGATAAACAAAGCATAATCGGTATGAATTTTGCTTAACTATAACACTACGCCAAGTATGAAAAGATATTATAGACTGGAAATAACAATGAAAGATACACAATACACAGGAGAAAAAGAAAGAACATACTACAGGACCAATTACACAAGAATCCCTGAAAAACACTGGCTCGGCTCTGCAAAATTTATTCAAAATAGATCATAAGCATCTTACAGAACAATACAAAGTTTCAAAAAGTTTTCAACCCTTCTGTCTTCAATTACAATGAATTTATAGATGCCCCTCAAGCCCTAGGCTCGGCTTTCTTCTCAACAGAAAATAGTTGCAATTTACTGGACACCTAATTGACAGCTAATCAAGGCGTATTTTCCATTACAACTTCAAAACAGACACAGGCGGTATAGGCCTAACTTCTTTTTACATTCACTGGCCTATTTTACTATATGACCAACTACTTAAAAAAACAAAATAGAAAGCTAACAACTCCAGCTTGCTGCTTCCATTCCTGCTGGATGCTTCCATTAGCAGAGTGCTTCGTTGCTGCCCTCGAGCTCTCCACCTAAACATCAGAAATATCTAAGACCAAACTGCTGCCTACCAGGTGTCTTTCACCATTCGTGATAGTGCACTGTAGAAATGAAAAATTACACATAACAGACCAGCCAAAACCATACCGGCTTCCAAAAATAGGTTTTCGGACCGTCTAAGTCTTTCAAAATTGGAGATAAGGAGTGTAATTATGTAGGAAAAACAGACTTGCTGGGTGGTGAGATGTAAATAATGTAAAGACGCCGCCACCTTAGTCCTAGGCTTTCACCTGAGCATACAAATCAAGAAAATCACCTTCATTGAAGGAAACCTTTGTTTGGGCTTCTTTGGTGCGAGAGCAGGTGGCACCCCTTCAGTGGGGAGTATTAAGTCCCTGATAATGTCCACACTCTAGTGGTCCTTCTCCTCGGCCTTTTCATGGGTTTCTCTCCTCCTTTTCTACTGCTGAAAACTCCAACATACCTGTCGTTTCTTGGGCTCTTCTGATTTGCGGACGGGACCGTCTGCCACATGGTCGAAATCTACAGGGGGTTGAGGAATATGCTCCTCCTCCATCTCAGTCAACACATGCTTTGATACAATTACTACTTCAGCTCCCTGCTCCTTCTCCATGCTCTGATACTATTGCAAAATACCTAAATAGACGAAACTGGCCACCTTTCCAGAATTCGACGTGAGTTGAGAGTCCAAGGAATTAGGTTTATAACGAGCCATAATGATAGCTCCCCCATACGAATCATTCTGGTATGATTTCTCTGACTAGACCCTCCAAATGATTCATCATGATGACCGAAGCTAGGACTGATGCAAGACATATTTGGCTGTGCTTTTCAGGCTAGACAAATAGGACACCTGACAGCACTGAGGTGGCTCAGTCCATGTGGCCATCAATGACTTGCAGCGAAGATGTCTTTCACCTGTGAAAACTCATGATTGGATCAGGACTGTAGATTTCAGCCTCTATGGCTTTCAATTTAGAGGCATACAGCTCCAATCCTGACCATTGGATGATGATCCTTTACTGATCGCTGCGATTTTGGGTGTGCTTAACATGCTAAGGATTAAAATCACTGCCGCTATTCTGGACCGTTGATCTATCTCCATTAGATCTACGTCGTTGCAAAGAGCACGACGTTTAATTGAATCGCGGTGATTTGGAACACAACTTTTTTTCGCGCATATTAGATTAGCACCATCCCCTTTTTGCCATAGATCTTCGTTTCCGTCAATCTATGCTGTTTATTTCTTTAGGAATCTACCCATTGGTTAATACTTCTTCCGCGCTTGTAACATTTCCACTTAACTTTGCGCAAAAATTTCAGGGCCATAGATCTCCGGGGTAAGTTTAATTTGTGTCGTCCCTACATACTTCTATCTGCTACTGGCGTATTAGCCTGCCATTAGTCCCCTCATCACCATTGAAACCTAGATCTTCTGAATATTCCCTCTCTTTTTACCAAATCCACCGTATTTAGCTCTGATCATTTGCCCTAAGGGATGCGACCCGCGGACTCAGCTTCTTTTGAGGAATTATCCCGATCTCGCAACTCTTTTTTCTTCATGAAAACCCTCTTCAAAGCTAGGCACATTCCGAGTTCTAACAATATGTTCAAGTTCCAAGCCACCCTACAATTTCGGCTTGTCACTTTATCCCTAGGTCCCTAGGGTGTCATCTCCTATCTCCTTACTGGTGGCCTAAACTTGCCTGATGACCTACAAAAAATTAGTCAGTACAGAGGTTAGGGTTTACTGATTAACATTTTCCATTGGTAGAATAATTTTGGCCTGCCTAAAAGGGATATCTTTGGCTAGGGCGAGTTTGGTCAGACACTCAAAAAACTCAGGTAGGGTTGACCTGCCCTCAGTGCTGCTATAATAGACCTCTCTACTGGGACACACAGTCTCCTTTACTGTGGGTTAAATATAGTCACATTTATTATTTCAAATTAAAAGTGTGTATACTTCTACTGTTGATATTACAACTACTAATGATAATGTTATGAATTAGACAAATATTAATGGTGAGTTGTAAGTGATGATTATTATTTGCATTTCATTTGGACTATGAAGGCCCTGTCTTACTGCTGCTCCCGTTGTTGGTTAGGGCGGCCTTTTTTTCAGACCCTTTACTCTCCTGAAAGCAAAATGAGTGGAACAGTTTTGAGGCTTTTCTTCTAGACCTTTATCATGTGATGCTAAATCAAGTTTGTATTGTCAATTATTACTAATTAGCAGCAGAAGTTTGAATAACATTGTGGTTGATATCTATACTCATGAACAATGATTTTGATGAGTAAAAGGGTATAATTATAGCAAAATATATGTATGTTCATATTAAGGTGTTAAAGTTCCACAGGTGAATGCTGATATCTCCTTTTATTTGCTAGTAACTGTTGATACAAATGACATATTTGATACTGGTAATAACAATTTACTTACCTTGCAATTGAGTGGATGCTATTGTTGAATGATAAACCATATGGCATATTGTTAAAGTGTAAGTATAGGTAACCTATTGGATGCCATTGTTGATCTGAGTGGAAGTTACAGGCTGCTAATAAATTGTCATTGATTAATGTCTTTCCTTGGTTTGAATTATAAGGTTGTTATATCTTGATATAGCATTGACATCTTGCAATAACAAGCATTCTTATCTAATACTGACAAAGAATTGATGATTGTACTTCTTACTGCGAGCTTGCATTTCATGTTGATCATATGCTAAACAATTGTATTAGTGGGCTGATTATGCTACAATATCCCTATTGAACAGATACTTGATTGATAAAACTTCTCTAGTATGTCTTCCTCATTCTCTGTTTGACTCCATTGAAGGCACTGATCTACGCTATAAGTTGGTTGAAGGCACTTGTGTAATTGTGATTGACAGGTATACTAAAGGGCTTTCCCCTTGGGACAAAATTAGATCCAGAAGAAGTTGAGGGATTGGAAAAAGGTGACAATAGTCCAAGTATTTTCTATGATAGCCATTTACTAGCATAAGGAACAAATTGGCGTTGCAATCTTTGCCTGCTAGTTTTAATGATAACAGGGAGAAAGGTTTGGGTTTATGAGGAGACAAGGAAATCCCCTTTTCTTTTTGGTTAGAGGTCTATTGAAGACTACGGGAAAAAGCGATGTCATAAATATGTACATATGAGTTCAAAGGATGGACTAAGTATGGTCCCAAGTCACAATACAAAGAAGAAGGAAATCCAAAGCAAATAACTGGTGTGCCCAATCCAAATTCCGATGAATACTTTATTGGTAAGTTGCTTGCACAATATTTTTACAATCTTTCCATTCAAGTCATTGATTCTTTGAATTCCTAGATTAGGGATGACTTGCAAGAAACCCTATATCCTCTAGTTGATAGGATGGAACCCTCAACTCCTTCATTATCCCATGTGATTTCTGAAAACCCTTAGTGTTCCATCCTTTCATAAGATTCACTCAAAGTCTCTTATGAAGGGTTCTTCAAAAACTAGTTGAAAAATGCCCCCATTCCAAGAAAAAAAGGTAGAATCTTAGATTCGCCAAGCCATTAGAAGTGGAATGTGAGGGGACTGGAGTTTTAGGGGGATTAGGGAAAGATGCAACCCATATTTGTTCAATCACTTAGAGGAAGTCCTTCCTCTCATTATCTTAAGAGAAAGTAGAGAAATAAATACATAAGGGAAATTTGAGAACCATAGTCGGGGCTCTTAGATAAGATAATTTGATTAATGTCCAACAAATGATCACAAAGGTAGGTCAATGGGAATTTTTGGTACCATGATGTCAATACAAAGTGGGGGCTCTAAGGCCGCTCCTATAAAATTAAGATGCATAAAGAAAACTATGAATCTAACCTAAAACCAGAAGGTGAACTCCAAAGGTGGAGAGTCAATCTATGAAAGAGATGTACAAAGAAAATGGATCTAATATCTGTGATCCAAGAGGTGTAACTCTGTCATGTTTTTTTGGAACCATATCTCTAACATCCAATGATGAATGAAGGAAACTCAAAATAGAGTTCTTTTTGGAGGATGAGCTAAAAGTGGAGCTAGACTAGGTAATGCGCCACTTCCTGAGGTGGGGGTCTTGTTGATGTGACTTGGAAGAAATCATCAAGCCGTTGGTATGGGGTCAATATTTTCTATGCGCTGAGGAATGAAAGAAGTGGAGGTGGTCATCCGCATCCAAACTGATTTGGGGCTAGAAACAATATTGTCATTTTTCTATCTCTTGGTACCCTTGGAAGATGGGAACACTGAAAATAAGGAATTAGTCTGCTAAGGCGAGGATGGTAGAGAATGTGATAGTGATTGGAGGATGAGGGAGTGAAGCCAAAAGTGAAAGTAAACGGATAGGAATCTCTGGTTAGGATACTTGAAGAAACTGTTCAGAGTTTGGAGCTCCCTTGGGAGAAGCTCCCTAAAAAGGCAATGGAATTGCCCTCGATTCATGTAGTAAATCAAACAATGGAAATGAAGTGCTCCTCGGTGTCAACTTCTTGAAGGTGGAAAACCTAGCGGATCTTATCTGATCGGTCAATATAGTAATTAGTCTCCACCTGAAGACAATGAGAACCCACTCTAATCTAGCCTAAAGAATACATGAGCCCTTGTATGTTGCAAAAGTGAGACATTGTTTACACACTCAAACCAACATTGCTTTCTTCAATGGAGATTTGGTGAAACGTGTAGACACTATGCCCATTGTCACCTCAATGTATGTGCCTCTCGCATAGATTGGTTCATGCCAACTACAGGGGGTATCCATACCTGTGTCTACAACTTGTTGGTTAGTTTGACGAAATAAGAAATGGATGTAGCTAAGTAAATCTCTATGTCGAATCTAGAACTAGGAGGGAAGAATCAGAGAAGACTAGTGTCTTTCAAGGGTTGATGTGGCAGGGAAAATTTTAGGGATCCATAATTTTATTATAAGTGTATAAATCTTGGCAAATCTTACTAATTCTTAAATTTCCAACCATAAAATGTGGGACAATGTTTTTGTAAAAATATTCAATTTCTATGGGTTTTATATGTTTTTGAACAATTTTGGTGATGTTTAGAATAAAATATTTTTATCCCATGGAATTTTGGTGAATCATTTTAGAAAAAAAATGGAAATTGAAAAATATATTATTGAAAAATTAGTCCATTCAGGATAAATTTCACTCCTAAAATTTTCCCTTTGATGGGGTCAAGGGTGGGCTAGAACAATCATCCGATGAGGTATGGAGAACAAGGGAGAGGCTTCTGATATGGGAGAATCTTGCCACAAAATGGGGTGAAACTTGAATAATTGGGTTTGGGTGGATCACCACTTTGTCCTATGTCAAAGTTTGGATAATACCTCGGGGGTTTTGTTGTGTCAATGAAATTATGGGCACATACCTGCTGAGAGTTAGGTAAGCTTGTGCATCAGTCATGATCCCAACATATTTGTCTCTTAAGGTCAAGTTGTGTTTGTCAAGGTTTTATCCAACCTTAGGGATATGATACTAAGGAGTTGATTGATTATGCAGTTAAAAGCATCATTAGTGATTGCGAGGATCTCAACATCCCTCAGGGGCATGTTGTCCCCTTGTGGAGCCACTGTTAACAGTCAAATCTATCGAAAGATGTTTACAATACAAGTAAACCTTCCATGCTTATTAAGATGAAGGAAACCATGAACAAGTGGATTGATTACTACCAGGTCCGACTACGCCATCTCATCCTCTGCATCATCTTCAAAATGTTTGGATCTACTCCCTGCGCATTCATATTGAAACTTGTGCAAGAAGTTCCCACCCAAGCTACTTTTGTCAACAAATATACATTACAAAATTTGGCATTCAAGCATCTCTCAATGCATCACTGCTTGTACCTCTATATCAACAGCTGCAAATCCTACTGGTGGGCATTATGATAAATAAAGGAAACTAATGTACAATGTAGCATTTTCTCTTGCAATTCTTTCCGGGTTTGACATGGTATATGTCATGATAGATGAGACAGATGATCAAACATATCCATACTGCATTCATCTTGTTAGAGTTTACCAAAAGTGTGAAGAGGCATGTATCCATCTTTTACTACTTCCCAGATTCAATGATACATTGTTTATGCAAAGACCCCTAAGCTAAAGCTAGGTACCGAGGCCAGAAGTGACCTAGTTGTTTCATATGTATCCTTTTGGTGAGGTGTTTATGAACCTTCTAGTTGGGTTGCTAGGTTGGAAGTCTTGACTACAGGGGAATTTTTCGTCCTCTAGGAAAAACTTGATTTGATCTTGAATTTTTTTCTCTTCCGAAGATCACAGGTCTTCTCATCAACTTGATGCTTATGGGATGAATTTTTTGTAGATTCTTCGTCTGAAGTCAGATGCGTTTATTATGGTTTATTTAATTTCATATCTGTCTAATTCTAAATTGGGTTGAGGCATTATCCTACTTGGATGTAAATTTGATTACGTTGATTTTCTAGTATCTTAATAACTTGCAATGCATGATGTCTACTCAAACAGTGACATTGGGAAAAATATATATGTCAACATTCAAGTTTCTAATTTTTTATGAGTTACTTGCATGGAAAACTATTATTCTAACTTAGTAGAGCTTGACTGTAGAGAAAGAAGGCTTGGATGTCAACAAGAAGCAAGAAACCTTGAAAGAGCTTCTTATACAGATTTCTCATCATAATACCAGTGTTCGCAAAGGTATATATTTGACCACACAATCTAATATTTTGCAGTTGTTATGGTTGCATCAGTTCTTTACATTTGAGCTTAGTAACTTAGCAGGATCGTCTAGGAGAAGCATGTTTCCAAACTTATCATTTTACAAATACTTTCTTGATAGCCTTAGCACTTCTTTACATGATCTGTCTAGGCAAAATGTCTTTGTTTGAAACATCAGATCTTCTCACTTCTAATTTTGTACTAATTTTCCTTTTGGAAATGCTGAGCTTACCAATACTGCTTTGTATAGTTTCAGGACTATTGAATTATCACTCTAGGAAAAATGCATCAATTGTTCTTACTTTACCAATCCTGCTTTACATACTTCATGAGTCATGACATCTTAATGACCTCTCTAAAAGATGTTATTTTTTTAGTCTAATATGGCTTGGTGAGAGCTATTGCTTATGTTTTTTCTAGGAAATATATTTTGAATCATTTATTATTTACAAAATAATTTTTGATATTCACAAATGAAAACAGTTGAATTGAATGGAACCAAAGATGAACTCAAATTCTGCAATAGCCTAGCCCAAAATGCACTAGAGAGAGGAAAATGCTCAAGCACAATTGCAATACATAAGAGATGCACAAGTGGAACATAAAATAAAGAAATGCCAATCACCAGATAATTCCGAAGATGTAGGTTCCCATAGGTGAAAAATCTTTGTGAGAGAGATCACAAGGTGATAATGTACAAATGAGAGTTGTGTATTTATTGTCCTGGTTGAGATCCTACACACACGGCGCACATACCCAAGTGTGGTAAATAACATGACCAAGGTATTGACAATGCATAAACCATATAACCAGAATAGTGTGTACTTTTAGGATACTTAGATAGAAAAATATTGGCTTGGTGACATTGGTGGAAATCTAGATTGGTTGGTTCCATGTGGAAGAGCTCGAAGCGTTGGTCGTCGTGGTGTGAATGGTTTCGGAAATGGAGTTACAGTTTGTCTGTGGCATCAATTGGAAATTTGGGTGAAATGAGTATAAAATAAGGGCAGGGCCCACTTTTTGAAATCATTTGTACTTTGTGCCACTGACCTCTAAGAGTGATTTTTGAGCGATTCTGGGAGATCCGATGCACCGTTCATCGAGCCGTGAGTTCTAGGTATGCCTCATCCTTGTACTCTTTACTTTCATCCGGGTAGACTTATGATTTAGGGGTTCCTTGGGTGGCTAGTGGACCTTTTTAGTCCTTTTGGGACTACCACGTGGGATTTTGATAAGATATCGCATGGTAGCGTAGGATTTTTTGGGAATCTCATGCTGTTATAGTGTGAGATTTTCCTGAAATAATGCAAGGGGTAACACGCTCGATAGCGTGAAAATAATGCATTGTGTCATGTGTAGCACGAGACATAAATGCTTCGCTCACACACTGGTTCTAATGTGACTGTTCCTTGAATAGTCACGTGGCCCATGCAGTTGAGATGTATATCTCCCGCATGCTGGTTCCACGTGGATGAGTAGTGTTTCGGCCGCACTAAGTGCATAAATGTTGTATGATGTCGCGCTACGCACAAACCTTCTTAGGGAAGGTCACATTGATGTTTTTACAAGGTTAATGGGTGATCAATTCCTTGTGTAGGTGGTTGATGGCTAGTGATGGTGCACATCCGAGATGTTGAGTGGAGAGAGAGAGAGTATGATGACCTCCGGGAGGTTTTGTTAGCCAACCGAGTGGTGATCGAGGCCTTACACGATGCTGGGATATTGAAGTTCTTTAGGTTCCCTTTGATGTGGTTGGTCAATTATCTTTTCCGGTAGTTACTAGACATGTGGGTCCCTAACCAAGGAGTGTTCCATGTGGGAGGTGAGGACCTAAGTATCATGACTCAGAATATTTACTTCTTGACGAGAATAACACCCCGACATGTGAGGGAGCCCCTCCCTCCATAGCTGGTGGGGGAGACGATCCACATGTTAGTGGATCAGTACTATGGTGGTGACCAAAGTTCTTTGAACTATGGTGGAGTGTTGGTGAGCCACTTGAGGGCTCTACTGGTGGAGGCTATTGCGACAGCCATTGTTCGTGCATTGTTGGCCATGTTCCCCAACCAGATCATAAAGGTGATAGCTCCATTTGGTGTAGAGGGTGATGGCTGGTCGGTCTGTGGCGTGGGGTTCGTTGATGCTATAGTCGATGATGAAGCAGATGTTAGATTTGCATCAGGGTAGCAGGTGACGCACCTTATGCTACGACACTATGTTGTGCACCTACTTCTTCGAGCGCTACCCATCATTGCGGCCACAGGTAGTGGTGCCACTAAGGGGGCCACAAGAGCCACGGATGGTGTTTTGGGGGCGTGTTATTCCTCATGCTAGTGGCAGGCCCATGGTGGCCTAATATACACCACATGTGATGGATGTATGGGAGGGCCGCATAGGCTAGTTAGAGAGATATCCTTGTACCAAGATGGAATTCCAAGGAGATATGGAGTTTCCTGTTCCTGCTGGCCACGACTGGTATGATTTTATGGTTTTGTACTTTGATCATACATATGTGTACATACTTATATTTCTGTACATTTATGGTATAAATATTTAACCAATATTGATGCTGGTTTCCTCCTCTATGATGTAGATGTAGGTCTTGTGAGGCCACCTCGGAGACCAAGACCGAGGAGAGATCAACCGACCAGTGGGGCTGGACATGTAATTGGCATAACACGTGCGGCTGAGGGTGGTGCTTCCAGAGTAGGAGGAGCCAATTATGGAGGAGCTGCGACAACGAGGTAATTTTATTGAGACCGTATAGTCGTTGTGATAGGCAACTAAAAGTGTTGGTTTGGTGGTATAATATCTGGGGTTGATGAGCGGGATTAGGACGAGATTGAGGATGATGATGTGGAATTGACACTTCACCTACCACTTGATTTTGGTCTAGCTTGGTGGAAGATAATGTAGCGGGTCTTAGTTGTGTGCCATGTGGCATGGGAGGTGCAGAGAGAAGTGACCCCTCCTCCATAACAGAGGTTGCTGTAGGGACTAGAGTTGGCGCGAGGGGAGGTTGTGCGTCCGCTGGTTATTTTGGGACCCCGATATCCTCCAACTAGCGGGGAATCTTGATTATTTTTGTATAGGGTTGATGAGCCCCATTTTTGTATGTATACATTTTTTATGAGCCTATGAGAGGGAAGTTTTGGATGTATCCTCTATAAGGCTTCTATGTATATGCCCTAGGACGGCCATTTTTTGTACATGACACATATATTTTTTGACCATATATATATATATATATATATAATTATATATACCATTTTAGCAGAACATGATGTATGCATCTTTTTATATATGTGATGTATGTGTATTTTGATTTATGTTTCCTATGTGTTGATTTGATGCATATGTAGTAATGTATGATAGAAATTTTTTTGGGGGCATGTGTTATCGGTTGTAGGACTTGTGATGATGACATACATGTATGTGTAGTCGTAGGTGAAACACATGAACATATTTATGTATGATTGATATGCAGGGTTATGAAGTCGATTGATGTACTAGGTGCCAATTCAATACCTCATTAGCGACAGAGTCGACGAGTGCATTGGTGTTTCTCGGTATATGTGTGAAAGTTATGGTTTCAAACTATTGAATGAGAAGGCGCACACACATAAACTTTCAGAACAGGAGCGAGTTGCGGACACAACAAATTATTCAACTGCGATACGACAAGTTGTGAGTCGAGGTGCACTTGTAGATGGTGAATTCCTAGGTGTAGGGCATTGCTTAATAGACCTATTAAGGCATCGTACTATTCTTGGTTGTTTGTTAGTGCCCCCAAGCACACTCTGCCGGTGTGGTGGAGTGTATGGGAAGGGGAATATATAACCTAGGAAACAGATGCTAGATGTTTGGACCATCGACTGGCATTGCTCACATATCCTATGTAGATGTTTATCTAGGAGGTCATATGCATTTGAAGAAGAGCGATAGTTTACGTAGTCTAATTCGAGATAGTGAAACTAAAGTAGATTTTTTAACACAAAATAAGAATATCAACGACTGGTGTTGGATGTCTTGTTTGTGTTGAGGGGATACAAACCCCCTTTTGATTTGTTAGTTTTTTGGGAATGCTTGCAGGTGGTATGCGTTTCTGTAGGAGGACGAGGAATCACTGCAAGTGTGGACACCGGCTAAAGGAGATTTAGTTCCATGGTATTTGGTAAGTTCGATATTAATTCCTTGGTTCGTGACCTTTATGGGTGTAATTTTCCCTTTTAATAAAATTTCCCAATTGCTCAAATTCACCAAATATCAGCTCTTAAGTATATGTATACAACTGATTCCAAACTCCTCCAAATACTTTCAAACTTGGTGAGGAAGGTCATGAGGGGTCATGGGACACATTAACACATCTATCATATAATAAACTGATATACCCAACCATGGTTTTCAATTTTCAAGGGAAGTAGTTTCGGGACAAGACTAGTCAATTTGGGAAGTGGAAATCCCCTCTAGGTCTTGAACAAAGCTCTTCCAAAAACTGTACACCCTTCACTAATGATGGGTATGAGAATTTGATATTTTATTATACATTAATTAAAGTATATTTTCAGCATTATATGTAGTTTTAGGGTCGAATAGGTGTCCAAGAGAACTCAGGGAATTTACTAGTGATTTTGAGGCTCAAACCCCTAAGGGTAGATGGCTCCAAATAGCTCCAAATGATCTCAAATTGTACCAGAAGGTGTATGGATGATTTTAAATCATAATAATGGTGTTTATAGGTTCCTTCCAACCTTCAAATGACTTCTTCAACTCACTTTGGTAATCTGGTCAATGTAGGGAGTTTTACTAGCAAATATTGGTTCAAATCCCGTTAGGTAAATGACAAGTTGGCTCTCCCAATGCAATAGAATCCTCTCGAAATTATGAACAGAGGATGGTGACATATAAAGGACATAAATGATCTCTCATATGCATCATAATTCAGCTTATAATATCTGCTACAACTCTCTCAAATCAGATATAGAATTGCTAGTTTCAACATAAGGGGAAATGGTAGGCAATCTTCACTAAATGTTATGAAACTCAACCAAATGCATCGAAATTATTGTCTAATGAACATGAAACTATTTGAACACATAAATTATAGTCCATTTATTGTTAATCCATCATTAATTCACTTAACCATTCTAATTTATCAACATATCATTGACTTGCAACAAGGTAGTGGGGAAAATGGCACTGTTTGTTCATTAATGAGCAATTTTACATAGTATTTCTTGGAATATCAACTTGTGGATATTTTGAGCATGAAATATAGAGCATATAAATAATATTAAAAAATAATTTGGCATCAGAATCTCCCCCCAAAGAGAATAGTATCTCACCAAAGGCGCAATTCCTCAAGGATCAATAATATGCATAGAAAACTTGAAATGGTTGAAGACGCAAGCTGAACTATAAGTGACCATGATATTCCCTGTAGATTAGACCTGCACAAAAGGACTCCATTGAAGCTCCAAATTAAAGGGTCTGAATGGCCTTTTCAATTACCAACAAGGATGGGAATCTTTCACCCTTGAAATTGGTGCTAAGGCAAGTAGAGTAGCACTCCACTAGCTCTTCTCTCCAAATGCAATTGCAATTTATAAGAATGATAAAAATATTCCTTGATTATTTTTTCTTCACATTTATAAAGTTTCCAAGCTCTCTATGGGTCTAAGTCCTTCCAAGATATGCATTCCAACTCAAGTTGGGAAGAGATTCCAAAGAATGCCACTTGTACAACAATTCCTACTCTCCCACTTCCACCAAATCACATGTGGAAGCATCTTAGCTTCCCTCACTCCCTTGAGAGCCCTATTGGAGGATATTTTTAGCCCTGAAATTTCATATATGTCATATGTAAGCCATCAGGTCTGATTTGTGTCATAGGTGTCATAGCATCTTCATCATTGTTGTCATAGAAGCTAGGGAATCTAGCCCAAGTTTCACAATTCTCTAAGATGCCTCTTCCTCTTCCATGGGAATTACTCTTCCACTCCAATTCGACCTTGGATGATTCATGCCATTAATAATACCTATTGAACTCCCCCAAGTATTTTAACCTTCACCTTTAATTCTAATTGGTGAGAGAATGATGCCAAGTGTGGTGGGGAAATCTAGCCACATGTGGGTCCCACAACCTCTTATGTGCCCTCATGATCCAATGCCACCTTATTTTCTTTTATTATTATTTATTTGACCCATTTAATGTGCATTTGTAATTATAAGGTCACTTTGGGTCTTGTATCTCCATCACTCCAACTTTTAATGCTTCCACCCCCAACCTAGGGAACTAGTAAGCTAGTGGAAATTTTCCTCCATGATATTTTGTGTGGATGGGGACATTACAAATTTGAATTGGGAATTTGATCTAATGTGACCCACCTTGTCCATTTGGATATAATTTTACATTATAGCCAACTTGGACATCATGCTTGGCAATTATTTTGACCTTTAGTGCCATTTTGACAAACTATCATGAGTATGGCCAATTGGCTTAGGCCATTGTGATCCAATGCAAAATTTTGGGACATTACAACGGGGTTATACAGAGGGGTTGTAATTGACCTTACATTCTCATTAGTTTGATACAAGTTTTTCATTTGGTGTGCAAAAGGGGGCATTGAAAGGAGTAATGGGTGGTCTCTCCACAAAATCGGCAAGGTCTTGGTATGCGTGGACGAAAAGGTTCTTGGTTTTCTTGAGTGTTGATTTGATCCATTATGGAAGTGATGGCGTTGGTAGGGAGCATATGGGTGGATTTACCACGTGATGAGCATTCACTGTGTGATTGTGTCGTCGTAATTTTAGATGGGTTTTGTGGCATTACAGGATCTACCACGTTTTATGCAAGTGGCACAACTTCTGTGGGAGGGGTGACTGATGGTGTCACTAATGTGGTGACCACATTAATGGATTCTACTTCTTGGTGTAAGAAGGTAGGTTCCTCAATTATCACTTGAGTGAGATGAACTATTGCTAAAGCCTCTCGGCATCGATGGATTTTGGGGGCAATGGTGCATATAGTTCCCATGATGATCACATATGGAACACATGTGATTTGTACGCAATGTTTTGGTCTTAGAATTAGGTGGGGGATGTGTTCCCCCTTTTACCTTAGTGGAATGTGGGTGATGATAATGTGGGTGTTATTCAAATTCCTTAGCTCTGGTAGAGTAGGACATAGATTGGTTGCATGGCCTTGCTTCCTACAAAGAGAACACGACGGTGTGATCCTTTGATTAGGAGTATTGATCATAACTGGGGATTTTAACTCCCGATGGTCGATGCCCCCAGTTTAGGATTCATGTTTTCTACTAAATTAGACGTAGGGTTAGGTAATAGGGTACCTTTCAACTTCGGTTGTTTGGTGCCCCCCATTGGTGGTCTTAGTGACGACTGATTATGGTGTAGTTGCAGATGTCATAGGTTGGGTTGTTGTAATTGAATGTGTTATGGGCCTCGCAGCCATACTAGATGAAATAGGGACAAAACCATAATGAGTGACTGGTTTGGAAGCCATCCCTGGGAAGGGTGGTGTAAGGTACCAAAACGGGATTCCCAAAGTTATCCCATGTAGATTTAACTGAGCCATAACTGACGTCCCTTGTACGCCCATATGGGAGGATACAAGAATGAGATTTGAAAAATAGGTGGTACCGATGGACTGAATGTTTGTTCAATGCCATGAATTAGCGGTGGTACTGATGACGATGTTGAGGTGGAGGTGGGTCCATTTTCAACAGTGAAAATTGATCGCATTAGGCCATTGGTTGATGCAGGTATCTTAGGTGGTGGTCTCATATATGCTCCTAAAAAATTGGAGTTCTTGTACATACTGGGGGAAATGTCAACATATGGTTGATCATCTCCCAATACAGTTGGTAGGAGGTTCTTAGGGTTTATCATCCTCAGTATGGTATCCATTAGAACTGTTGTGGAAAAAAATTGCACAATTGCACTCTTCCACTTGGTAAGGGGATAAGCCTTGTAGTTTATTGCAAGGCCTCAATCCTTGGATCCCCTTTTGATGTGGTTTGGTATTCCTCCAAGTGATCTTAAAAAAAAACCAAAGATATGCTAAACCACTCTTGTATTTCCTAATGGAATAGTTGTACAACACCTAGGAGGTATGGGATTCAAGGGAAGCCAACAATATCCCTTAGGGAGGCCTTTATTGTCCAAACAAATTCTAAGTAGATGGAAGAACAATGGAGAGAAACACTTGCCCCTAGATGGAATGTGACAAGGGAGCTTGGGAATGCTTACAATGGTAGGAAATGGTGGGCTATGAGGAATCTCCAACTCAAATCCAGTAGCGTAACCTTGCTATGATTTTCTCTCTACCAAATGCATGCCAATGGATTCCTTTTATATGCCAATAGGTGGCCATCAAACAACTAGATCCAAATGCGAACTCTCCTCCTTCATGAACTAGTTCCAAGGCACACTAGGAGGGATAATTAATGCCACCAAGTCTGTGAGGACCTGAATTCGAAACCTTGGGGAGGATTGAGCCTTTAATGCACCGCTAAGAGTGAGTGGTCCAGTTTTTTTGATAGTAGCGCAACTATCTAAGGAAAAGCCGTGTGGGTGTAGCGTGGGCATTGTTCTGTTAACATACGCTATAGTGTGGGTAAACTATGTAATACCTATCCTACCCTTTGCTTTGACTATTTCTTGGCACTTATGGACTCATGCTATGTTTTTTATATATTGAGGATGCTTATGGTGAGATGCATTCTTTATGTTAATGATGCTTTACTGGATGAATCACTCAAATGTCGCATGTGTGTGAATTTTAGGTGTTAACAGTAGATGGTAAACGAGGATTAAAAATTCAATGCCTTACATTTTTTCCAAGTTCCTGTATGCAGGATATAATATCTTGATGATGCCAAAAATTCATCGTTTGAGATGTACCTGGTAGGAAGTTGAGGTGGAGTTGCTTCCACATTTGATGGCATACTGAAGTCAAAAATATCTTGTCCTAAGGAAGTACTCCAAAATGGAGTAGATGGACCAAAATTGGTTGCTACTGGGTCATCTAGAGGTCGAGTAAATATCCAATCTACACCTCCTAAATACCCTTCGAGTGAATGGTGAAAAGAGGTATCACACGAAGAAGGTTGTTCTACCAACAATGGTCCCATGGGATTGGTGATAGGTGGATTTACAAGGGGAGAATAATCTCCTCTTGATTCAGTAATTGGGATCCCTTCTTCATGTGGGATAGATGTAGTAGGTTGGTGGAACATGGTTGCCCCTACATTTCCTTCCCCGAGGAGGGGAAGCTTGGGTTACAAACCTTGCATTCTGTGAGATCCCCTCAAGGGTTTCTCATCCAAAATGTCTAACAAAATATCTCCCTAAAGGTATTCTAAACAAAAGACACACTGCAAGTCCTACTCAAACTAAAGGTCGCAAGCAAACTTATATAATAGGTGGGATAAAAAATCTAGATCCTCATGGGAGTGTCAAGTCATAGCAACTCGGGATATACTGTAGGTTCCAATAGTAATAATTGGACCAATTTTTCATAGCACTAACCAGGGAGGATTAATACTGTACCCCTGACCGTATTACCCTACTACCTAACAGTACGTGCGTAGTATCTCCTCGAGTGTTTTTCTCGGTGTATTGCAACAACAGGATGACCGATAGTTTACTCGGTTGGTTTTGGGATCCTAAAAGGTGTTAGAATATTCTCACCATCATTTTTGTATTTCCCGACTACCTAACAGTACATGCGTAGTATCTCCTCGAGTGTTTTTCTCGGTGTATTGCAACAACAGGATGACCAATAGTTTACTCAGTTGGTTTCAGGATCCTAAAAGGTGTTGGAATATTATCACCATCATTTTTGTATTTTGAATGCTTGCATGAATTCTACATGCATACAGTCATCATGCATGCAAATGCATGCATCCAGTCATGAGTATGATAGTCTCCCAGCACCTAGTCCTCAGTGTTTCATCCCCAAGAGCCTGTTTCTGCTTAGTTATGTCCTCCTAGCCATAGATGCGCCCTTGTTTTCATCACTGGAGTACAAGTGCACCCTCTTCCACCTATTTAGGAGATTATTCAATTAGTTACATGATTAGTGGATATGTTCCTTGTTTTGGGGATTGATTACTAGTTTAGTTGACTGAACCACTTAGATAGACCTCTAGAGAGACTAGATTAGCTATACTGACTACTGACAGCTCCTCATGCACCCACATTGGAGTCTCCTCCCCTACATTTGTGCCACATGCACCAGTTAGACTCATTTGACTAATGTTTGACCACTTGGGATCACTATTACTGATTAGATGATGTCTGCAATGTCATCCAAGCCACACATTGAGGAGAATTCTAATGACATTAGGAGGCATTCAACTTAATTTGATTGTATTCAGTTATTATTCACTATTCAAAGTGCCATCTCATAGCTGATGTATGATACAACAGTTTTTGTCATTTATTGTGTATGGGTGATTATTGAATCTCCATTTCTTCTTCTTCTTTCTGCACTTCTTGAGTGATTTTTAGTGAGGTTTGCTACAACTGAGTGATCCTAATCCTAAAATATCACATGGTATCAGAGCTAATAACAGCTATTCGAATTGCAATAGTTGCAGCAATTCCTTGAGCAGTTGTCTTTCATTGAGCACCAGAAGCCTCTCGGTTTCCACAACAAATCCTGGTGCTATTTCCTTGAATTCATTGGAGCAATCTAGTGAGGTATATCTAGGTGTGAAGGACCCAATCACATGTTCTCAGTGTCCTAAGGCAGTATTCAATTCAAATTGCCTCAAATCTCCATTTCATAATTCTCATTTGTTTTCCAGGACTATCCTCTCTTCAACTTTGAATTCTTCAGTATCATGGATCTCAAGTTGAATTCATTCAACTAATTCGAATGGAAGGAAAATATGGACATATTCTTGAAGTTGAAGAGGCTTTCTAGAGCGGTGAATGTCTCTGCAGTTGATCCCATTGGTGCAGTAGAGAAATCTAAGGACTTAGACAAGCTTGATGAAGCAGTAGGACTGTTGCTACTTAGTATTTTAGAAGACCTACACTTTCATGTTATCGATATGAAGACTCCAAAGGAGGTTTGGGACAAGATCGAATCTCTTCTTGGTCAGAAGGATGACTTGAAGGGTCATAAATTAGAAAATGATCTCATCTCCTTGAGCCCAAGTAGTTTCGAAACTATCACTGAGTTTCTCAACAAATTCAAGAACTTGATTTCACAATCGAAGAGGTATGGGATTGAGAAGGAATTAAAACAACTCATCCTTGCCATCTTGTCGAAGCTAGGCCCTGATTATTCAGTGTTTGTTTTGACCTTCCAATCAACAAAGTTGTCCATCCCAATATGGAAATTGCCTTCACTTGAAGACTTCATCCAATCTCTCACACTTGAGGAGGAGAAACTAGTGCACATGGGAGTGATAAAAACCAAATTGGATTCAACTCTTGCAGCTACTAAGTCAAGAAGAGCGAATGGAAAGGAAAACAAAAAAATTATGATAGGAATTCGAATGACCAAAAGCAAAAGGAGGTTCCAAACTAGTCAGACGGAGTTTTGAATCCTAAGAAGGACAAGAAAACTCAGAAGGGAAAATCCAAGTACACATACTATAACTGAGGATATCACCCTGAGAGCTCATGTATGAAGAATACCATAGATCTCATGGCTTCACTTCTTGAAAAAAAAATCTTCTAGTACCTGCATGTGCTAGAAAGAAAGAGAGTGAACCATTTGGATCTGAGAACAAAGAGAGATGCCATGCCCTCATGGTAGCCGGTGCATCAACTCAATCCTTCTCCATCATATATTCTGGAGCATCAAGACACATGTCTTCCTCCAAGGATCTCTTCACTAGATTCAAAGCTATTGTTGGACCATCCATTATGTTGGGGAATGATTCTGAGGTCTCCTCTGAGGGGATTGGAAGACTCAAACTTGATCATGGGTGCTTCTCCGATGTGCTCTATGTCCCCACTCTCACTACTAATCTACTTTCAGTATATCATATGCCCCACACTGGAGAGCCCAAGAGGGTGAACTTCTCTCCAAATGAGGTTGAAATTCAGGACATGGTACCAGGTTCTACCATTGCAAAAGGTGTTGCAAATCATAAGTCGAAACTGTATGAGTTCTCCCATTTTCTACCTCTCTCTAAACAGTCTGCTCTTCACACTCATGAAAATGAAGAGAGTAGGCTATGGCATGAAAGGTTTTGGCATCTCAACTATCAATACTTGCAAGATATGCATACTAAAGAGATGGTTGAAGGGTTGTCTAAGATCAAGTTTTCCAAGGGAAACTGTCATGGTTGTTTGATTGGAAAGCATCCTAAAAATAAATTTGAGAAGGGGAAGGCAAGGAGAGCCTCTCAACCTCTAGACCTGATTCATAGTGATGTTCCAGGTCCATTTCCAGGTCTATCTTTGAACAAGGCAAGGTATATTCTTACTTTTATTGATGATTATTTAATATTTACATGGGTATAGTTTCTCAGATTAAAATCAGAAGTATTTGGATTCTTTACGGTATTCAAGTCTTCTGCAGAAAATTTTCAGATAGAAAGATCAAGGCCATTCGCACTGATAATGGAGGTGAGTACATCAAGGGTGAATTTCAAACCTTTTGTGCTGAAGAAGGAATTGAGATGCAACATATTGTTCACTATACACCACAACAGAATGGTGTTGCTGAAAGGAAGAACATAACATTGAAAGAGATGGCCACCTGCATGCTAAAGTCGAAAGGGTTTCACCCTAGTCTTTGGGAAGAAGCCATCAATTGTGCCACCTATCTTCAGAATATATTTCCTCACAAAGGACTCAAAGATATGAATCCTTTGGAAGCATGGATGGGATACAAACCTGATGTGTCTCATCTTAGAGCATTTGGATCCAGAGCATGGGCAAGGATTCCAACTGAGAAAATGAGAGCCCTAAATCCACAAAGTAGAGAGTGTATCATGATGGGTTATGCATTGAATGAAAAGGCCTACAAGATTCTTGATCCTTCCACTATGAAAATATTCCTTGATAGGAGTGTACAGTTTGAGGAATGGCCTTTACATGATGCTCATCATGTTGAGCAAGAGAGATTTCCTACCACACCTCCATTGCTTGAAGAGATCCAAGAGAGCGAATCTTCATCACATGATAGTTCAGATTCAAAGTATGAGGGTGAAGATGATGAAGAGGGAATGCTAGATCTAGATCCACAAGAACCTGAATATCTAGAACCTATTAGTGAAGATGAGTGAATGGAATATCTAGATCCATGAGAACCCGATGATCTTGCACTTGATGATCCTCCTCTTCCTAGATGGGCAGCCACTACTCTTAGATCTACCGGAGATCTTATTGGAGATCCACTTGATCCGAGGAGAACCAGATCTGATTTTCAGAATGGAAGGTTTCATCCTTCTCACATTACAGATCCATTTCTTGTCGATAGATATTTCTTCGGTGGAGAAGTCCACTTACCATTTGGGGTGAGTGATGTACATGATTGATCATCCTACCACAGTCTATCTTGCGGGGGGGTGTTGGAATATTCTCACCATCATTTTTGTATTTTGCATGCCTGCATGCATTCTGTGTGCATCTAGTCATCATGCATGCATCCAGTCATCAGTATGGTAGTCTCCCAACAGCTAGTACTCAGTTTTTGAACCCCAGGAGCATGTTTCTGCTCAGTTCTATCCCTCCTAGCCACATATGCGCCCTTGTTTTCATCATTGGAGTACAAGTGCACCCTCTTCCACCTATTTAGGATATTCTTCAGTTAGTTCCATGATTAGTGGATATGTTCCTTGTTTTGGGGATTGATTACTAGTTTAACTGAATGAACCACTTAGATAGACCTCCAACTATACTGAATACTGAGAGCTCCTCATGCGCCCACATTGGACTCTCCTTCCCTACATTTGTGCCACATGCACCAGTTAGATTCAGTTAGACTCATTTGACTGATGTTTGACTACTTGTGACCACTATTACTGATTGGATGATGTCTCCAATGTCATCCAAGCCACACACTGAGGAGAATTTGAATGACCTTAGGAGTCATTCGAATTCATTTGATTGTATTATGTTATTATTCACTATTCAGAGGGTCAGCTCACAGCTGATGTATGATACAACAGTTTTTGTCATTTCTTGTGTATGAGTGATTATTGAATCTCCATTTCTTTTTCTTCTTTTTGCACTTCTTGAGTGATTTTTAGTGAGGTCTGCTACAGCTGAGTGATCCTAATACTAAAATATCACAAAATGGTCTCCTGATATACACAAGGTATGTTGGAGCTCCAATCCATAGTAGTGATATCTAATGCACAACTATTCGACATGGGCCTTCCTATATACCGTTGAGTACATGGAAGACCCTTTATATATACCATGAAGTATGTAAAATTTCGTTCTATATACTGACTAGTACGTGGAAGAACCACATAGTCCCTGGGTTGCAGTGCAAGCAAATAACGACAGCTCCTATGCTTAAAGATACAGGAACACGTCTCTAACCTATCACTCAAGTTGCTAAAGATCTTAACTTAACTAGCGCTTTATTTTATCGTGTATAGTTAAGTGGTCCAATGAGGTGTGGACTCATCCTAATATCATGCATGAACTAAATGAGGTGCAAGTCATTTTATGTTGGCATGGGTCCAGAGCGCACAAGTGTGGTACCACCAAGCAATGGAAGGGACATCGACAGGAACAAATGACCAGACATGAAGTGTAAAAGATCCGACAAATGCAAAATATTTTATTAAGTTAGTTAGTAATGAGTCATTTGGACCATTTTGTAACGACCAAGTGAGCCTATAAATATGAGTATGATTGTAAGCCTAAGGGAATCCTTTGATCCTGGGGTAGAGCATCTTTTGATCTATATTTTTGGGAATGAAGAGAAGTGAGCTATCTTTCGGCATCTTTATTGTTCTGAGTTTGTACTGATTTTGTGATGTATGGAACAATTTGACGGATAATGATATATCTTTGTCTCTCTTTGTCTAGTCATAGTGTCATTGAATTCAAGTATCGCAGTGTTTGATATTTCAATGAAGTCGCAAGTATGTTATGTAACGTAGGTTCCTTATGCATGTTTTGATAATCTGTTTAATTTGTCAACTATGAGATGATGATGTGTTGATTCAAATGAAGATAAATTTATGTATATCTGGTTGATAGGTAGATAATGAGATAATCTGATGTGGGTGCGAATCTCTGGTTTATGTTGAAAATAAGTGTGATATAATGCATGTCTTCTTACATCTACGGAAACTTGGTTCCTGCAACCCTCTTAGACATCTCGAGTGAGACTTCACTGGCTCTGCGGGTGTTGCTAGAGAGGGTAAAACCTTTCTAGGCCGATGTTTAAGGGAGTCGGTGTCAATGTTTGTTGAAAGCAGTGCGAAGTGAACCCTTGTCGACATGACTGTGTCAACAAATGGTTATATTTCCAGGACCTTAGTGCGAAAGGAAAGAGGACATGTTGTGGCATCCGAAAAAGCTGAAGATCACGGAATGGTTCCAAAAGAAGATGTGAGAATTTGCTGAGGAATAAAATCGGAACCCTTGATGGTGAACAACTGATTGGTTGTAGAAGTACATCTACTCTAATATCCACGAAGTATTCTTCTATGAGTTTCTTATACTATTATACGAATGGTTGGCACAACTAACTTTTCAGAAGAAGACTTTCCAAGGAGGTGAGCCTGACCACTGGACCCCAGAACTGGTCAAACAGTTGAACGAGAGAACAAAAAAGATTCAAGGTATGTCGAGGTTTGGGTAGACAGCATTTTGGAAGGATACATTATCAAATTTGTTGTCGACACAGTAAAATCATACAACAACGTAGAAAGGAAATTTTTCAAGGGACCTAGAGGAAGGTATCTATTGTCGCTAAAATTGTGGATCAAGATGCTCATTTGTGAAAACGACATACTAAAGATGAACTCCGACGAGTAAATATTGGGTTTGTAGAGGCTGTAGGTACCACGTGGGTGCGGGTCTGATAGAATGATATGGGTTAGATGGATATGAGCTACAATGAAATTTTGAGGGAAACTGCAGAAGACTGTGGTTGCTTGAGAAGTGGGGTGAGGTTCCAGACGGAGAAGAAGAGGAGGACTGAGATAGAGATAAAGTCTCCTAGTGCGATCAGAATAGAGAACTATGAAATGGGACCATAAGGGACTAAGAAACCCTATTGTGATGAAGAGAACAACCAAGATACCCCTGAACCTAAGGAAGGACAGACCCAAAGCTACAACATACCCACAACCCCGTGCACTGCACCAAACTTTGGAGCAAGAAATATAAGCTCCTCGCAGGGTTGTCCTGCATGTCAGAATAGTGGTAAAAGTAGAGGATCTACAAACACCAGTAGAAAACCAAGGATGGAAGGTGAGGACATAAATATGCCTCTTTTTCAGGGTAACGGGACCGAGGATCCTGAACAATACTCGTTTTTATGCAAAGCGGTGTGCACAGTGAAACAAGTCCAGGATGATGATATTAATAAGGGACAATCGGCGACGACCTTTAGGGGCCGTGTGCTGGATTTTTTTATGAAGTTTGTACAAGTACCTACAGGGAGTCCGCATAAAAAATTGGCATAAATTAGAGTAGGATTGATCGACAAATTTAGGAAACCAAAATCGGAATCTCATTATATCACGGAGTTGAAGGAAATAAATCAATTTCCTAACGAATCGGTATGGGAATTTGATCAAAGGTACAAAAATATGATGGCCAAAGTATGTTTTGGAATGAGCAACATGTAGCATAAAGAATGGTTCATTACAAGATTGGTAACACACATTCGGATTCCACTAATGCAGTAGAATATTGTATCCCAGACGGAGACACTGGAAGTTGCAATGAATCTCGAGGCTTCGCCGGTCGGTGAAACAGGGATTGGAATGGACCAACTCCAAGCGCAGCTAGTCAACTTGACTATCCAACTACAGGATATCAAGAAGGGGAAATAATTTCGCGAAGAAATATGGTGCAGTCGATGCAAGTCTAAAGGACATCATAAATATTAGTGTCCTAAATTCCGTGAATATTTACAATCTAACGCACCAAACCCACTCAGTCAAGGAGGAATGCCTGGGTGTCGAATTTGTCAAACGAGGGGACATCGCTAAGAAGAATGTGTGTACTTACAAAATATTGTGTCGAAGCCGACTAATATGTTTTGTAACTTCTGTCGATCAGTCGGTCATGAGGAGAAGGATTGTAGAGCATATGATTTACTCCAAGAGAGAACTGTAGATACATTTTTTATTAAGGGAGAGGAGAAACCTCCTATACAACCGCAAAAACAGTATAATCAACCGCAACCATATTATAATCAGCTACAACCACATTATAATCAACCGCAACCTCAATATAACCAACCAATCGCAGTATCAGCCACCATAATATAATCAACAGTAGTACAATCGGCCGTGAGGAGGATTCCGCGGAGGTCGGGGTGGAGGCTTTGGTCACAAATGAAATTTTGGTTGAGGTCGAACACCAGTTAAATGCTATAATTGTGGCTATATTGGACATTATCAGAGATATTTCCTGAATCCAACCTCGTAGTGTACCTATTGCAGTGCAACGGGCCACAATTTCAAATATTCTCCTTAGTTGATTGCGAAGTGGCATACTAAGAATGCGCCACAACCACTACCAAATCCTAATGTAAATGAGAATGAGAAACCTAATCTGGATGTGCAGAATATCTTAGCAGGGATAAGAATTCGACCTGTGAATGTTGCAGTAGTGACCAGGGGAGGAGCTACGACAGGAGAAGACAGGCCACTGCCAAGTGTTAGGCCTGCAACACGGAAACAAGTTCGATTTGATGCGGAAGCAGAGAAGGAAACATTTTTGGAAGCATGAGATGTGATGAGAAAGAATACCACTAAGTTTCCACCTATAGGCCAGAAGGAACCTATCTATGAGATGTCATCGATCTTTGATACAACAAATTCACAAAGGCCGCTAGGGAAGGTCAACAGCCTGAGGAATTTCCTGGAAAGTTGTTTGACGTTAGCAAAGGATCAACACGCACTAGAAGAGATAGCTAGTTTATTCTATCGATGAGAGGAAGAGCGATAGGATCAGACAGTGAACTGATTGCATAGGAAGAAGACGAGAAGATAAATGAGGATGAATGCCCAGATTGGTGCATACGACATCAATTCTATCATTTTGGACCTAGGATCGGATGTAAACATAATGAATAAGAAAACATGGGAGATGATGGGGAAGCCACAGTTGGTATGGTCCCCTGTGCAGCTTCAATTGGAAATTAGAGCAAGATCACACCAATTGGTCGATTATCTCATCTTCTTGTCGAAGTAGAAGGACTAAATACTTACGTAGAATTCAATGTCATAGAGAGAGTTGACAACACAAGCCCATATCCGGTGTTGTTGGTAATAGACTGGGAAATGGAGAATCAAGTTGTTATCAATTTTAAGAAAAGGACGATGTATTTTGAAAATTGCGACATGAGGGTGATCGCCCCACTTGATCCACTGGAAGGGAAAAGGGATGTAGAACCAATGAGGGATGAGTTTACAGAAGGATGGGACAATTTATACAACATTTCATAGGATTACATCAATTCCACCGCCGATAGGTAATTGGGGTGGTGAAGTGTTAGTTCGACATCATCAGATTCCAATGAGGTGCAAGGAACTAGCATAATCGATTGCATGAGGTATCATTCATAAAATGCACACGAGTCACTCAGTAATTGATATGTGTAGCAACTGAGGTATGTGATCTGCCAACATATCAAGGATTACTTAATTTGGCTATGTTCGTCGCAAAATTCGAATAAAAGGTATCAGAACCACAGCGACTACTGGCGCTTGAAGAAGCATTGAAGGCTACTCCAGCAAGGTGGTGGGATGCGCACAAGTCATCACAAACAAGCTGGAAACTATGTCGAAAATTGATGGAAGTCAGGTTTGGGGAAACTAAATGCTACTACAGGAAGAAATACAATGTACAGATTGATCCAAGGGATCATCTAGAAGAGTGTCAAAGCACATGGGGAATAAGACTGAAGCAGGAATGGGTCCATGCGTTCATCTATATGCTTCAGTCAGGCATTTAGCTTCATTGATGAGAATCATTTCATCCATAGTGAATTGCAGGAGATCCATGAAAAGACACTTGAAACAGTTCCGACAGAAATACCAATGGGATTCCAATGGACTCCAACATCGAAAATGATGATGGAATTCTATAATGTGTCAGGAGGACCTGACAAAGAGGATAATCCTAGATCCATCTATGTAACTGAGTCGGAAGGAAGCCGCAATATAGAAGCACCAGAGATGCCATTCGACAAATTCCAACAGCCAATGAAAATCAAAAAGGTTAATATTGGGTCAGAGGAAAATCCCAAGTTAGCTAGTATTGGAGATTACTGGGATGATTCGACAATTGGAAAAGTGACTGATCTACTGCATGAGTTTCAATATTTTTTCCCAACAAAATTTTCATAAATGAAGGGAATTTCCAAGGACCTGGGTGAGATGAAGATCCCTCTGAAATCTGATGCAAAGCGAGTAAAGCAACGACCATATAGACTGAATCCTAGGTATAAGGAGCGAGTAAAGGATGAGATAGAGTGAATGATGGATGCAGGAATCATAAAACCTATCAAAGAATTGGAATGGATCATCCCAATGGTCGTCCAAGATAAGAAAACTGACGAAATCCGAATTTGTATTGATCTAGGGAAACTGAACGATGCATGTCTTCACGGTCCATTCTCCATGCCATTCACTGATGAAGTAGTCGAAGGTGTTGGAGGCAAGGAGGTATATTCATTTACAGGTGTATTTTCAGGATACCACTAGATAAGGATTGTGAAAGAATATCGACATAAAATAAATTTTGTGATAGAATGGGGTTTCTTTCAATACATAGTGATGTCGTTTGGTCTTAAAAATGCCCCTGCGATTTTTTCAAGGCTAGTTATCGTTGCATTTAAGGATTTCATTCATAAATTTTTGGCAGTATATATGGATGACTAGACTGTATATGGGCTATTTAAGGACCACGTTGCGAACCTGAGGATGATGTTGGAACGGTGTCGACAACATCATATTTTGCTGAATTTAAAGAAGTGTATTTTCTGTGCACCATTTGGAATCCTACTGGGACATATGGTATGCAAGGAAGGCATGTTGGTCGACCCAACGAATATTGCAATTATTGTTGACCTACCAGCACCAACAACAATGAAGCAGTTGAGGGCGACATTGGGACACAAAGGATATTAAAGGAAGTTCATAAGAGGATACGCAATGATTACAACACCGATGGAGAAGCTGTTAAAGAAGGATGCAAAGTTCAAGTGGAACGATGAATGCCAGAATATCCTCGACATACTGAAGGCGAAGATGGTCACAACACCGATATTAGTCTTCCCCGACTGGAAGAATTAATTTCATGTCCATGTGGATGCATCATTAGTGGCGTTGGGAGTGATAATGGCCTAGCCAGAAGAAGGGTCGATTGACCACCCGATCGCATTTGCAAGTAGGAATTTGTCCATTGCGGAGAAGAATCATACAACGAAGGAGAGAGAAGGCCTGGCGATGGTATATGCGTTGCAGAAATTCCAACACTATCTGCTTAGAGGACATTACAAAATGTTTATTGTCCACTCCGCAGTAAATTACTTGGTCAATAAGCTTGTGTTGGGGGGGAATATATGTTGATGGTTGATGTTATTCTAGGAGTTTAATTTTGAAATCATTGTGAAACCATGGCGATTGAATGTGGGACCTGATCACCTGTCAAGGACTAAAACAAGTGAAGAACCAATCAGGATTGACGAAGGATTTCCCAATGCGCAGCTATTCAGGATTAGAATGGTCGATGACCATTATGAACAAATTATTTAGTTCTTGGCTATGGGAAGAGAAATGGAGGAGTTCACTACGAGTTAGAAGAAGCAACTAGTCGTTAGGGCTATTGATTTTCAACTAATCCCAGGACAACTCTACAAGATGGGACCAAATGAAGTTCTTCGTCGATGCGTCCTTCTGCATGAACAAGAAATAGTATTGGCGGAAGCTCACGACGGGATCACAGGAGGTCATTATGGAGGGCACACAATTTCCAGGAAGACACTTAGGGCTGGACTATGGTGGCCAATAGTGCATGGTGATGCCTTAGACTATGCTAAGAGCTGTGACGCATACCAAAGGATAGGGAAACCATCGCGAAGGGATGAAATGCCACTAGTACCCCAGTTGACGTTACAAGCCTTCGAAAAATGGGAAGTTGACTTCATGGGACCCATCAACCCACCAAGAAGAAGAACAGGTGCAAGATACATTATTACTGCGACTGACTAACTGAACACATGGGATGAAGCAACACCAGTAAAGGATTGTACAGCTGCGACAACAACATGGTTTCTCTTCGAAAATGTGCTCACCAGATTTGGGTGCCCAAAGATATTGATGAGCAATCAAGGAACACACTTTGTCAATCAAATCATCAGAGCCATGACGGAGGGATTTCAAATCCAACATCGAAGGAGTACCCCATATCATCTGCAGGAAAATGGAGCAGTCGGGGCGCTGAATAAGATATTGGAGCTTGCATTCACAAAGGTGTGTAACAAAAACTGTGATGACTAGGATTTGAAAATTCCAGTGGTATTGTGCACCTACAGAACGACATGCCAGAATCCTTTCAAGTTAGTATACGGACAAGAATCAGTGATGCCGATGGAATACATTGTCCCTAGTATGTGCATCGCAGCAATGACATGAATGAATGATGACAGATCCATTGAAGAAATATTGGTGCATCTGGTACAACTCAAAGAGGATGGATTTATCGCTAGATTTCATCAACAGGTAGAACAATATCCAGCGCGGAGACATGGTTCTCCTTTATGAAAGTAAGTTTATGAAGCACCCAGGAAAGATCCAGATGCATTGGCTTGGTCCATACATTATCAATTTCATTACTGACAGAGGTGCAGTACAACTGCAAAATGTAGATAAGACAATGTTGACAAATTTAGTGAATGGGAGCCGGTTAAATCCCTATCGGGATAGCTAGGTGCATATCGACTGAGAAATCCATTGAGTCAACATGAAAAAAAAACTAAGTACATTGCGAAGCGTAGGAGTCTGTCCACAACACTATGTCTATCGATGGAACAATGGAGAAGTTTGAAATAGGGAAGAGGTTTGGGGCCTATCGACATGTAGTGAGGTGGGAATGGGTCAAATCCAGTAATAAATGAAGCAATTAAGGCACAGCGAAAGACGATGCAAGTGGATGAAGGCGTATTTAATGGCCAATGAGTGCGCAAGATTCGGCAAATCGACGGAGGATTCAGTAAACCGGTGCAGGATTTCATAATCATTATCCAAAGATCGACAAGATGGACGGGAAGTGGTAAATTGAAGTTATAAATATATGCACAGATGGACAGTTCGAGTCACTATGTTTTGTGAGAGTTAGTGAAGAAATTATAGAAGAAGATTTAGAGTGAATAGTAACAGTGAAGTGAGGTATTTGCAATAGCACATTTCATCTCTAGCACGAGCATACAAGATGCACCAAGGGTGAGGGCGAGCATTGTCCAGGAAAAAGTGGAAATCGTATCGGCAGGGTCATTCAAAAACAAGAGAAATGCCAGTCTGTCGGTGGATACCAACTGAAGGACAAAGAGGGATACATGTAGTTTGGCACGAGCTGTGACTGCAGCAGGTGAAGCAAGCACATCAGGTGTCGTAGAGGAAGAAAGAACAGCAAGAGGAGGGCATCACGACCCAACAATAGCGGACATACCAAGGTATGTTCCATCACAAAAGGAAGGGGCACCAACAATCTAGATGGGGAAGAATGAGACATACACCATCAAGGATCCGATGATACCAAAGGGTGTCCATGCCCGCAGAAACACAATAGAATGAATCCAAAAACTGCAATATAGAGACCATGGCATTCTGGCATATCCAGAATGCACCAAGGATACACATCTTGAGATAACGCATGGAGAAGAAGGTCCAATCATAAGAGAAATAAGGAAGTGGGCATTGAGGCTAGAACGATCAGGACTTTTGTCCATCATTCACATGCCACACTTCAGGAGATTGACATAAGAAAATGCATGCGTAAAGAAGCTACTGGATTGTTTTCATGGTGGGTATTTGTGGTTGCCAACAAAAATTCCAATCATGATCGATTTGATTTCGCGGATCACCGGATTACCCAAGGCTGGGCTAGATCCTTCCCAATATTTCTTAGGGAAGGATAATGACAAGAAGCTTGTTGCAAAGCTGAAGACAAAATATGGGGTGGATAAGAACACCAGAGGTTACCTGATCGACATAATCAACAATCAGGCAATTATGGTTGCAGCAAAGTTTCTAGAAATCAAGATAGTACGAAAGAACCGACCGAATCAATGTACATTAGGCGTGATTGCATCCGCGGAGCAGTGCACAGTGTGAGTCCAAATGAACTAGTCACTATTCTTGTTGAACGAGTTGATGGAGGATGTGGTAGCATCGTAGGAGAAAGAAAATCCATTCACATATTCATGGTTGTTGATATTAATCGTGTTGGTGGGATGGTTGTCAGTACAAATGATGACACTTCCATATAGATGAATAATAACATCTCTATAGGAGTACAATATACATAGATGAAATACATGGGTGAAATACATTCCAAAGTTACATATACATCAATAATCCCTCTTAATTAGGAAGGTATTTCTCGACACAGATCTGCTATCACAAGTCTTCTTCTCTGGATCATCATCAGCGAATCATCATCCTCGAATCATCGTCATCATCACGGCTACTGCTATCTCAATCAATCTCTGAATCTACTCGTCATAGGAAGTTCTATAGAGCCAGTCCTTTTTCATACTGGAGGTAGGCCCACCACCTACAGGTCTTTATCATCACTGGCCATATTGTGGAATCCTCAGGACTTATTAGGTGCATTAAAAAAACCTAGAAAGAGCATCCCAAGACTGATTACGAGCACATTGCTCAAACTATCGGATCTACCAGGGAGCTATTACATGTGACCAAGCAAAACCTAGCAATAGCATCTCAGGATTGATTACGTGCCTAGCACAACCTGCAAGATCTCCCAGGGAGACATTATATGCTACTAAGGAAAACCTAGCAAGATCATCTCAGGACTGATTATGTGCCCAACACAACCTGCAAGATCTCCCAGGGAGAAATTATATGCCATGGACAAAACCTAGCAAGAGCATTTGCCAGTCTCCTAGGGAGCTATTATATGCCAGCGGAAAAAACTAGCAAGAGCATCTGCAAATCTCCCAGGGCATTATTATATGTCCCTCCAAGAAAAAACTCGAAAGAGCATTTGCCAAATATCCCAGGGAGATATTATATGCCAGTAGCAAAACCTAGCAAGAGCATCTGCAAATCTCCTAGGGCTGGATTATATGCTTATCTGCACAACCTGTTCCACAGCCACAGAGTATTAAACTGATACTCACCATACATCATCTTGATGTACATCATCCCATGATCATCCTGATCATCATCACTACATCATCCTGATGCATGTCATCTAGAGGATCATCCTGATACTCATCACACATGATCATCCTGATCATACGATGTATCCATCTTATACATATCATGCATCCACCTGATGCATATCACATACATGATCCACCTGATCATACAATGTATCCACCTGATACATATCATGCATCTACCTGATGCATATCATATACATGATCCAACTGATCATATCCAGCATCCAACATGATGCATAAACATATACATGATCCAACTGATCATATCCAAAGCAGTAACTGGAGCATTGTCCTGATGCTCATCACACAATGCTTACATCCACAGCTATGGGAGGATCCGCCTACCACCTTTCTTGGAATGGATTCTGCAAATGTGTCCATCACTTCTTCCTTGAAGTGTCATCAATCTGAAGAACACCAAGCCTCCCTCTGAAGTACTCAAACTTCACTCTGTCTAGTGGTTTCGTCAACGCATCTGCAACCTGCTCATCCGTCGCAACATACGGAAACTTCACTGCTCCTCTCTGCACCATATCCCTGATATAGTGATATTTGATCTCTATGTTCTTCAACCTTTCATGGAACACTGGGTTCTCAGACAGCTTCACACAACTCTGGTTGTCACAAAAGATACCAGTAGCATCCAACGGGAGATCAAATAGCTCAGACAGTAGCTTCCTTAGCCATACTACCTCACAACTAGCCGAACAAGCTGCAACATACTTTGCTTCGTCTGTACTTAGTGCTACGCAGGACTGCTTCCTGCTAAACCAAGAGATCACACCTAATCCCATACTGAAGCAGCACTCGGAAGTGCTCTTCCTATCTCCAGTACTACTTTTCCAATCTGAATCAACATAACCCTCCAGGTTAAACTTTTGATTCGCATCATACTTGAGTCCATAATCAACCGTACCCTTCAGGTACCTCAAAATATGCTTTACATCAACCAGGTGAACACTCCTCGAATCCATCAGGAACTGGCTCAATGTGTTCATCGCAAAGTAAATATCTTATCTCGTTTTCGTCAGGTACATCAAGGATCCAATCATCTGATGATACATAGTGACATCAACTGGATCAGATGAAGCATCACTCAGAAGCTTCAGGTTCGATGCCATAGGTGTGGCCATGGCCTTGCAGTCCATCGTCCTGAACCTCTTCAGGATCTCTACTGCATACTTTCCTTTTCCAAGGAAGATTCCATCTGCACTCTGCCACACCTCCATACCTAGAAAGTAGTGCATCATCCCCAAGTCCTTCATCTCGAACTCGGCAGTGAGATTCCTCTTGGTATCACCAATCAAATTATCAGCACCTGTAACAAACACGTCATCCACATACAGGAGTAGTATCATAGGATTCCCTTCCTCAACCTTGTAGTAAAGGTTGGAATCCGCTTTACTCTTGGTAAAGCTTAAACTGGATAGGAAACTGTCCATCCTACCATACCAAGTCCTAGGAGCTTGCTTTAATCCATACAAGGCTTTCTTCAACCTGCACACATATGACTTCCTGTCATGTGTCTCAAAACCAAGTGGCTGCTCCACATACACTTCTTCCTCGACTACACCATTCAAGAAGGTTGTCTTGACATCCATCTGGTGTATCTTCCATTTCATCACTGCAGCCAGGGAAAGTACTATTCTGATGGAAGTGTATATGGCTACAGGAGCAAAATTTTCTTCATAATCTATTCCCTCTTTCTGAGAGAAGACACAAGCTACAAACCTTGCCTTGTATTTTTCTATGCTACCATCTACAACATGCTTGATCTTGTATATCCATTTGGAAGTCACCACAGACTTCCCTTCAGGTCTTGGGACCACATCCCAAACATCATTCTTCATGATCGATTGATATTCTTCGACCATGGCATCCTTCCATTCTTTATTTTCCGCTGCCTCTTCATAACTGGAAGGTTCTTTGTTTATAATATCACAGAGTAAAGCAACATAGATGGTATGTGATCTAGTTCTCTTCTTTGCTCCGTGTTCTTCTTCTAGAATTCCATATCTTTCTGCATCTTGAATGAGCTCTCTAGCCCATGCAAGTTTCCTCTTGTGAGAGTTCTTCTCACGGGGTGGATCTACAAGTTCTTGCAGATCTTCAATTTCACGATCTGCATCTGGAATTGCTTCAGTCATAGTAGTGTCTTGAAATTTGGTTTCCTTTTGTTCTTCATGATCTTCAACAGGTGTCTTTATTGATTTGATGAAGGCTAAGTTTTCATCAAATGTTACATCCCTGCTGACATCAATCTTCTTGAATCCTGGAAAGTACATTCTGTAAGCCTTCGAGATTTCACTGTAACCCACAAAAATACCCTTCTTTCCTAAAGGATCTAGCTTAGTCCTCTTTTCCTTTGGGACATGAGTGTATATTGGACAACCAAATATTCTGAGATGACTGACTTCAGGTTTCTTACCAGAGAAGACTTCTTCTGGTGTCTTGTTGTCCAATATCTTGTGAGGTGTTCTGTTCTGCACATATACAGCTGTCCTAGCTACTTCCGCCCATAGATGCATAGGTAGATCCTGGTCATGCAGCATTGCCCGTGCTGCTTCCATGTTTGTTCTAATCTTTCTTTCTGCAACTCCATTTTGTTGTGGATTGTAAGGAGCAGTCAACTCCCTCTTAATACCTGAATCACTACATAGCTTCTTGAAGTCACCTGAAGTGAATTCTTCGCCATTGTCGGATCTGAAAGTCTTGATCTTCTTATCAGTTTGATTTTCCATCAAGGCTTTTAATTCCTTGAACTTATCAAACGCTTCATCCTTGTTCTTCAAGAAGTAAACCCAAGTTTTGCTAGAGAAATCATCAATGAAAGAGACATAGTATACATACCCTCTCAAAGAACTAGATGACATTGGACCGCATACATTGGAGTGGATGATTTCCAAAATTCCTTTGGCTTTGCTTTCACTGCTTGGAAATGCCTTCTTAATGTTCTTTCCTTTTGCACATCCTTTGCAAACACCTTCATGCTTGGTATTGATTTCAAGAAGACCCTCTACAACTTTGCTTGCAATTGGTAGTGCTCTATAGTGCACATGAGCAAGCCTTCTATGCCAAAGTTCACTTGGCTCCATAGATTCATGTACCATGGCATGTTCAAGTTGTTCTTTCAATTTATACAATCCTCCCTCTTGCTTTCCAATCACCACTGCATCATCTATAGTTTTACCTTTTGGCCACATTAGGACTTGGCCATCTACAAATGAAACCCTCATTCCTTTTGTATCCAATGTAGATATGGAGAGTAAGTTCTTCTTGAGCCCAGGTACATAAAGAAATTTTTTCGTCTTCAAAGACTTCCCAGAGTCTAGGTTGTAGGAGGCTTCACCACTTCCTTTGATAGGGTATTGATAGTCATCCCCAAGTTTCACTTTGTGGGGTGACTCATGTTCAGATAGATTTACAAAAGATTCTTTAAACCCAGTCATGTGTTTGGAAGCCCCACTGTCAATAAGCCAATCATTACAACCATGAGAGATAGTACCTGTGAGAGCAGAGATTAGAACATATTCATCTTCACTTGATGAGTCATCACTTTCTGCTCTAGCCTTCTTCCTGGGAGGTTCATCATCCTCAGCATCATGAGCATGATATCTCTTCTTGTTGTTGTTCTTCTTCTTATTCAAGTTGTTTTTGTTGTTCTTCTTCTTATTCAAGTTGTTTTTGTTGTCCTTCTTGTTCTTGGGACAATCTCGGGAAAAGTGTCCCTTCTCATTACATGTAAAACATCTACCAAGAGAAGGATCTTTAAATTTTTCCCTTTGAGTATGGTGAGAATATTTCCTATGAGATATCTCTCTTTTGAACTTTCCTTTCTTGGCATGAGCTGTGAGAGCTTAATCTTCATTCCCCATCTTTTCTTCTCGGGCCACAAGCCTTGCTTCTTCTTGTGAACATTCCTCCCACAGTCTACTGAAAGAGATAAATTTCTTCCTTGCACAGATTCCTTGGATGAAGGAGTCCCATGATCTAGGTAGGCCATTTAATGTGGTCATCACAATTTTACCATTCTCCACTACTTCATCCACAGCTTCAAGTTGTTCCTTGATTTGAGAGACCTTAGAAAAGTAGGATTGAATGGTCTCTCCATTCTGAAGCTTTACCCCTTTCAATTGGTTCCGCATAGTCATCTTCCGATTTATGTTCTTTCCTTCAAACAACTTGGTTAAGGAGTCAAACATCTGCTTAGGTGTCTTTAGGGAAGACACATGAGGTATGAGATGGTCTTTGATAGAATCAGCAATGATTCTCTTAGCCTTGACTAGATTCTTCTTGTGTAAGGCCTTAGCCTCATATCCCTCTAGGACAGGGACCTCTTCACTGATGTAAGTGTCCAAATCATTTTCTTCTAGGATTAACCCAATCCTATACTTCCATGCTTGGAAGTTATCAGCTCCATCAAGCTTATCCTCAAGTTTGGTGTGATGAGACATCTTTAAAGAGTACATCAAATGGAAATAGAAAATATTTAGGTCTTACCACTTGATTTGCTTAACCTGGATTTGGAGTTGGATTAGGGTTTGTCAGAGAAACACTAAAAATTCAGAATGTGTATTTCAAAATTCTGAAAGGATAGAAAGATGTGCCTTGATGAGCTGATCATCCTGGTATATTCAGAATTTGAGATCTGCAAAGTTTCACCCTTCGGAAATGCCTTTTAGTCTTCCTGGATTCACTAGGGAGGACCCTGAATTAGGGTTTGTGTTTCCCAGAGCTTCACCCAACCAAAAATCTCGATCCAAAGCTCTAAATTTCGATTTTTCCAAGGCGCTTCTAGCTATACTTTCATATTTCAGAAATTCCTATTTTTGTGGAAACCCTAATTTTTAGGGCCAAAACTGAAAGTGCTCATAATTGAATTCTGATTGGACAGATAGATTCTCCTTGATGAGTAGAGTCAATATACCTTAATGCTTTCCCAAAATATGTGGAGATCAACCCAATAAACAAGAAACCCTAGTTTCCGCCACTGCACAATGTCTTCTTCTTAGGGAAGCTCTGATACCATGTTAATTTTTTAGCATTAATTCAATATACGCTAGGATCTTTACTGAGAGAATAACATGTACAACATATCAAGTATAACAATGCACATCAATCATATCAAGCATGTCAATCATAACAAGATGCAACCATGAGAGACAATAGACACACAGAGTTTCTGTGGGGAAAACCCTAAGGTGAAAAACCCCACAACTTCCTCAAAGATAGATAGAGCAATAATACAACCAAGGTACAACCAAAGTACAAGAGATAGTCTTCTACTAGCAGCTCCTACTCCTCCTCAACTAGTGCGCCACTTTCCGAGTGATGTACAAGTGGATAATGAGATATCCAAATAGAGATCTCTCGATCTCTATTTATACTTGTCTTGTCCTTCCCAATAAAATAATGGGGCCGACTTGTCTAGCTTATCCTAATAACCCATGGTTAAATTAATCAAGGCTGACCCCACACATGGTGGTCTAATAACCCATCGGCAAGTTACGACACTTGCGACACTTGTCAATACAAATGACGACACTTCCATATAGAGGAATACTAACATCTCTATAGGAGTACAATATACATAGATGAAATACATGGGTGAAATACATTTTGAAGTTACATATACATCAACAAGAACAAGAAGTAGAATATTGCACAACAATTAAGGCGTCGACAAAAGAAGTTGTCAACTAGGTTATGACATCATATGACGACTTCAAGATGCAGGTAAATGCACCCGCAGTATCCAGTTGAGGTGGCTAGAGGGTGATCCATAAGTTTGTGTTGGGGGTTTGTTGGCACGGGTCCAAAGCGCACAAGTGCAGTACCTCCAAGCGACGAAAGGGTCATTGACAGGAACAAAGGACAGGTCATGAATTGTAAAAGAGCCAACAAATGCGGAATATTTGGTTAAGTTAGTTAGTAATGGGTCATTTAGACCATTTTGTAATGGCCAAGTGAGCATATAAATAGGAGTATAATTGTAATCCTAAGGGAATCCTTTGATCCTGGGGTAGACCATATTTTTATCTATCTTTTTGGGCACGAAGAAAAGTGAGACATCTTTCAACATATTTATTGTTCTGAGTTTGTACTGATTTTGTGATGTATGGAACAGTTTGATGGATAATGAGAATGGTCGATAATGTTATATCTCTATCTCTCTTTGTCTTTTCGTAGTGTGATTGAATTCAAGTATCGTAGTGTTTCATATTTCAATGAAGTCGCAATTATGTTATGTAATGTAGATTCCTTAAGCATGTTTTGATAATCTGTTTAATTCTCCAACTATGAGATGATGATGTGTTGATTCGAATGAAGATAATATTTATGTAGATCTGTTTGATAGGTAGATAATGTGATGTTTTGATGTGGATGCAAATCTTTGGTTTATGTTGCAAATAAGTGTGATATAATGCATGTATTCTTAAAACTGTGAAAACTTGGTTCCTATAGCCCCCTTTGACATCTCGGGTGAGACTTCACTCGCTATGTGGGTGTTGCTAGAGAGGGTAAAACCTTTCTGGGCTGATGTTTAAGGTAGTCTGTGTCGATTTTTGTTAACAACAGTGCAAAGTGAACCCTTGTCGACAGGACTGTGTCAACATTTTATTTCGATGAATTCTATCTACAAGAGAGAGAGAGAGAGAGAGAGAGAGAGAGAGATTTATTTTTCTTCCTAAGACAAGTAATTTTTTCCAAAATAAAATACTACTCTTTTCACTTTCCTTCTCAAGCAAAGACCAAAAGATAACAACTATCTTTCAATCAACCCAAAAACCAAAAAATAACACCAAAGCAAAAATAATTATTTTTTCCTTTCAAAGAAGCTTAAAACTATAAGCTAAAATGAAAAATGGACTTATTTCAATTGCGTAGCCTCATAATTTTGAGCAAAGAAGCAAAAGAGTTAAAGAGAAATTCAAAATATTTTGATTTATTTTAACAATGCATTCAAAAAGTTATAAGAATTATTTTGCTCATTTTCTTTTGATTCAAACTATAAGAAATCAATCAGTCTTGCAATATTCAAAAGCAAAGAAGTTCCCAAGAAAGCTAATCACCCAAAATACTCAAACTCAAGCTTCAGAAAACTCAAAACCAAAACCAAAACAATCAAAGCTTTCACAATGACACACTTCAAAGGCTTAAAACTCAAAGCAAAGCAAATAAGATGCCTTCCAAGAGCCACAAGACTAGTTGCCCCTATGAGAGATTGAAAATTCCTAAGAAAAGATAGGAAACCGCTTGAATACCTAGGACTCACCAAGAAACCAAACTAAGCTCCAAATCTCAAGAAAAACCAAGAAACGAGGCAAACAAAATCTGGAGAAGACTGTCATCGAGACAATTAACATGCAAATAAAAAAAAAACCACCTAGTCCAACTTTTAATTGGGGATCCTAACCCTAATGAAAAATTTTGCAAGGTGACATAGTCTACTAGTATGTACCAGTGTGTTAGTCCCTTAGTGATGTGATCTGTTCATAGGGAAAGTGTGCCAGTGACACATCTTGAACACTGACAGAGTGCGTTAGTGACACTTTCTGACTCAAAGATAGGCGCGTCAACTCACCAGTGACGTTGGGAAATCACAAGCCAGGTGCGACAGGCGCAATAAAAAATTAGAAAAGGAAAAATTCCCACAATAAAACTAGGTAATTGGACGAGCTAAAGATCTCAGACTGAGACTATATCACTTAGTAACTCAAAATGGACAGATCCAAAAGAAAAAAGGAAAATTGAATAGTTCCAAGAGGATAAACAAGGAAATAAAAATCACAAACTAAGCAACTCAAAGACCATGGACCCTGCCTAGCGGAGTCACCAATCTTGTCTGAAGACATTTCAATTATGCGGACAATGAAAAATATCTCTAGTCTAAATGGTTTATATCTAGAACAAAACACCACATAATATATATACTTTCCTAGATTAATCAAATTACAAAAGGCACAAGGAATTACTCACCTTGCAACCATGATAGTGTCTCCTTGTTTGATGTAGTCTTCAATCTCTAGCTGCAACTCATAGCACAAACAAGTGGAAACACAAATAAAAGTAATATGTAATATTGATAAATCCAAACAAGTGGTCAAGAAAAGAAATTCTAAAGATCTATCACAAATAATATTTATGGAAAGAGTATATATATTACTATATTAATGAAAATACAAAGGGAGAGATTACAACCATTGCCTTGATGTTGCAACTTCTTCCAATTAGCCTTTTACTCAAAGATCCAACCTCGTTTCTAATGAAAAGGGAAACTTAAGTCTAAGAGTATTTCAATAGCATTTGGATGCTCTATATTTTCCTCCCTCACTATGAAGGGTGAGCTTCTATATATAGGCCAAAGAGGATAGAGGGAATTCAGGATTCAATGGAGAAGGTTAAGGGATCATCCCAATAAGTTAGGGGTTTGACTGCCACCTATGCTGATTTTTTGGGATAAGTCTCCCTGAGAGCTTCTTTCTAGAAGGCTATCGAATCTTCTCTTTTTTACCTTGAAAGACCAATGTCAGAATCTGTCAAAGAGAAACATGCCTTACTGGAGGGTGACATATGTTGATTTAAGGAAAGAAGGGTCAAAGATGCATGTTGTCAGTGTGCAAAGTGCGCCAGCAAGGGTTTGACGCCTGTTGTAAGCATGCAAGGTGCATTGCTACTGCATAACTGGAAAAGTGGAAAGGTAGAATCTCTTCCCAGGAAATTTTACACTAATACTATAGGGATTAGGGAAAATTTGAGGGTATATATCTCATTACCAAGATGATGACGAGATTTTGGTGTAACAGTAAATGTGTGTTCCCCATTCCTATACCATATGCATTTATTTGATGCATGATCATTTTCTGATGCTTGTCAGTGTTAATAAAAAGTTCCCTTATTTCATACGAGGTAGAAATCTAGGCTCTTTCATCCATAGTATCCTTTTGTGTGGGTGGAGAATAATATTTTATCATATATAACATGCCCACATATGAAGAAGATCATTTTGAATGCTATTTGGAATAGCCTCTTGATCTTCTTTGAAACATTTTATTTCTTATGCTCGTGCCTTCATTTGATTCTCCAGATATCCATCTTCAATTGTTGTGAATATCTTAAAATGGGAAGAGTTGGTTTTATTGGTCCTTTAGTGCATTATGTGAGGTATAGGATCAATTTGATTTTCTATACATCTTCAAGATCTCTTTCCCATGGTTCATCAATAGATAAACAAATTTAGGACATGGTCTACTATGTGTTTTAGTGGACGGAGCCTCAGGATAGTGACCTAGAAATCTTTATCCCAACATAATGTACAGGACTTAATACATTTTCATTATAACCTAATCATGTGATAAATTTTCTGAGCAACTAAATAAACAGGATATAAGATAGACAAGTTGAAATCCTTTCAAATGATTGTGTCTGAAAATGCATCACTGACTCTTAATAATAAGAAATAAATTAAAATTCGAAGTATTTCCCACACACCAAAGGTTTTTAAAAGAATTCAATCGACTTAAAGAGATATTACATAATTAATGCGATCATAGCTTTCCCACCCAACACTCTAATTGTTGAACTCAATTTTATTAAAATCTCAAAACAAGGAATCAAATAACCAGGTTTATTGCAATAACAACTAGGATAAAATTGTGAAGAACCTGCAATAATTAATTAATGAAAACACACGAGATAGCAGAGATAATAGAACTCAGAATCACTTCTGTATTGATCGCAGGCCACTTCGAGGGGGCAACCTCCTTTGAGCAAGCTCAATACAAATAACTTCACGGTACCTTCATTGGTCTCAACACAAACTTATATACTAAGTCTAGGTGCCAATACCATGGGTCAATACCATGTGTCAATACAAACCATGGGCCAATACAAAATATGGATCAACAATTACTACGGGACGACTTACAAAGCATATGCATCCAACAACAATAATACAAACTATGGATCAACAAATACTACGGGATGACTTACAAAGCATATGCGTCCAACAACAATATACTAACAAAGTAAATAGAAGGGTTGGCATGGGTTCCTAACATCCCCTCTCCCTTAGAAAAAGCTTTGTCCTCAAAGCTTTAGATGTGGAAATTGATGCATAATCTGAAGGAGTGGTTCCCCTGTAGCATCCTCGGGTTGCATTCTGGCCCACTGACGCCTTTTGAATTTCAGGGAGGATTGCTTGGAAGGTTGTAAACAAAGAAGGACCATATTAGCTGTGTGAAAAGTGCACTCAGAACGGTGATAATCGGCTTGTTGTTTCAGTCGAATTCTTGCCATGTGAAGATTGTCCTATAGAATGAGAAGAATTTGATCGCGGTTTCGAAGAACCGAGCCAATTGCCTGAACTCGGGAGTTGTTGAGCGTGTATGGAAGAAGAATTGGCGGTGCCTGTCCATAAACTGCTTCATATGGTGTCCTTTTAGATGTGGTATTGTAACACTGGAGCGCTTCTAGGAAATCCATAGAAATAGCTGTCCACATCTGTGTAGGGATGGGAAAGGGTTTGACTAGTCCCGAAAGGAGTGACGTTTCACCCTTGTTGACCTGGAAAGTATCCCAGTCAGCCACCATTTGTTGAATTGTCATTTTCAGTCCCTGCCAAAAGAAGTTACATTGTTCCCGGTCATACATTTTGAGGAACCCAAAGTGCCCTGCTGATGAAGAAGAATGGAGTGCATATAAGAAATAGCCCTATTGAACAGATTGCAACCAATTTGGAACAAGTAGAGAAATAACTGTAAGAGAAACTGGGTCATCAAATGTGCGAAAAGGAGCATTTTCCACCATATTGTCCTTACCCTTCTTGTAAGTGATCACATAGGAATAACCCATGAGTTGGATAACCCATTTCAAGTGTGCTGGGGAGGAGACCCATTGTTCCAGGAAATTTTCCAGACTCTCGAGATCAGTCTTGATGCAGAAATAATTCCCTAATAGGTATGGCTGCCACTTCTGCACTGCATGCAAAATAGCCATCATTTCCTGCTAAGATGTAGATGCAGATAAATTCATACTGGAAAGGTCTCTTGAAGGTGACAAGCCCACTGGTTCAACAAGTAAACCTACATATCTATCCAAGGAAGTAGGCGAGACCGTTGATGGGTGCATCTGAATGGAATGGAGTTGAACGATGACACCATGTGAATTCTTCTTAAGGATCTTTTCCAGGCGATGTGAACTGATGATGCGGAGAGACCCTTGTTGTAAGCCCTAAAATTTGTGTTGTTTCCCATTGACTGAAAACTGCATCCAAAGTTCAGCAAAATCCCATAAGATGGGGCCAAGTGTGCATAACCATTGAACACCGAAAACCACATCACATCCTCCTAGGGACAAGGAAAACATGTCAGAGCGTAGGTTATAATCTTCCAGAGAGGTACACACATTGTGACACTTCCCCTTGCAAGGTAAGGTGCCCCCATTGGCAACCATGACTTCAAAGTTGGAGCAAGGATGGACAAAACAATCAGCATGTTTGGCGATCCAAGGGTCAATGAAGTTATGGGTGCTACCAGAATCAATGAGTATTGTAAGAGGAAGCTTCTTGAAGTAACCCGTGACCCGCATTGTTTGGGGAGTGGTGACACTGGATAAAGCATGGAGACATATCTTTGGTTGTTCATCCTGAGATGGGGGGTCAATAGGCGGCTCCTGAATGTCAACCTGATCATCCATTGTATCTAGAGTTTCTTGACCAATTGTAGAGGCAGGTGGAGAATCCATATCCAAGAGATAGAGCTTTTGTTGAACACATCTATGTCCCCGAGTGAATTTCTCATCACAATTATAACAAAGCCCTTTTTCTCTATGTGCCTGCATCTCTGTTTCAGACAAATGCTTGATAGGAGTTGGTTGAGGAGCTGGCGGGATGGAAGGTCATTGAGAACCCATATTTCGGAAGGGAACAAAAGTGGGTTTGGAGCGTTTTTGGGCTGCAATCTTGTCTTCTTCTAACTTAGCCAACCCTAGGACTTCCATCATTATGTTGGGACAGAACATTTTAACCTCTGACCAGATTTCATCCTTAAGACCACTGATTAAAACAACTCCTGTAGAATTCATCAGACAATCCGTCTGTGTGATTGGCTAGTTTCTAAATTCTGTCTGATACTCTCTCACAGTGCCACTTTGACGAAGTTTAGTGAGTGCTACGGTGAAGTCATCAAAAGCACTAGGACCAAATTGTTGCAAAAGGAGTTGACAAAAATATGTCCATTTTGGCTCATCATGAGCCTTGATGTACCAATCGTACCATTGACGGGCTTCCTGTTCCAAATGAAAGGATGCAAGTGGAACTTTTTAGACATCAAAATTATTATGCAGACTGAAATATTGTTCTGCACGATAGATCCATCCAGTTGGATCAGTACCATTAAAGCAAGGAAATTCAAGCTTCGGACCACGAAAATTATTGGAAGAAGAGAACCCATTAGCTGCCGAAGATTCGTGCTGTCGGTTATTGTTCATGACTGAATGCTGAAGATGGAGGCTAAGAAATTTCTCATCTAGATCTTGGAGTTTGGTTTGGATGGCTGCAAGTGCTTCCTCCATGGTTGTTGCTCCTGCGCGGGTGACAACCATAACCAGGAGTTTTTTTTTTGGGGGGGGGGGGAATGGATAGAAAAACACAAACAAAAGCTTATTTAGTAAAGGGAAATTTGGATTTGGGAAAAACTTGGAGGGGTAATTGGGGTTTGACTAGGTTTTGGACACTTTGTGATGGAGAGGGAAGCAAAAATTGGGGATTTCCAAAACGGGGTGAAAGAATGAGAAAATTTGGCAAAGAGGGACAAAGAAGCAGAATTAGAAAAGGAACTTGGTGGAAACATTTGAAGGCGATTGGGTGAAATCCGAAGAAGTTATGGAAAACCCTAAAAATAGACAAATGTGGGATTTCGAGCTTTGGGAAGTGGAATTTGGGATAGGGTCCTCAGGAATGAAATATGCAGAATGGGATTAACGGGTGTCAGGGAAGTTTCAAGGGAAACAGAGTGAAAAGAAGGGAGATATGGCCAAAAAACAGAATGGATCTGCAACGGCGTGGAAGGGATCTGAAACGGCGTCGACTGGATCTGAAATAGATCTGAAACGGTTGGATCTGGAACGTCTTTCAGAATGAATCTGAAACATCGCGGTAGTGATCGGCATCAATTCAGCTGAAAATAGATATGAACCCAGGTATGTGCATCTTCCTAACAGTTCAGGTGTTTCACTCGGCCACCAATGTTGTCTAACGGCTTGCGTATTGGGGCAGTACCCCTCACTCCATGGCTCAGGTAAAACTGATAACCACTTTGCCACAAACGACAACTCTTGGTTTACCTCATAGGTGGGAACTAGTCAATCAGGTAGGGGTCGTTTCCCTTTTCGCTAGCGGGTCGTCTCAATGGGCCATCTACTTTGGGGTTCTTGTGGTACTCCTCACAATTATTTTTAGGGCTTATGCCCAAGTACTTCCCATAGTTAAGCGGATAAGGATTATTCCCAGATCCGAAGCTGCAACAGATGCGAAAAAAAAAAATTGGTAGAAATTTCACCCAGCAAGCCCAAGAAAGTGCTCTGATACCAGATGTGAAGAACCTGCAATAATTAATTAATGAAAACACATGAGACAACAAAGATAACAGAACTCAAAATCACTTCTATATTGATCGCAGGCCACTTCGAGGGGGCAACCTACTTTGAGCAAGCTCAATACAAATAACTTCACGGTACTTTCATTGGTCTCAATACAAACTTATATACTAATTCTAGGCACCAATACCATGTGTCAATACAAACCATGGGCCAATACAAAATATGGATCAACAATTACTACGAGACGACTTACAAAGCATCTGCATCCAACAACAATAATACAAACTATGGATCAACAAATACTACGGGACGACTTACAAAGCATATGCGTCCAACAACAATATACTAACAAAGTAAATAGAAGGGTTGACATGGGTTCCTAACAAAAACGAAGTAATCAAAAGATAGAAAGCAAAGGAACGAAGGAATTTTTTTTATTTATGTACAAAACTGATCTTCCTAAACCAAGTCAAGTACTTCTTTAAAGCTTGGTTATTTACATGGAGATTTTCCACTTCCCTTCCAAATTTTGTAATTTATAAGTTCCAAGATCAACTTTCTCAGTAATAGTGTAAGGACAAAGCCATAAATGTTGAAATTTTGTATGCTTTCCTTTTTCTTCATGAGGTTGATCCCACTTCAGGACTAGGTCATCAATTGCAAGCTCTTTCTTCCCTTCTTGACTATTATTAAAGCATCTTTAACAATTAATTGATGAGTGGCGAATTTACTTTTGACCTTTTCTCTTTCCTCTTCAAGTTTGAGCAAGGTGTTAATTATTTATTGTATAGCATAGTTGTTGGATCATCTAGAGGCTTGGGATAATTAGAGCGAAGGCACTAGAATTTTAGGGGGGGGGATATATTCTTTTCAATAAACTAAGGTGTAAGGTGAAACCCCTAAAGCAACGGCCTCCTAAATTATCCATGTAAGTTGTTCTTAGAAGGCCTCCTTCTCTTATTCCTATGAGATGAAGAGATTGATCCTTCAATGGAGTCTTTAGAGTCAAATTAATCAGTAGAATATATTTCTGCAGTATATGTCGTATCTCTAGAAGCTCTTCTTGAACTATGGGACCTCTTGTGAGAATGCTTCCTGGAGCTACTCCCACTATTTTCCTAATTTTCTAAGTGATTTCCAAAGTGAATCTTCCTATCAATTTCTATCAAAATTTGGAGCATATATGCATTCAATTTTTTCTATTCTTCTTGAGCACTAATCAACTTCTCATTGTCTCCTCTACAAATTTGTAGTTCCACCCTTAGGCTCCTCATGGTTTTTCCAATATCTGGGGGAGTTACTTGATTTCTTTGGCCATTAGATTATGTCTCATCATTATCAATCTATTTGTTATCTTCCATGAGATCTGTCTCAACTTCAGAAGGATCTTGTGCATCATCCATGATGATGGATCTCTTGGCCGAATCAAGACCAAGGGGTTCTGAACTAAACTATATTGAATGTTGAACCTTAATTGTCTCTGATATAATTTTGAATCTGCAAAACTATTCATATGAAACATTTTTTTATATTTATTACATTATTAGAAAATAAAAAATAAATTTTCATTTATTTTGGAAAATATCCATATTGACAGTTTTTGTCAAATTATGGCTATATGCACTTTTCTGATCAAATTATAGAAACATCTGAATGAACACTTCATAAATGGGCTCTGCACAACTGTTCCACTATGAATAATATTTCCAATTACTACAAGTATTCTTATTTCTAATTCCTATGAAAAAAGTTACCATCCTTCAAAATCGTCGAACTTGCCTAATTTTGCACTTTTCCTATAAGTACATTTAATTCCAAAGACCAACTTTAGACACATGTAGAAGAAAATGTCTAGAGAACCAAAAAAAAATTCTACTGAACTTGATAATACATGTGACCAAGATTATTGAATAATTTTTAGTTCTATGATTTGATGCTCCTATCACCTTTTATAAAATAATGGAATTTACTACTTTTACATTTTTTCACTTTCTTTAGGCTTAGAATTTTTTTGACATTTCTATAACACCCTCTCAAGATAATAGTACAATGCAACATTTCTAGTCTCATTAGTCATGGAATACCAACCCAAAATTTCACAGAAGTCTTCGATGTATTAAGGGGATGATGGGGTCAAGGGGGATTCCCCCTTGCATCTTCCTCATGCCACTATAGTGAGGGTCGAGGGAAGTGTCCTCATTTGTTTTTGTAAATATTTCTATTTCACATAATTTGGTGCGTAAGTTCGACATCTTTTTTGGTTGATGTGGCAGGGTGCTAACGTGTCATGACACATGCTTATTGATGTGTCAAACAGGTCCTACATTTCACCCCATGACATAGTGATGTCACCCTCCACTAGCTACCAAATCATTATACCCCCTAACTTGGTATCTTCCCAATGGCTCGCCCTCCTGCTGTTAACCAATGCACATGTTTCCAATGCGCTATGAGTCAAAGTCGTCCATCTTCCCTATCACCCAATGGTCATATCTACGTATGCCTCCGCACTCCATAACATGCAGTCACTCGTGCGTGGGACCGATATGGAAGGTCCACATCATACCTCCGACTCACATGGATCCTATACGTCATGCCTCCCGTCCACGTGGATCTTCCACATCACCCATCCAAGTGGCATGGGTGGGGCCCACTTTAAAATTCCCAAATTTTTAAAATTTCAAAATTGTATGAAATTTTTATTCAAAAATAAAGGGATTATTTCAAAATTAATTTGAACTACTCATGGCCCCTTATATGCCACTTAACAAAACGTGATCCCATAGAACCATTTATTATTTATGCTTGTAAGTATGGATTTATGGCCCATACAACTCTGTCATGTCCCCATCTATCAACCCATCCAACAAAGGGGGACATGATCAAATTATGGGCTTCTAAATTTCATCCAATGGCCATATTATGAATTTATAACATTTAAAATACGTGTGTAGATGCATAGTGAAAATACACAATGGAAATAAACTCTTTCCACACACATATAGTATGCATATACAATCTTAATCATTACATACATCAAGGAAAATTTTAAGAAGCCCCCATAAATTTATATGTATAAAAAATGGGCGAATCCCCATGATACACAGGAAAGCGTGAAGGCTATTTTATCAAAAATATGATATGTATATATAATTTTTTGGCGAATATTTCATGGAATTATAAATCTTGTAAATTTTGGGCGAATATTTCACGAAATTATAAAAACTTGTAAAATTTTTGGCGAATCTTTCATGGAATTAGAAAATCTTGTGAAATCTTGGTAGATCTTACACTAAACTATAAAAACCTGTAAAGTCTTGAAAAATTGGTTGAAATTTGACTTAATAAAATTTCCTAGATGATTTTGTATTCACTTTTGATTTCCCATGTACTCTTGTATTAGGACACCTTGTAAAAAAATTCCAAGCTTTTTAGGTGACCTGCTCTATCATTTCATAGTCCCATTGATAGATCCCTTGTAATTGGTTTCTGAATGGCACACACCAAAATGATGATTTATGCATCTTCTAGTACTTATGAGTATGACAATATTCAACCCCAATAGTAGGTTACAAGGAAGCATGTGTGCAAATTCACAAGTGGGTCACCCTTTGAGATGTATGCCACCTTCAACCACTCATCACAATCTCCAAGATAACCTAACAACCCTGAATATAACACCCTTTTTGAAACTATGCATCTAAGGTTACAGAGTCACAAATCCATGTGTCCCAAGCACCCTAACCACTCCAAACACAAATCCCTAAGTATTTCAACAAATATATCCATGCAACCCAACCAAATCTCAAATTTTCCCACTATTATATTAAGCAAATGTAGCTTCATGCCAAAAGGGATTTCTAAGCACACACTCACTCAACCATTTTCATACAAGCTTGTAGCTTACTTTATTTGCATGATTTTCATACAAGCTTGTAGCTTAATCTATTTGCATGACTAGTAAAAAAAGTGGTGGGTGAGACTATTTCAACATTATTTATGTGACTATGCACATATATACATAAATTTGATGCATGAATATACTCTATACCAATCGCCATAAACCAAATCTACAGTTCTCAAAGATTCAAGCATGCACTATGGCCTATATTTATGAATGGTGTGTATGCCAACATTATATATTTTATGTATGTAACCCCTTAGGCATGTTGGGAAGTATGTGTAAAACCTAATGTATTACCAATATATGCCAAACCCTTGCACATTCACCACTAATTCAGAGCATTGATGCACATGACAATTTTGTTATATGCATGCAATCCTTGAAACCATTTTTGGGATTTAATAAATCTGCACCAACAATGAATAGAATCAACAAAGTGAGAGTGGTTCAAGATCATAATTAATTATACCTAGTAAAGAACAATAGTTTTCATCTGAATCTAGCTGCATATTTTAACATTCAAAATAATGCCATAACATGCACACCACCAAGGGAGTTCCTAAGGGAATTAGTAATTACTCATGCTATGGAAAAACCCCCATGCTTGTGTATAGTTTATCCATATTTTTCCTTATATCCAGACCCCCTATGTATGTTGTCCCTGACGTGGGAGCCAAAAGTCCAATCATCTCCAAGAAACAACACTTCACCTCTTTATTTTGCACATGAAGTATGGAAAATCATGTCATTTCTATGCATTTGGATTTGAAACTATACAAAGAAGGGATGGTGACCAATGCTATAGAATATGCTTGATGGTGACAAACTATAGTTACTTTTACATAGCTTAATAAGTAGCACATGCTTATGTATGTGCTCATTTTCTTTAGAGCATCATATCATGAAAATTTTACAATAGATCAAATAATGCATTTTTTCCCCAATTTTACCAATGTCCCTGGTTAATGACCCATACCAAATTTTCATCGATGTCGACTTCTGCAGCACAAGAAGATATCATGAATAAGCATTGAGTGTTACAAAGTCCTATATTTTTTACCCTAGTGAGATGAACTATGATTGAATTATCTTCTTCGATCTTCAAACTATACAATTGGATTCTCAAATAAGGAACCCTAGTTTCATTAGATGTCTTATCCAAAGTGATCAATGTATTCCAAGCCTCTTGAGAGGTCTCTACGTTTATATAAGTGATATGATGCCATTGTGACTACCACATCGATGATTTCTAGAACTTCCCTACCTTTACCATCATAAACTTCCTTTTCATCTGCATTATTTGGCTTCAGCTCCTTTTCCATCTACAACACTCCAAAGCATAGCACAAAAATGTTTCTAACTTCGAATTAAAAAAACAACATATTACTTTCCATCAAGCTTGTGTGAGTCTGTTAGTTAAGCACCTTGAGTACCTCTTGCAATCTCCTCTAACTGTCTTCATCAATCTTCTCACAGTTTCCAAGTGACATTAAAAATCTATAGTATAGGATTTAAAAGTTTGACCTCCTTAATGTCAAACACATCCTATCCTTTGGCCATTGATGGTGCTCTCCAACAAATCTATCCTTGATTCTGAAGCTCCCAGAAACTCTTTCAAGAGTCCCTCCAAATCTACGATCCAACTTTCCATTCAACCTAATTATGTTTCTCCATTACATGGCTATGTTTACTTGACAAGGCTACAATTATCTTATTCACAATTTCACAACTACTTTGATACCATGTCATATTTCAAGGCAACTATAGATGAAAGAAAGAGCACAGGCACAACCTATGAAGCTTTTCCAAACTAATTTGTCTCATTGCTTTGAGTTAACAATATCACATTAATCTAGAGTACAAATTTGTTAAAAAATCAGAGAGTGAAGATAAAACTAAATCTTCATCCTTATATCAATCTAGTCTAGACTCTAAATAAGCCAACCTATCAAAACAAATTTGTTAAAAAAATCAGAGTGATGATAAAACAAGATCTTCAGCCTTATATGAATCTAGTCTAAATAAGCCAACTTATCAAAATAAATTTGTTAAAAAATTAGATAGTGAAGATAAAACTAGATCTCCAACCTTATATGAATCTAGTCTAAATAAGCCAACTTATCAAAACAAATTTGTTAAAACATTCATAGTGAAGATATCAAAAATCACTTTCCTCACTTTAGGAGCGCTGAAAATAACCTGGTGCTAAAAACAACCGTTGAGAATAGACAAAATTCTTTTCTTTTTTTAGTGCTTATCATTTACAGAACTTTATTCTAAATTTTTAACTACTTGCATTTCTTGCTAATTGTGTACATGGCTTGGTTCATTAAGATCACTAGATCTATTCAACTAATGTTCTAGTATTTTCGCATTAGCAAAAAAATATGTTTCGGGTGCTAATGAAACAATACTAACAAGACAACCAGTGTGAAAAATGGGCATTAATAAATGATGGTTGGAGGGACCTTGATAAATATAAACACAACTTACCTCTTTTTGCATAGCATTGGCATTCAAAAAGCATAATGGTCATCTAATGAAGAAGTTTCTATAATGATAATGGACCAAGCACTTTGGGAAGACTGGTACTCTTGACCAAACTTAATGAATCGTGTAACCTGTAGAGCATTAATGCCTAGTGTCCCACCCAGTATAGAAAAGCAAATGCAGAATAGCCACTTTGCAAGACTATTGAAAAAAAGGCAGATTTCGGATACGTCAATTATTTCACTTGCAAAAGCTTGTGGATGAGTAGATCTGACTACTTGCAACAACCCATATCTATCACTAGTGAACTACATTTGACAGTTAGCAATAGACTGTTTCTATTACCAGTCATGGAGACCTAAATAGATTATTCTAGCATCTACCATATAAAAATTTATTTTTTATTTTGAAAAATAGATCTCCTGTCTCCAGTGATTCCAATTGGCACATGAGAAGTTTTAGTGGTCTAGTCCTTTTGTATACAAGCATATATCTGTTCTCTTATGTGAAACTGCAATTTTTTCTGCAGGATGTGATCAAGACTGTTTTAGGCTTTAGAAGCTAATAGTAGTTTTTTGTAGGCTTAAACCTAGATGGTTTTCAAATCCAGGTACCTCCTTTTTCTTTGGTTTAAGTTTATTGAATCTTTAACTTCGGAGAAAATTGGCATCAAGTTTATTGCATATTTATACAGATAGACAAAATATGTGTTTAGCAAAACATATGCGATAATAATCTCCTGCTTGTTGATTGGAGAGTAATTTTGAGGTTAGGAGGAGATTGCATAGAGTGAAGATAGAGCAAACTCTTTCAACCCTGAATACATCAGAAGAACCACCCGCTTACATACTGACCGCATATGATAAAGTGCTACTCCATGCAGCAAGAACCTTTCAATACAGGGATTCTAACTACAAAAAATAAGGGAAAATGCTCAATCAGATGTTGCGTCCAAAAAACAATATGGGTAAAAAACCTGAAATATACATGACTGATTGGATGAGGGGTAGATACAATGCACTACCCCAACAAACTATGCTTCTCATTGTAGACATTGAATCTTGATGCACAAAAGAAAGACACTGCTCATAGCCTGATGCAATCCATAGATGATGTCTATCAACTAGTTTCCTTGGTCACCTTTGTATTATGCCATAACAGTATGATCTTTACAAAAAATTCTCTTAATGATCCAATCCATGTAGTTCCTAACCCTACTATTGCATTCAAAATCAGAGCATTTGAATGTAGGATCGGAGTTAAAGAATGGAGTAGGAAATTCAAAAAAGGAAATAAATGGCAGAATGGAAAATAAAACCCTAGGATTATTCCAACAAGAAACCCAATAAAGATATCCTGATGCAACTGAAATAAATACCATTATCATCGTATATACGCATAGACAGTCTCAAATTCTTGGTTACATGCTTATGCCAATTTTTTTATAGAAATAATACAATGAATGAATGTCAATGAATTTCCGTAGCAATTTGTCCTTGTGATATGAATCAAGATGTCAAACTTTGCTAATATCAAGGCCTTATATTACTCTCATAATGCACAATTCTGAGAAGGCTAAATAACTAATAATGGGGGAAGTCTTGTTGGATTTTCTAAATACAAATAAGTAATAGCATCCAAACAATACCAAACGTTGAAGATAGAGACTTCACTTGATTTTTTATGTACTATCCTTTAACTCTACCTTACTAGGTACTCAAAACACCTCTAAATGGCAACATTTTGAGACTTCACTGCTTCAATATTGCAACTTGCACAAGTAGATGAAATTTGTCCAGCATTTAAGCTCCTTGATTTGTCATGTAGAATCATGCTTAAGTTTCAAAAGAGACAACACTTTTTTTGTCACATCAGTACCCAAAACAGAGGAATGAAAATTGTGTCTTGTAACACAATAGACATTTATCCTTTTTCTTTTACCTATTACAAAATGAAACACATGTATGGAGCTTATTGTCATTTAATAAAATTAAGAATGAGAAGATGGAGAAAACAGAGGTCACCAATAAAACAAAGCATTTAAAACAAACCATATGACCATAGTAAGCAAAACCATTCATCAAAAGAATGATTTTCTTGTTTTCAAAATTGCTAAACTAGCTACTACTAGGACTTTACCCTAACCAGTTATGAAAGACAAGTCTAAGTGTTTGGAATTTTTCCACTCTTTTACTGCACCATTGTAAACAATTATGGCCACTAGCACATTAGCTAGGTTATGAATAACAACTCTTAAGGGGTGCCATTTCACCATTCCCCTAGTGCACCATTACACAATTTTGATCATTGGCACGACAAAACAACATTTTTCTTGCATTTTAACTACTCAACATGTCACAGGCATCATGCCTAGGTTTGAGAGACCAAAGAAAATCATTCTCGTATCTATACCAAGATATAGTAGTGAAAATGACTAACAAGTCAAACGGTTATTTATCATTATCAAAATCTGATATAACATGCTAAAAGGGTGAAAGTAATGAAAGTTCTCAATAAATTTAAATAACAGAAACTAGAAAACCCAATTTTAGAAGAGTGAGATTGGTGAACGTATGCATGAAAAGAAACCATGTCATAAGCAATCCCATCAACCCCAAATCATCAAATCTAATGTAACATGGATTAGATTTTCTGGATTTCTTGAACAATATTTTCAATATAAAGCTTTTGAACATAACATTAACAGAGAAGAGTTAAAAACAATTGCATCCAACACTATTGCGAAAAATTATAAATGATATATTTCTAGAATGCCCATTAAGTAAAATGCAAGAGGATCATATATACCTTTCAAACTAAACAAGGATATGAAACCTATAATTCAAAGTAAGCTAGATGAACTGGGAGCTTACAAAGCTACTCGGGTAATCTTAAGTTGGCATTCAAATTGCATCTAGCACATGTTTTTAACCTACAAAGTATGAAGCTATAAAATATGCCACAAAGAACCTAAGACCTGCCTAAATTGAAACTATGAATGCCATTCAAACTATTTTACTATTCCATGTTGTATGGCTAGCATCATATTTGTCTTCTCGTAAGAAAGGGAAGTCAAAATTAATCAGAATAAAAACATGATATCAAAGACTTAGAGAGGAGACATGAAAATAATCAATAGTGCTATCCACAAGTGACCAAAGTAGGTCAATGAGACATATCAAAATAGTACTTTCCACAAGTGACTGAAGTTCGTAGAGAATCTCCAAAACCAAGAGACTGATGAAAATAAAAACCTAATTGCAAAAGTACCCAAAGAGGTAAAGCCTTGACCATGTAATAGAGACATGGTCTCTACAAGGAGAAATACCCTTGTAGCTAAAGAAGTCAACTAAGTCGTGATTGGTAAGATCCAATCCGGAATCTGAAACAGAGGAGGTGTTAGCATCTATATCAACTTGCAATATGCGTAAACCCAAAAATTCAGAGAAAATATAGAAAAATACAAGAGAGAATTTGTGAATTGTAGTGTCAAGATATGTGATATGCATTGTATTTGAAGTGTATTAGGAATGTGTGTGACCTTTGTACAATCCTAAAGTCAAAATCCCAGAGGTTACAGAGACCTATGTTAGTAATTTGCAAGTTATAGTGTTGAGATGTATGTGCCACCCCGAAACACTCCAAACTACACAAGGTTGAACTCACGTCTGAGTCAGCCTTGCCAAATATTGGCATGTATAGAACATTATTCTTGGGAAGTGAGGAGATAAAAAATAATTCTAAAAACTCCTACAACAAGGAGAAATTAAGCCCAATGTATACCCATGTGGTCTGCCAATGGTGTTAGAGACCAACAAATACTGATCTTGGTAGATGCCAAACATTGGAATGTAAAGAACATTATTCTTGGGAAGTGAGGAGATCAAAAAACAATTACAAAAATTCCTACAACAAGGAGTAATTAAGCTCAATTCATATCCACGTGGTCTTCCAATGGTGTTAGAGACTAACAAAAATAGATCTTGGTAGATGTGTGTAGAGTTAAGGATTAAAGAAGACTAAAGTAATTTTGGAAATAATATGCCTATATGTATACACTGGGTTGTATAAATTTCTTATAATGTGGGTTTACAGATTGCTTCTAATGGGAAATAAAGTATAATTAAATCCTTATGAACTATCATTTCCACCCAAGATAATAAGATCAATCAAAATTACCATAATCATAACATAGTCAACTTAAAGAAACCATGATGATTGCTTATTAAAGAACACAAATCAAAAAATACCAATAAAAAATATTCATGGATAAAGGAGCTGTTAGGACATAGTGCTGTAATTATTAATATTTTGAAAATTAAACTAATTATAACTTAAATTAAAAGTAACTTTACTATATATGTTCATCTGCATTTTATATTATAACACCCCCTCTAGCAAGTATACTTATTGAAAACACCCCATGCAACTAAAAACCCCCTATACTATGCATATTAACCTCTGGCTTTGTCTTCACAGTACTAGCATGCATTCTTTGAAACCTGGAGTGCATTATTCTAACATTTCTGGCATGCATCTTTTGAGATCTGTCCTCACCCTTCTTGTTGCTCTGTCATCTCATCTTAGTTGCCATCAATGAAAACCTATCTGAATTATATATTGACATCTATGCCAACCTAAACATCTTCCATATTGCCAACAACAAAAACTTAAGTTGTGTGGTAGATAAGATGGAAACAAGACCAATTCAACCATGATAGCATATGCAAGTTTTAATGGCATGATGAAATTCAAATGAGACCCAAGAATCATATAATAGATTAGACTTACTTCTCGGATTGTTGTCCAAGAACCTAAACGTATCATCTGCTTCATTGTGGTTGTGAGCCACATCAACCTGCATTTCTTCCACTGACCATACTTGAATCTTCTGCAATCAAATTTGTTAGTGCTCAAACCATTACCCGAGGAACTTTGTAGATTCTGATAGGCTGCAAAATAGAGTTAGCTACAAAACTAGCTCTGATACCATGTTGATTTTTATAAAGTTAGGGTTTGATAAAATAAAGAACAACTTTTAAACAATGATGCAGTAGATAAAAAATGTAAATCAATCATACAATACAACTGTAAGAATTTAAAAACATAATTTGCATTTCTTTCAACTAGGGCACTACCAATAGGTCACCGTGCCAATAAATTTAAAAAATAATTTTCATTTATTTCAACTAGGGCACTACCAATAGGTCACTGTGCCAATAATCCATAATAAACTGAAAGTAAGAATGCTAGTAAATGACACGGTTATAAGTACTTACCTGGGGATGAGCCCTTCTCTAATGTACTCATATATGCTTTCAGCTTTGCCACTAAGGCATAATAGATATAGAAACATAAATAGCCCTAGAAGGGAAACATCATACCTATGAGAGAGAGAGAGAGACCAGGGAAGAATGTCAACATTAACAATAGGTACAGTTGTGTTAGGACAAACTTCAAACACCAGCAGACCTTCTAACGTAGTTAGGAGACAACCAATGTCAACCACCAGTCAAGCTGCAATAATGAATACTAGCCCTAACAGGGCTCATAATACAACGTGAGACCTCAACAGATTCTAATACTCTTTGATAACAACAACCATAAATCCATAGGTTAACGGTAGCCTCAATAGGCCCTAACCAAAAAGTTCAACTGCATCCTGAATAGACCCAACACCAAAGTGGCAGCAGCTAACAGGAGCAGCAAAAAGAATGGAGAACGGTAGCCCTATAAGGGCTAAACAAATAATCAAATAGCAGCAGAATTAGGTGGACCTCTCAGAGGATAAAGACGCAGCCCTAGAGGTATTATAACGGAAGAAAAAAGACAGCCCTACATGGCTCAAACATTGACCTCAAAAACAGAAAAATGTTCCATCAACTAGCTGCCAAACAATGCCCTAGAAGGAGGCCGGAAAAAATAGAACCCAAACTAATTCGCCCCCTGATTTCATGACCATTTACAAGGTCAATCATGAGACCAAAACAATAAAGGTGATTTGACAAACAACGAACCCGATAAGGTCAAGTACCATAAGCAGGATAACCACAAGGACAAACAAGATAGGGTGACAAGGTCTCTCTCTCTAGGTATGTGTCCTCACATGTTCCATACATCTACTGAAAGTTTTGTCATCACGGTACTAAAGGGATCATCCCGATGATGTGATCCTTCGGTCATTAACTTCTTCTTGAGGTCAGGTACCTAATCAAAGGGTGGCCAGTATTTTGATGAGTCAAACTAGGAGAGAAGGACATCATACATCATTACCATCTTGGTCTAACCAAGATCCACCTGGTACCCAAACTACGCACACACCTGCTAATTGTTACAGAGTCTACCGTATTAAAACATAAGATTATGGATTTCAAGAGTTTGGAGAGCAGAATTATCTAAACCAAGATAATAAAATCAACTAACCTTTGACATGGCTGGACATCACCACACTATTATAATATTATTTTCTTCTCACAATAGCCATGAGTGCTAACAAGTTCATTGATATTCTTTGACCAAATAAGATTACAAACCTATAAACTTGAAGCAAGTGTCACATGCTTATAACATAGAGACCCACTATGAAATCTTGTTATATTATGAAATGAATCAAGGGTATATACATTACTTCCAGTATCCATACTATTCAACTAAGAGCCTATTGTTGTGTTCCAGAAGTGAATGCACCTATCTACTATCCCACCTCTAGAAGCAAGGAAGCCATGTTGATGAGGGGACCAAGCAATGGCCTTACTATATCCTATGATATCCTTATATTGTTTGGTTCCAATGAAAGAACCAAGGGTGTATACTCTACTTCAGCTATTTAAATTAGAGTACCTGTGAGACACATGACCTAAAAATGATTGCACATATTTGAAATATATGACTTATCCACCAAAATATGCCTTGAATTAAGTAACTATTTGGACCATATCAGATGCAGTTTTGAGAGTAATAGCTTGATCATGATCCCTAACAATATTTCTAGTATGCAATCTTGTAACCCTTGATGGTTTAGCCAATTTTTTTTTTTCCATCACCAAGCTTAACAAACACTAAAAATAATGTTGATTAAGCACCCTTGAATCCTATAGCATTTGAGCTGATGTATGGGGTGTCAAAGTTTATCATTAGGATTTTCAACATGATCTGTATTTCCTTGTTAGTTGCAGATTCCTCTCCTTAAAATCTTCAAGTTCTCTTTGATCCTCTTCATAAATTTGAACATATTCTAAAAAATTTATTCAGGAGATTTTTAGTTATAAGACTCCCATAAGCCTTGAATAATAGATGAACTTATGCCACTCGCTGTCTAAAAAGTTTTGGGATAAAAAACTGGAAACTAAAAAAGAACATGCAAGGAAACTCTAACAAAACTAGAGCATATTGCATCTCAATAGAACTTAAGGATTGGAAACATCATATTCAATATGTTGTATACAGACCAAGCGATCAATTTTGTTAGCAGTATGTCCTTACCCTGATTTCTTCCAGAGAAGGAATTGTGCAATTGATTGGGAATACATATGTAAGTGGGAGGAGCGAAGATCTATTTTGGAACCTAGATCCAATGCCTTATTTATCTTTCCATTGTCCAGTATTTATTCATGAGATTGAGACAGCTTGCACACTTTACTACAACTGTGTTAGTTGTAAGAGACAAAGGGGTAATGCAATTGATTACAAGGCTGACAGAAATGGTCATAATTTGGTTATAAAAAAAAGAGTACTTTGGAGAGGTGCTTGGGGATGTTTTAGCATCCCTTACTCAATTTGGACTCCAGTAATTTATCTTGGATATGAATTTTAGAAGCTGAATTGCAAAGTTTGGATGTTACTCCTCTAAAGTTATGAATCAGAGCATCTCATCTACAAGAACCCTTGTTATCAGTGCATTAGCTACAAGAGGGATGCATATCAAGTCTACCCATTCTGTGGTTGCTTACATCTTACAGCCAAACCAAGAACCCATGTATTTGTTGATTGAGGAAGGATGGCAGTAAATCTGCATAGAATTGTTTGGTATTAAAGTCCATGACAAGGGAATGTGAATAATAATTTTAGGTGGATGGGAAAAGATAATGGGGGGCAGGGACAAACACCTATGGGTTTAAACTTTCAAGGACTAGGCATTGATTTTTGGATACATGTGCAACAATGATTTGAGTCTTAACTCTTAAGTGATAGGAATCCAATCATATGCATGCATGGAAATGCATGCAGAAAGTTGAAACATTGCAACAAATAAAGAGTGTTGATCTTTCAAAACAGCCTTTTCAATTTCAACCACTACAACCTCTTCAGTTTCAACAACTTCAATATGTGCCATAACCACTACTACAAAGGAAAATTTCCAACAACTGCCATTAACAAATCTACAACATATTCCTCGATGGGAAGCACAGAACTTGCAGCAACAATAGCCACAACAATATATACTTCAAAAACAAGCTCTAAAAGTGCTGCTACAAAAAACAGAATAGCATCTATTGCATCATGTTTAGAATGTGCAGTAGCAATAACATTATAACCATATAATCATTGTTTCCCATATATTCTCTTTGTTACAGGAGAAACTGAAGAAAATCCCACCCTTTTCATTCAATATTTTCTCTCTACATTATTCCTTTTCATTTAATATTTTATTTTTACAATATGCCATATTGCATTGTACCATAAAGGATGCAATGGTCTAGCGTCATGTGTTGGGCATAAACAAAGTAACACCTTTCAAGATTAGTTGAGGGTATTTCCTAGGAAATTTTTGGTACAATTCAACTAACATGTGGCATTATAATGAACATTTTGGTGAAGAGAGATGAATTGCAATTTCAAGTGATGGTTCTTGACTTCCTTTGACCCATTTGACACATGATTCCAAGAATCCATGAACTTGGGAACAGGAGGTATAGTTTCACTTAACTCATGATTTCTTCGTTCATATATGTGCTAGGCCCTTAAGAACATAGGCAGTATAGTCTATCATTATATCTACTGCTGAAATATAGATGTAGAGCTACAAATATGATCTTTCCTATGCAAAATTGCAAATACTGGAAGACAAATAGAGAATACCTGTTCAAACTACTGAAATTTGAAATAGGGAGATGTCTACTGAAACATTTGCTGAAAAACATTCTGATTTACTGCCAAACCACTGTATTTGCCATGAATCTATCAAATTTATGCAAATACTGATATTTATGGAAAAGACATTAGAAAAAATACAAATCTATTCCCGATCTGTCAAATTTTTGCTTAATTGGACAAATATCAATTCTATACAACCAATATCTACAGGAAATTGACTAATTTCAATTGTTGGGCATCTATTTTCATCTACTAGCTTTAAAAATTTACTGTCGGTGCTGAGATTCAAGTGAATACTGTATTGACAGTATGTGGACATATGAAAATTATGCCAATTACATTAGACAAATGTCGGTCTCGTTCCAATAGGTCTCCTACGATGGATGCATAGGAACCTAGTAAGCCAATACATAGACCATTTTTCTCTTCGCTTAGCAACTCAGATTTCATAGTCAAGTATCAAGGGAATAAAAAAATATAAGCAAAATAAATGCAAACTTCCAAACTTGAAAAAATGCTCCAAATGTAAGAAAAAAACAAATAATTTATGAAATGAATCAAACTAGTACAAAGGGCTCAAACCACAATCAATTATCAAGGGAATAAAAACTTCCAAACTTGAAAAAATGCTCCAAATGTAAGAAACAAGCAAACCATTCATATTTGCCAAGATATCAAAGCTAGAAATACAAGCAATTCCATGTACTTGAGTTTTAACTTTTGAATGAGCCCATTCTTGCTAAGCGAAATTATTGTTAAATTAATTACTTAACTTTTAATACTAGGACATTATCTGTAGATAGATAGGTCCCAACTCCATTTCCTGTCACAAATAAGAAAAAAAAACAATGCATTAGTTAACTATCAAAACATCAAACTTAAAATAGCTTGCATCAAGGAAATGTAGCTCTAATATTACTATATTTAATACAAAGTATAGACTATAGAACCTATTTTTACCTGAAATGCAACTTCAAATTTATGTATGGTAATCTTTCTTCCATCAATAATTTTTCTTTTTCAACCTGCTCCAAGAACAGAGGAACATCGAAGTCAAACTAAAAAAATTCACATGATCTATTAAATTCCATTCATTATTTATACACTGCCAGTGTATATTGGTTTAGATTATATCTTGTGGCATATCAAATTCCCAATTCTCATGTCACTCTTCATTTTCTACATTTTGAACATGAACTTCTGGAGATGAAATATCATTATGAGCCTCCAAAACATTATGTTCCATATCAAGCTCATTGGATACATTTGTTATATTGTATTCTCCTCTTCTCTCACAATTTGATCGCCATAGTGCCAGTGCTCTATTGAATGGAAAATTGGTAATTTCATACTTTGTTACATATAATATTAAACAAGTATCCATATTCTTATCAAGCTTGTTCCTCAACTTTGACTTCAAGAATGACAATGCACTAAACATTCTTTCATCCTCCACTGATCCCAAAATCATGGTTTGACATAAATCAAATAATTTGAAATACTCTGATATGTTTTCTTGTAGGTATTGACTTTCACCTAAAATAGTCCATAATTTGGTTACTGCACCATATTCTATAGGTTTCAACAAAGCATGATATTGATCTGACATTGTTTGAGCAAAGCAAGTGGCCTGTTGATGTAATTTTGATGAATCTAATATACCTCCACTCTCTTCTCCTTCTACCTTAACATTCATGCCAAAGTGGTGCACTAAAGTATTCAATTTTGCTAGAAAGTCGACTTTTAAAGGATCTATATCTTTTTCAGAGTTCCAATAATGAGGGTATACCACAGACATATCTTCCAATAATTCATCTTGAGGAAATCGTTCTCTTATATCTAATGATAGTGATTATGCAATTTGTATCAAGTTGCGACTCACTGAAATCACAATATCATTGAATTGGTCTCTTGACACATGGCACTCTTTGGTGGTTTGTCCCATCTTAGTAACATAATAAAATGGAACCATATACCCATGCACTTTCATACATAGTCTCCCTTTTTCATCAAGCTTCAAATAATTTTCACACTTTTCTATATCAAGGATAGTATTCCAACCGTTAAATGTTTGACCCGTAAAAGAATCTAGCATTGTATACAAATTATCCAATGCAAGGCATGCCAATTTTCTTGCATTTGTGTACTCTGCAATATACATTGTGCGACTCTGAGCCATTTTCACAAGGACATTCATTTCATGAAGCAAAGGAAGAATTCCATCCAATGTTAATAATGTCTCTATATTAGTTAGTCAAAAGAGAAGCTCTTTAGCTTTGTCTACACTAAAGTGATGTCCATACATCACCCCTACCAATGATTGGTATTCACTAAATAGTCTTTGGGCTGGTCCATTCAATGAGATCCATCTTGTATCAACATATTTTAATATATTTTTTCCATCTGTAACACCGTCAACAAATTGTTGAAACTCTGTAAATTGCTTGGGACTATGAAAAAAGTATGCATGAGTCTCACGTACAAGTTCTTCAACTTTTGAAACCAGTGGAAACTTACTTACTATTTTAAATGCAAGATTTATCCTATGAGACATACAATGAATACTAATCATAAATGGTGAAGCTAATAGTTGTAGTTTGACACAAAGGCCATTCCTTTGTCCTTGCATGATTGATGCTCCATCGGCTCCGACACATACCAACCTTTTTGCAATCATTAAATCATCCATACCATCAATTTCCTTCAAAGTCTTAATAACAAGTTCATAAATATTTCCAGTTGTAGAACTCTTCTTCATTTTATGAATCCCAAGTAAATATGAATGCCTAATATGATCATTAACCATATAAATACTCATGCAGATCCATGAAGTATTATCGATAGCTGTAACTTCATCCAAAGATAGTGAAAAAAACCTAGCATTTGCAATCTTCTCTTTCAAATCATCCTTTTCTACTTGAGCTAGATATATTTCCCATTCCCAACCACTCGTTATAGACCAGTGACGAGATTGAAAATTCGATACTTCAAGAAAAGATACATAGTTGTTGTAAGCTGGATAATCTATCATAGGGCGACCTCTAGATAAGATGTGAAATACGGTGCTTAATTGTGTCGTCTTGGATAACAAATTTCTCTCCATTGTCTTTAAAAAAAAATGTGATGGTTCCTCCACTTGCCTCGAGTTTCCTCTTGTTTATTAAGTATTTATTATATTCTTCTTGATACTTGACATGTCGACATTCCTCAGAAGATTTCCATTTGGTAATAGACTTCTCCTCACCATTTTCAATTTTCTTAACATACAACTTTCCTGCATGCTTCTCTATTGTATCTAACTTCATTTGCAATTTTACTACCTTTCCAAGTTTCCAACTACATACAATGCATTTAACTTCTCGCAAAGCCTCTTTCTCATTTATTGGAGGTATTGGTTCAATAAATGGAAATTTTGAGGCCCATTCCGATTGGAATTTTCTCCCTATGTCCCATCGGCCTTTTTTCCTTTTTTGTGGTGATCAATCATTTTTGTTGTCTTCCAAGGTAAAATCTTCAACGTTTTCATTGACAATTTCTAGTTGAATTGCATTTATCCCACTTTGTTCACTAGAGGAACCCATTCTATCATATGTTATATGGATATTAGATGCATTCTCAGAAGAGTTGACATCTCTCTCGCTGATGGGTTGCTCAAAAGAGTTTGAATCATGAAGAGAATCTAGATTCTTGGATTGAGGCTTATGAAAGTATGATAATACATCCCTCTGTTTTGATGCTTTCTTTCCACAATCGTTGTTTGACATTTCATTGAATATTCCACAATTAATTAAGATATTAAATCAATTTAGAAACCCAAAGTGAAACTTACATGAGAAAAATGATATAAAATTAGTACAATTTGTAAGTTATCCATGATGACATGAATTCTAAAGGATAGAAAATTTGAACCTAGTAACCTAAACCCATCCATGATGAACTTCAAAATTAGACATAAACCATCAAGATAAATACAAGTTTTTATTTCTTATGTGTTAAAAGTAAACATTCTCATTCAAGGGTAAAAATATCACACAGAAGAATAAGAGCATCTAAATAATCAAATTCAAGTTAGTCAACTTCAAAGGTTTCAATACCTAGTAATTTAATCAAAAGGTTAGGACTCAACCTATTGTATGTGACCGAAGAAATCTTGCAGAGCACCTAATTTGGTTTACAAGGGCCCATTTGGTGAATATACAACTAAGCAAGTGTGTTGAACACTAGGATAAAGGAGAAAATACACTTGTATAACATCATCATTGGATGAAACTATGTGCACTAAAGAGCCTGTACCAAATTTACATTTATATAGATTTCAATAATAAAGTGTTTCCAAGGTAACACATTATGTCAAGGACAACATATAAATTATATCATATCCACATTGAAGGAAATATTTTTCATAATATATGGAAGATAGTATGACACTCAAAACAAAATAATCTTGCACCAAACACCTCTTTATGTTAAGCTTGAGGAACTTGAAATATTGTATACATGCACAATCTTCTAATGCTCAATACGTTCTATGTACTAGAAATGCCATAACGACCTACAATTTTCAAACACGATATTTGGAGGCTTGGTTGTGTTTCTTCCATTCTAAACTTTTAAATGGTAGTGTTTTGAATGACAACAAATTTCAGCAGAAAAAACAAAAAATCCACAGAGTAAGAGAATCCCATGTTCTAACTGTTGGTTGAAATTTCCATCAACTCTTATATGACTACAAATATAATAATGTGTGTACTTATATTTGATTGTTATTTTATGAAAATCCTAAAAATTCATGGCCATGATGAGGACTTCTGATCTTTATCTATATAGATATCCTCAACAATGTACTGGAACCATTATATAAGGAATATTGTGCAACAATGAGCAGTTCATGCTGTTAACACCCAAAAAGTGCTCACTACCTCATCTCCCTCATCACATGACTCATTCGTCCATATTTCCTACCATATTTGCCTCCAAAACCTTTAAAAACCATTAAAAAGCCTCCGAAAGGCCAAAAAAAACCCATTTTTTTCCCCAAAATAATGTAAATTCCTCCAAAAATAGCAAAAACCCTCTAAAAAGGGAATAAAAAATACAAAAAAGAGGGAAAAGAGGGAAAAAAAGGAAGCAAAAACCCTATACAATTGACCTAAACCATATGGTGCCCAAAACCATGGGTCAACACTCCACCACTAAATAGGTGATGGAGGCTCCCCATTTCACATCCACAATCTTCCCTATCCTCACTCTGCCAAAATCACTCCTGAAACCCTAGCTCACCCTTTTGAGCTAATTTCACATTTGAGTGCCCCTTTGGCCCATATCCAAAACACTTTGGAGAAGGAGAAGGAACCCATTGGAGTTTGGAAGCATCCCTCCTAGACTACTGCAAGAGCTTCACCAACCTCAACATCTGAGGTAAAATTAATACAAAAACCCATTTTTATTATCCTTTTGTTATCTTATGCACATGCTTAGAGTAGTTTACTGTTTTTGCGTACTGTCTTGTTTTTACCATTTTTACTGAACTACTACTAAGGAGTCCCTTCTCCTTAGTAGGTGCCCATTTGCACAAGCTAGGGTGAAAACCCTAGCTACAGTTTTGGCGACTCCCCTAGTGTTCCTTTGAATTTCTGGTTATAATTTTTAGAAGTTTTAGTTTTCTGCAATATTTTTTCTGTTTTCCCCTTTCGGCTGTCCCTTTCAGCAGTTGGGTTTGCTTCCATAAATCGCATATTTTTTCCCCACAGCTGCGATCCGAACGCGGCTTTCAGTCTGCTTCTTGTGATCCAACCGCGGCTTTCGGTCTATTTCCCGCGATCTCCCTGTGGCTTTCATCCTGTTACCTGTGATCTGGCCGCGGATTTCATCCTGTTACCTGCAATCTGATCGCGGCTTTCAGCCTGTTACCTGCGATCCGACTGTGGCTTTCAGCCTATTACCTGCGATCCGCCCATGGCCTTAAGCCTATTTCCTGTGATCTCCCTGCGGCGTTCAGCTTGCTTCTTGCGATGTTCCCATGGATTTCATCCTTTTTCCTATGATCTCCCTGTGACTTTCATCCTGTTTCCTACGATCTCCCCGCAGCTTTCAGCCTGTTTGCCGCGATCCGCCGGCGCAGTTTCGCCACAGACCCACGATCTGTTTTCTGCACTTTTTTCCCTGTTTTGAACCCAACACTTTGCAGCAATATTTTCTGCACTTACACAGCCACCTGTTCTATCTGCAACCATACTTCCCTACAGCCTTTTTTCTGCAGTTTGCTTTCTGTTCCCTTTACAGAGTTTTTTTTTTTAAGTTTAAGCATTTCAATTGAAAAAGAGAAAATTTTGCATTTCAAGTTTAATTTCTGCATTTTTATTATTAGTTATAAAGTTGCCCACCCCGTGGCACTTTTGATTGGGTTCATTACCTCACACGCACACACTCTGTCACCTAATTCAAGTGAGCCCTAAAATAATGCTTAACACAACCAACATTCTAACCCCACTTGGGGAACACATAAGAATATTGTAGTTAGGTAGGACAAGGGGGATAGGCATTCAAATAACACCCCTCAGTCGCTTACACTTGAGACATAGTTGTTGTCCATTAGGGAACCAATATCTCCTAGTATTTTTTGGCACGGTCACAACCAGTTTATTAGAGGTCCTCTCCCTTAGGAGGGTTGAAGTAGCCAGACTGGTTCTGGAGGCTTGAGTGGAATACCGCAATCCATTCAGTAACCGAAGGCTACCTACTCGTTGGTCTGCGTGTGGTGTTCTGTTTAGGTCCACACGGTGATACGACCGGATTTGCAGATTCACCTTTTCTGGACGTGTCATGAACGAGGTATCTTAGTTTCCTTTCTTCTAGGATTGTCTTACCCGGTGTCCCTCCCGATAGGGGGATATCTTTAGCCACTTGGCTCTACTATCCATATTGTTTGACTTGGATTTCATCACCTTGAAGAGGATAGGTTTGGTTGAGTCAGAATACTATTTAGCTAGGTGTTTGCATGCTCCCTTACCTCCCTTTGGTCTAGTGAGTCCACTATTTTTATTTTTTAGGAAACCTGCTGCTTGTTGGTATTCTGACCATTGTTGTTGATGCTCCGCTTATTGTAGCACAACTGTTATAGTGAGTGTTTTGAGCTGGTTGTTGGCCTGAGTGCCGTATTTTTTGTGCTCTCCTTCTGCACACTTGGTTGCATTAGGGTTTTTGAGTTGTTTTTCACTCGACACAACCCCCTAGATACTTGACACCATCTGTCACCATTGAGTCCTTGAGACATTCTCGGCACCTCCGGGGCGAGCCCCCGCAGCACGGTTCACTTGACCTCACCCGTCATAGATGTATATCTTCATCACTTGATACCACTCATCACAGATCTCGAGCTTTGTCACTTGAATCCACTCGTTGACACCATAGAACTCCGTCACCCAACCCGGACGACCCTTACTTCACATCTGATTCTGAGGCAGAGTCTGAGAACCCCACTTATACTGCACCAACTAGCCCCATGTCTGGCATGACTTCCAACCCTTTCTTTGTAGGAACCACTGGTGGAACATCCACCACCACCCCAGCTACTACACCCGCTTTGGGTATTCCCTCGATGGGGCCTACATCCACCATTCCAATCACTGTACCCATTCCCGTGGTTAGTATACCCATCCCAACTCCACCAGTGACTCACACTACCCTTGGCGGTGCAGGACCGTCCCATACCACCTTCATTCCTCCACCTGGGGGCAACATCCCCAACCCGAACCCAGCCCCTCCACTTGGGGGCATTGACCCTAACATGATCACAACCACCAGTATGTCACATCCTTCTACTAGTTTTCCATTCATGGCTAGTCTCAACCTTCCTGACCTGGCCAAACTAACTAACGATCCCATCAAACACGACCCTGCTCACCAAGCTCCCATTAGACATCCCTAAGTCTGAGGGAAAGGCAGGTGAAGACCCCCAGAACCACATTATGTCCTTCCATCTATGGTGTTCCTCCAACTCCATAGTGGACGACTCCGTCCGACTCCGTCTATTACAACGCACCCTCATTGGCTCTGCAGCTAAGTTGTACATCGACCAGCCCCATGGGACCCATGCCACCTTTACCTCCCTTGCCTCGACCTTCCTGCAATTATTTCAGTTACATGTCCGCTATGACGTAGGAGTTGAGATCCTACTGTCTTGCAGACAAAACACGGCCACCCACATCACTGACCACATTCATGAGTGGCGTCGACGCCATAGCCTCTACAAAATCAAGTTAGATGACCGTATCTTCTTAGATTGGTTTCTAAAATCCCTCCTTCCTATCATTGCCAAGAATGTGGCATCCGAGCGACCCTAGTCCGAGGAAGAGGCCATCCTCAAAGGCCAACAATTTGACCTTATTTATGCCCAGTCTGGTTATCTATATACCATTAAACCTGATGCCCCTCGCGGTGATTCCTCCCGACATGATGCGCCGGGGGAATCCCATGCCGCCGATGGCATCATTGGCCATATTGCCTCGCATAACCAGCCCTTTTCCATAGCATGTACTAGCCCTGGCCCTGACCTTTCGCGGGCTACATCTCACTCCGGAGCAACCAATTCATATGCTCCCATGGCCCATAATCACCACTCCCACAGACCATCATGTCCACCTCAGTGCTTCGGCCATACACCCCCCGCTTACGTCCCACCAGTCACACCTCAACCATATTATCACCCGCAGGTCGCGCAAGCTCCTGTATCTTCTCAAGCCCCCCCCCGCTTATAATTCACCACAGACAGCACCTACGGCAAACCCACAACCCGTCACACAGACGTATCAGCAACCCCCACAAGGTTCAGCACCTGCACCGCCTCCACCCACTTATTGTCCACCGCAACCTACTCCCACACCTACCTAACTGCAGAACCCACCTGCCACCCAAGGGCAAGTGTATGCCCAACAGAATCTGCAGCAGAACCAAAATAACCAATGCCAATAAGGCCAGCAAAACTGCGGCAAATGATGTAACCGCGGGAACAACCCTCCTCCAGACCAAGGTGGCCAACCCCCTAATCCCCCAAACAATAATAACATGGCACCTGCCAACCAAAACCCCGACAGGCCGCCCAAGCAAGCCAAAAATCCTAATTTGTGAACAAACCATCCTTGTTCTATTTGTGGGGTTTATGGCCATTACACACACGCTTGCCCACATTTGGAGCGGGCTCGACAACTTTGGACTGATGATGCCCACTACCAAAGGCATGCGGCTCCTTAGGCACCGCCCAATCCCCCAACACCTCAGACTCAACCCTTGGTGTTACAAAACCCTTTACCAACCCAAGGCATAGTGAATAGTCAACTGTTGGCTCCCCCTCAAGGAAACGCGTCACCACAACAACAAATCACTTATGCCGCTCCTGATCAACCCATGATAGACTCAGGTACCCATCACTTGTTAATGATGTCATCCATCGATGTCAACCTTCAAACCCGTCGAAACCAATATGGCTCCACCCCTGAAGCCCCTCCCGCCGAAAAAAACACCAACGCTCTTCCCATCGATCAGTCGTTACGAATACCTCCGGCTCCACTTCCAAATCCCCTCGCTTCCCACTTCATCGCATCAACAATAACCCCAATGCTCATGCTGCGTTTAATTACAATATTATGGACAACTTAGCTCAGTCCCCCGCAGCCATATCTGCGTTAGAAGTCTTAAAAAACTATCCTACACAGTGCAAGACTTTGCTCTCAGCCATTGGTGCTGTTGACCTAACCGATTCACAAATGATGGCCTTTGATTTGGACCAATCCGAACCACACCTGCCTTCCACATTAGAATTCCAAGTTTCTGTATCCATTCGGAATCTTGTCATCCATCGATGCATCATCGATGAAGGTGCCTCTACATGCGTTATGTCCACATTCATTTGGTAGAATTTGGGGTCCCCTACTCTCCAGCAGTCCATCACTGCGCTGCGAGCCTACGACGGCCGTTCGGCTCAACCCCAAGGTCTCTTAGCTAATGTCCCCGTCCAGTTGGCTGGTAAAACAATGCTTATTGACATAGAGGTCATCAATGCCCAACTTGATTATAACCTCTTACTTGGCCACAGTTACATGTACGCCATGCGGGCGGTTGCCTCATCCGTTTTTCATACCATGATGTTCCCCCATGACAGACGCATGGTCATGGTTGATCAACTCACCTATTACGATCCCAATGCCCCCGCTGCACTCGAAAACGTTCTTCCCATGGTTGAACAACCTGTTTGCGGTGCATCTACCTCGTTGGTTTCCTCAGTGGGACCCAGAGTTTACTCAGATACGTCGATGACCTCAACATTCCAATCCATTCCACCCCTGTCACCAGCAACCAAAATATCTGAGCTATGTACCCTTTCCCACAATACACCAACACCCAACCATCAACTGCCCTTGCTACCCCAACCACCATTGGTACCGAGTTATGTTGGTGTTACACCCATCCATACAATCCCCTTCCTATTCCCCCCTTTGGGAGTAGTAAGCGCCCTGGTTATGGCTACTCTCAGCCTCCCTGGTTTAACTTTAGGATTACCTATATGGTACATCACACCTCCCGTTTCCCCTCCGACACCAAATGTCGTCCTACAACCAGTGAAACCCATCACCACTACTAGTCAACCACCTCCTGGTGTCACTACCCCTTCCTCATCTACTAATCCATCCCCTCCCTCTTATCAAGCACACTGGGGGTAGAGGTCCACAACCATACACTGCTTTACCCCCGCCCAAAATGGTTAAAACCCCCCCTCGTGTTTTGTTCTCCTCCCAAATGCTCATTGTGTGATGAATTGGGCCATCCTACCCATCAATTTCCACAATTACCCGCATTACAAGAGCACATGCAAATGCTTGACGACGACCCCAACATCCCAGTTGTCCAACTGGACCCTACCCCTAAGCCTCGTGATAAATCACTGCGTACCAACCACCCTTGTGCAATATGCAGTATTTACGGCCATTACTCACATCACTGTCCATATCTCCCAGATTACAGAGCATCCCTCTACAAGATGAATAACTTGGACCTCGAGACGGCTCCCCCCACCATTGAGGAGATCCACCCCCCAATATCCCCGTCAACCGGAGAGATTAATACCATTTATATGATCTCTTCTACTAGCACTCCCTCATCAACCGATTTGACAACCCACAGTTTCCACAATGATGAAGAGATTCTCGAGGCTCTTACTGCACCTTATTACCCCTGGGAAGATATGCACCATCGTTCCTATTTCCTCCTGAAAGAGTCCTCCACCACCACCGCCACCCAATTTTTGGTTTAGTCCAAAGATTTCCTCCCCACCAATGTCGACTAGTTTAAATATCCCATTCCCGCCCCTGACGCCTTCGAGGAAGGTAACATGGCCAATATCTCACCCACAATCAAAATTGATATCTATGCCCCAGCTGGTGCTCCTGAAATCATTATGTTAGGAGCATCCTGTAGTGAGTACGAGATCGGAGATTACAAAAAAAAATTCCAAGAGTTCCGCGATGTCTTTGCCTGGTCCTATACCGAAATTCCTGGCCTTGACCCCGCTATCATAGAACACCACATTGACATGTGGCCAGATGTACCCCCTATTCACCAGAAACAACGCCCCATTCATCCATAAAAGCTCCCCGTCGTTAAAGCAGAGATTGAAAAACTTCACACAGCAGGATTCATTTATCCTATTGCATATACCACTTGGGTTTCTAACCCCATCCCTGTTAACAAGAAACAAGGCACCATCCGAGTATGTACTGACTTCCGTGATTTAAACCGAGCATGTCCCAAAGACAACTTCCCCACGCCATTCATTGACCAACTCATCAATGCATGTGCGGGGCATGAAATCCTATCCTTCATGGACGGTTTCTCTAGATACAACCAGATTTAGATCCGCAAGGAAGATCAATACAAGACTTCCTTTACCACCCCATGGGGGACCTTTGCCTATCATGTCATGCCTTTCGGCCTTAAAAATGCTGGTGCCACCTTCCAGTAGGCCATGACCTATTGTTTTCATGACTTGGTCCATATCCTGCTAGTCTATCTTGACGATCTTACCGCTCGTTCCCGAAAACGATCAGACCACCTTAACGACCTCCGGCAAGTCTTTCTCCGTTGTCGCAAATATCAAATCCGGTTGAACCCACTCAAGTGTGTCTTTTTCATTCTGGCAGGCCGGTTATTGGGTTTCATTGTTTCCCATAAAGGAATCATTGTTGATCCCCTCAAAGTCCAAGCCATCATAGACCTTCCCGCACCACGCACGCTCTGGTAGCTCCAGAGTTTGCAGGGGAAATCTAATTTTCTCCGTCGCTTCGTTCCTAATTATGCCACCACAGTTCATGGTTTCTTACGCCTACTTCGTACTCACATACCCTTTGTTTGGGATGACCAGGCGCAAGCTGCATTCGAAGCCCTTAAAAAAGCTCTCACGCAAGCCCCTTTGATCTCCCCTCCATATTTCTCTCAAGACTTCATCCTTTACGTCTCGGCATCCGACCACGCCGTGTCCGGAGTCCTTGTCCAAGAAGACGCTTCTTTCCAAGAGAATGTCCTTTATTATGTCATCCAGACCTTGTCTGGACCACCCCTACATTACCCGTATGAGGAAAAACTAGCCCTTGCCGTAGTCTTTTCCATCCAAAAATTGCGACAATACATTTTACTCAGTCATACCACAGTTGTCGCCGACTCTAACCCCATGGTCTATCTCTTGAACCGATGACTTCTGCAAGGTCACATTGCTAAATGGGTAATTATCCTCCAAGAATATGACCTAACTTTCACAACCCCTAAGAGCACTAAATCCCTCGCACTTTCCCAACTCATCACCGATCTCCCATCCCTTTTTCCGTCCTCACAAATCTCTGATGAGTTACCCAACAATCACCTGTTCATCATCTCATCCGATGACCCATGGTACGGTGATATTTTGCTATACCTTCGCATGCAGAAGTTTCGACCCAACATAAATCGTGATGGATGCCGTCGTATCCATCACCAAGCCTCTCGATATCTCCTCTTGGGTGATGTCCTCCACCGGTGAGGGGTTGATACTATTATTTGTCTTTGTCTTACACACGAGGAAGCTGAACAAGTCCTCAATGACTGTCATAGCGGCGCCTACGGCAGACATTTCTATGGAATGGCCACCGCCCAAAAGATCATCCATGCTGGATACTTCTGGCCTACACTCTTTACCGACTGCATCACAGCGGTCAAACATTGCCATAATTTCCAACTTTTTGCCCCTAAGGCTCGGACACCACCTGCTCTGCTACATTTAGTCGTCACCGTTGGTACCTTATGCAAATGGGCCATCGAATTCATGGAATGTAAACCCTCATCCACAAATAGCCATAAGTACATAATTGTCGCCGTCGACTACTTCACCAAATGGGCTGAAGCCATGCCCACCTTCAATTGTAAAGCCGACACCGCTGCCTGTTTCTTTTTTAACCATGTTATCACTCGATTCGGGGTCCCCAAACAGCGAGTCTCAGACCATGGTTCACATTTTGAAGATGCCATTTGGCATGATTTGTCCACTCTACTGAAGTTCTAACATCAGTATTCCTCTACTTACTACCCCCAAGGGAATGGCCAAGTGGAGGCCATTAACAAAATTTTAAAAACCATCCTCCAATGCACTGTTAATCGGCATAAGTCCAATTGGCATCACATGCTTTTCCCTGCATTATGGGCTTACCATACATCAACTAAGACCGCCACCGGTTTTACCCCGTTTCATTTAGTTCATGGTGTAGAGTTTGTCCTCCCCATCGAGTGTCAGATACCTGCCTTACACATCGCCATCGAGCTTCTCCCAGACACCTCTCCACTCGAATAACATCTGCTATCATTGGAACAAGCTGATGAAGACCATCACATCACCCTCCAAACCATTGAAGCTACCAAGAAGCACTCCAAAGCTGGTTACGACAAACATGTCCACCCACGAACTTTCCATGAAGGGGACCTCTTCCTCGCCTATGACCAAGCCCATGACAAGACCGACAAAGGAAAGTTTGAATCCATGTGGCAAGGCCCTTACATCGTGCAGACCTGCCTCGGACATGGGGCATATATTTTAACTGACTCCGAAGGCCACCCTTTGCACAACCCCCATAATGGGTTGTATCTTAAACGCTTTTATCCTTAATCAAACCCGCGGCCCCATTGGTCCGTATTGTACTATTTGCTTTCTTTTTTTTTCACCTTTTTTACCGCAACCTCACATTCATCATTTTTGCATGATCACAGATGGACCATCTTCCACCTCATTAAATTGGCTTTGCCGATGGAGCAAGTTGTTGGTCTCCAACCCTAGCCTCTGCAGCATGGGTCTTATATTCCCCTTCACATTGGTTGATCCACCTTGACGGAATGTGCATAGGCGCTGCTACCAATAACCAAGCGGAGTATGATGCTGTGACCGGTCTCCTGACTGCTGCCCTTCAGATGGGCATATGTCACCTTCATGTGTTCCTTGACTCCCAGCTACTTGTCTCCCATCTCAACAACTACTACCAGGTGTGTGATCCTTGCCTCTTTAGAAAGTTCATGCGCACAAAACAGCTAAGCCGACAATTTGAATCCATATCATTCACCCATGTCCCACGAGCTCAAAATAGTGTCACAGATCAAATGGCTAACAACATCCTAGCATGGCATATAAGTCACACCATGTAAACCATCCATCATACATCATCATACCATATCATCCCATCAAAAAACATATAAAAAATCCCAAAAAGATTGCATCTACAACAAGGGGAATCCACATGCCTATCATCACATAAATATTTGCATCCATGTGCAATAACATAAACACACAACTATACAGGGGCATCCACGTGCCTATCCTAAACACATACTGTTGCATCCATGTGCAATACATAATACCAAATCCACAAGAGGAATCCACATGCCTATCATCATACAAAAGACACAAGCGCATCCACGTGCGTACAATAAATCATAATCGCAAAAGATGCATCCATGTGCATATATAAAAAAAAATAAACATCAATGTTATACACATGTCCTAAGTATCTCAGTACTCAGCTATACAAAAAATATATCTACATCACAAAACCTCATAGAATACATGTCGTAGCCACAAAAACCCCGAGTGTCCATACACATTGGGGGGGAGTCCTCTGTACTCCCTAATGAGAGTCGTACCCTCCATCGCTGCCTGCATCGGCTGCCTCCAAATCCTCACCCCGCTCCTCCTCTGGCAGCTCCTCATCCCCTGCAAAATCTTGTGCTCTACTCCTCTCCGCCAATATGGCCACCCAAATCGCGATTGATCGGAAATCCCGTGGAGCCCCAAGACAATCCTAAATCGCCTTCTGATCCAAGTCCCGCCACCCCTCATCAGTCACCCCAACCAATAAACGATCTAGGAGAACTCGTAGGGACTCTAAAGTCCCCTCAGCGTCCCGTCGATGCACCTCCCCTCGGCCTGGCAGGGCTGGTACAACCACATGTCCCCTCCGGTCTATGTGTCCCGATTGCGGCCTCGGTCCAACATCTGCAGATCATACATCAGTCAATACCAGCATATCAATATATCAAACCGACCATACACAAAATCTGACATAAAAAACAATCAAGCAAGCAGATACATACCATCTAGTTCCCATGCCTGCCCTGGAGGCCGTGGTGCCTCCGGATCTCCTGTGTAATCCATATCCCTGTATGGATAGTCATCCAACGTCAATGGCATCTGCAACCACTGTAGGTAGAGCTCCTGAGTGAATTATGTCCCAACCTCACCGCCACCCTTCCAGTGCATCATCTCTCCCCACTGCACCATGCACGGCTCCCTCAGCCCTCCTGCCCTGATCGGCACCCACGGCCATAGTGTAGGTACTTGCTCCATAAATAAGGCACAGAGAAAGGACCCATAGAAAAATCCCTTTCGAGCGTCCTTCACCTTGGTCAACTCCCACTGAACGCAGGTGAGGAACATCTGGCCCCAGGCAAAATATGTGCCCTGCAACACTCGCTCCACTAGCTGCACCTGGCCCCCAGACACCCATTCAGGCGCCTGCGACCCCAACACCCGAACCACTCACACAGCAATCACTCGCACTGCTGGATCCCACAGATCAATAATATGAAGTGCATTCCTATGCACTTCAGCCTCCGGGACACAGTAGCGCTCCAACATATCCTCCATTTCCACGTCTGCGGACACTCATGGCTGCGTATCAGCCACCCTACCCAAAAAGGGCAACCCCGTCAAGAAATATACATCCACGAGGGTGAGATCCACCCTCTCCCCCTGCACCCTGAAAGCCAGTATGTCGGGCTCCCAGAATCCCACCAACCTATTCAGCAGTAGTCCTATTGAACGTATCATGGGAACCTGTGCGAACTTCAGAATCCCGCACAACCCTCAAGACGACTGAACATGCTGATCCCTCCTGATGACATCCATAATGTCATCAGGGATCTCCCACTCCCGCCATAACACTACCGACATCCTGTTAATTACACAATGCAAACTCATTAGACCCACGTCAAATAAATAAGCATCCCCCCCGGGATAACCCTAAAGAACGATCCAGATCGCACTTTAGGGCCCCTTGCCGTGATCTCATATCGTGGCTCTTGGGCTTTGAGTTGCAATCCAAGATCGCAGCTGTCAGGGCTACAGTCACGGTCGCAGACCGCGGATTTCCTGATCCAAGTCGTGATCTCGGACCATGACTGTAGGAGCTGAAATCGCGATCCAAGATCGCGTGTTCAGCATCCGAACTCGCGATCCAGGACTGCGTATTCAGCCCCGGAACTCGCGATCCCATACCGCAATTCCTCCCCGGAAACCTGCGATCCACGCCCTCCTGGACCATACAAGACCCCCCTGGGGACCCACTACCCCCCAAACTCAACAAAAATTACAGGTATGAGTTTAACGGAATACCTGCAACTCACGGATCTAAAATCGGCCAGTCGGATCGCCCAAAAACACCACCTAAGCTCTAGTCCACTATGATATCCTATCAAAGTCAACAGTCCAACTGACACTTGTTATGTTGGGCCCACTTACTATTTATAGCCCGTTGACTTTTTCTTGTTTCGGCCATTCTAAATCCATACGGAGTCCATTCTCCGAACCGTTTCCACCATTGGAATCAGCACGACGAGACCGTCATGATGGTCGACTCGTTTTCCTAGTTTTTCCTCACCGTTTTTTGAGCATTTTTTCTAGACACCCCTCGTTGCCTCGGTTTGCATGCCACATCAGTCGTAGCCCATTTTTGATATACTTTATATCATTGGATTCATTTTTTCGAGCCCGTGATGATGCTTGAGATCATTTCTCACTCTCACCCCCAGATTTTTCAGGTATTTTTCCCAAAACGGCTCCCATCACCTTGGTTTACGTGCCACCTTGGCCGTTATCCATTTTTGACACTTTTTATATCGCTGGATTCAATTTTCTGAGCTCGCGATGATGCTTGAGATCATTTCTCGCTCTCACCAGGTACAATTTCAACATTGTGTCCTAACACCTTGCTACCTCGATTTGCATGCCACATCGGCCGCCATCAAATTGTTACACATTTTTACATGACCCATTCACTCCATTCATACTGCAATTATTTCATTATTTTTCCACCATTCATCATCCCGCAAGGAGTCCCACCAATGTTCCCCCCCACCCTTGTTCTTGGTTCTCATCGATGTCCCTTGATTGAACACTCTCTCCTTGCTTGGCCATTCCTTCTGTTCAGTATAATTTTATCCCCTTTTTGAGCCGGACAAGTCCTTTACAAAAAAGGCACTTAGGGAGTTTCTGTTAAGCTCTTTTCTGAATCCTAAAAGAATGAAAAGATCGTCGAGCAATCGTGCTTCCTTTCATGCTTGCTAAAGTATCTGAAAGGGCGTCTATCTGGTATAAGTTTAACCCTTTTCCGGACCTGGTAGACTAATTACAAAAAAGGAATACTCTAGTCACACCGGCTAGAAGAGTTCTTCATTGCATCCTTTTATGCTTCTTCGGGCATTGGAGACTAACACACAAAAAATCACCCCCTTGGAGTCTTCTTATTGCTTTCAGACTCTCTAAAATTGAAAGCAGCCACGAGCACGCACCATCCTAAGCTCGTACAAATCCACACGACGGTACCATTCCATTATTTCAGAGTCTTCTTATCTCTTTCAGACTCCTTAAAATTGAAAGCAATCATGAGCATGAACTGTCCTGGGCTCATATACATCCACATGACAGTACCGTTTGAACACACTTCTTCTAGTTTTTTAACCCATGAAGAAGTCCCCCCAATGCCTCTTAGCACCATCATCGATCATCTTGGAAGCACCCCCAATAAGGTCGCCTTTGTTTAGAGTATTCTGCAGTCTCCTGCCATCTTACACCAACTTGAGTATCACTCATCCCAGTCACTATCCTTGATCCATTACAGCTATGCTCCCTTTCCCACCAGTCAGTTTCATATGCTGCCCGATCATCCCCGCCATCATACTCTGAACAAAGGAAGTTTGAGTCCACCCACTCTACTTTCCCAGTTATCCCCTACCCCCACAGTATGTCAGTCCTACCATCAATACTCTCACTCTTCGGTTCTCCACCTCGTGCTCCTATCAAGGAAACATCATTTCCTTGCTAGTTGCAGGTCTCCCTCTATCGACGACAGCCCATCTACTCCAGATGATAGACCTAGAGGTCCCTGTGCCTTGGGCTCATCACCATCTGTAGTGAGTGCCTATAGACCATTTTGAGAGGAGTCATCAGTGCCTCTCTGAGTGGTTGTTTCTCACATGCTCGACTTCAACACCTTGATCGCATCGTTGAGAATTGCACAGGGTATATATCCCTTCAGTTATTGGTCGAAGAGCCCGGATTTCCTCCGACTCTAGCACATTGGTGAGTCACTTCGGAATGCCTAGTTATATGTTCCCGTGGTTGTCCGGGTTGTGTTGGCGATTGTATTCGGAAGCCATCCAATGATATGCTTCCTTGAGTACCCAGTTTAGTTCCAGTTCAGTGTACCATTGAGGGTATGACCCCCCGTCACTATGCCCCAACAGCTCATCAATTCCTCTGGTACCACACTCAGTAGCACTATTGTTATTCTAGTATATCAGTTCTTCAGCTCAGACATGGTTAGCCTAGCAGTATGTCCCAGATTCTGTGTCCCCTCTCGACCCTTATGATGTACACAGTGGTTCTCCATGTATCCTTTAGGCCCCCATTTTTGGGCCTCATTGTATTTTTTATATATCTTGATATGAGCATGGGTATGCCCGCCTCGTCCATATATTGAGATTCTTCCTCATTCATTATTTGAGGCCATGTATCTTTCAGTTCCCCATTTTTTGGACCTCATTGTCATATTATATATCTTGATACAAGCATGGGAATGCCCGCCTCGTCCATATGTTGAGATTATTCCTCATTCACTATTGAGGTCATGTACTTTCAATTTTTGCAGTTTGTTCGAGACCGTTGTTCCGGGCTCTAGTTCGTTTCTTCTCCTCTCCACATCCCAGGAAAACCATAAAAGACCTATGATGTCTATCGGCCATACGATGAGCTCCTGCCCTCACACATCAGGGGGCAATTTATTAACACCCAAAAAGTGCTCACTACCTCATCTCCCTCATTACATGACTCATTCGTCCATATTTCCTACCATATTTTCCTCCAAAACCTTTAAAAACCATTAAAAAGCCTCTGAAAGGCCAAAAAACCCCCTTTTTCCCCCAAAATAATGTAAATTCCTCCAAAAATAGCAAAAACCCTCTAAAAAGGGAATAAAAAATACAAAAAAAAGGGAAAAGAGGGAAAAAAAGGAAGCAAAAACCCTATACAATTGACCTAAACCATATGGTGCCCAAAACCATGGGTCAACACTCCACCACTAAATAGGTGATGGAGGCTCCCCATTTCACATCCACAATCTTCCCTATCCTCACTCTGCCAAAATCACTCCTGAAACCCTAGCTCACCCTTTTGAGCTAATTTCACAATTGAGTGCCCCTTTGGCCCATATCCAAAACACTTTGGAGAAGGAAAAGGAACCCATTGGAGTTTGGAAGCAGCCCTCCTGGACTACTGCAAGAGCTTCACCAACCTCAACATCTGAGGTAAAATTAATACAAAAACCCATTTTTATTATCTTTTTGTTATCTTATGCACATGCTTAGAGTAGTTTACTGTTTTTGCTTACTGTCTTGTTTTTACCATTTTTACTGAACTGCTACTAAGGAGTCCCTTCTCCTTAGTAGGTTCCCATTTGCACAAGCTAGGGTGAAATCCCTAGCTACACATGCAGCTACACCAATGTACATGTGGACCATAACTTCAATGCCCAATATTTAATTTATTTAGCTCTAACTACTCTAGGAAAGCTATATTTAATGTAAACTTATTACAACTTCAACAATCTACCTATAGATGGTCACTTCAATCTTTAATGAAAAGAATTTCAGTGATCCACCTTTAGAACTAACAAATTTATCAATGCTTCCTATATATAAAGGTTCAACTATAGCTCCAACCCCCATTCATTTCTCCCCACAAAATAAAAGAAAATAAAATATAAACAAAAAGACAATAAATAGTTACATTGGTTAGTTGATTTGACTAATTTCTTCTCTTTCAACCATTTGTGACAAAAGGAGTTGACATCAGTTTATAGTCAACATGAGCACCTAGACACATGACTCGAGTTTATGAACAATATTCTTAGACTACTTCAACTTTGAGGCTAGACTTGTACACGAGACCTTTGCTTATGGATGGGATTCTAAAATGAGTTTACTGAGGAAGACAAGGGTTTTACATGGTGCCTAGGTAGATAACTATATTTGGATGCATTAATAGGATATAGAGATGAGAGTGGGTTCTATATTGGCTGCTTAGCCAGGCTTAGTTTAGATTCTAAAAGACTAAAAAATTCAGAAGGACATTTTTGTGGGCCAAGTATGCTGGTGAGCAAGGGTTGTGTTTGGTCCCATGGGATGTTTACATTTTTCTTAAGGAGGAGGGTGGCTTGGGATTGATTTATATGGCTTCTTGACAGAAAAATATTAACAACAAATGCATTGGAAGCAATTTGGAGGGCTCATCTCCTTGGCAAGTGCTATTGAGGTACAAGAAATTGCAGGCACAACATGTTCATAGGATCCAGGGTAATTTAATCTTGTCCAATATTATTTCCACCCCTCAATTGTAAGTCCAAGGCTCTGTTATTTTTTAGAGCATGTGGACTGATTGGAATTTTGTGGCGAAGTATGTGAATTGGAATTATTCAGGTAGTATATGTGGTTGGTACCTAGATTTCTACTCAATTTGGAGTTGGAACTTGGAATTATCAATGCCAATGTGTTGCTGAAAAAAGGCTCTGAGAACCTATCTAGAATCTTGTCAATGAAATTGTTAATAAGGTCAATCATTTCATCTTGTAGCTTATGATTAGTTTGGAAACTAGGGAACTAGGTAATAGTTCCAATAATAGGGAACTAGTCCCCAATAAGGGTATGGAACATGCTAATTTGCTAAAATTATATTTGCAACCTTAGAGAAACTCAAGAGGGCTTCCCACTGTAACTAGAACAACCTTCTTCTCACTTTAGGCCGGTTCTCCTCCAGCACAGGGGATATCCCTAAGAATAAGATTTCTAAAGTTATGCAATGGGAGCTCAAGGTGAAACATAGAAGTTAACTTTAGCAAAACATATTTTATAGTATGGAATTATTATAAAGTGATGGGTGGACCAAATATAGTGCCAATCCATTGAGAAAGTGGAGTAAAAAGATAGTGCCAACCAATATTATTTAATAAATTTAGATAATCCCAGGTTGACTGTAAAATCACCTTTTTACACCTCACTGATATATCTATGCAAGTACATCATCAGTGTTTTATAATTTTCAGTGCCATTTCATGGAGGTAATCCCACCCTGATTATAAGAGCATGGAGTGAAAATATAGTACCAACCAATATTATTTAATAAATTTAGATAATCCCAGGTTGACTATAAAATCACCTTTTTACACCTCACTGATATATCTATGCAAGTACATCATCAGTGTTTTATAAATTTCAGTGCCATTTCATGGAGGTAATCCCACCCTGATTGTAAGAGCACTTAGCTTCTCTTGAAGATCATTGTTGGTGCTGAATACAACCTGCTTTAAGATCGGTTTAGAATAAATATCCAAATTTGATGGGTGTCATTGTCAGTGAGTGTTACATTCATAACACTAACTGGAGTCCTGTGGTATACCATTGCCACCCACATTGCTTGATCTCTTGTTTAAGCTATTGCTCAAATCTCACTAGACAATATTTATCTTCTTCAATAAGATCATGGATTTATGCTAGTATGAATTATTATCATATTTTTAGCTGAGTATATACTACCATTAAAAGTAAAATAAGTAAAACTAAAATTCGAGAAACTTATTATCAAAACCTTTTCTAGGTAATTGCAGAAAAAAATGATGGAGGGGTGGACTGCAACATCGAATGCACAGGGAATGTTAATGCGATGATTCAAGCCTTCGAATCCTGCCATTATGTATTTCATCTTGGTTCCTTTGATTTAAAAGATATTAGTAAATCCAAATTACAAGTTAAACTTTAAGTTGTTTGCTTCCATTTAAGCAAATGCATGCAATGCTTGTGCTGATCAGCCAAAGGAAATTTGATATCTTAAATTTGTTTTTCCAGGGTTGGGGTGTATCCATTTTAGTGGGAGTCCCTCATTCAGGCACAGTCTTTGCAATGAGTCCTATGAATTTTCTGAACGAGAGGACATTGAAAGGAAATTCCTTTGGAAACTATCATCCTTGTTCTGATTTGCCAGGCCTAGTAGAGATGTATTTGAATAGGGTACGATTTCAATAATCTATTTAGACCTTTTATGTTAGATGCATCCATTCATTCTGTCAAACCATGATCATAGATAGAAATCTAGGTTCATTTTTCCTATTTGTTTGTTTATTTGTACATTACAAAAGTACTTTATTCTTGCTAGTTAGGATTTTAATCAATCTTTTCTTGATTGGCAATTTGTAGAAGCTTGAACTAGATAAATTTATCACACGTGAGGTTTCTTTTGCCAATATTAACAAGGCATTTTATTAAGTGATAAGGAAGCATGTAGCCCAAATGAATGACTTAAAGAAGTCCTATTTTGCTGTCCACCAAAACAAAAATTTCTTGAGAGGAATCCAGATGAAGAAAGACCTCCAAGCATGCATGAGGGTGTGTCTACCAAAAACTAAAATTTCTTGAGAGGAATCCAGATGAATAAAGACCTCCAAACATGCATGAGGGTGTGCCTACTACAAGATCATGTAAATTTCAATTAATCCAAATTAAGAAAGAAGATACAAAATGACATTTTCCAGCAATAGACACAAAGATTTTAAAAGGGGAATGAACCACAATTAAATTTCTTCAAACAAGGAACAACGTATCTGGATTATAGCCCTTCATAAACAAATTTGATGCAAGAGTTTCCAACATTCATATTCGGCAATATTGAACCCAAAACATTATACCTCAATCTAAACCCTTAATTGTGTTTGCCTTCAAAATATTCAACTAAGCTCCAAGGGGGATCTCCCCAAATCCAACCATCAATACAAATGAGGAAAAGCTACTCTTTATATAATCTAGCTCAACTTCCTTGGAAAATTCTCTTGCAGTATCGATTTCAATTTTCTCAACATCTCCTTTTGATCCAAGCCCACTTTGGGCTATGTAATATCAACTTGTCCCAATAGCTCTCTAAGGTGTCTAGATCCTTCATCTATTTTGTTGATGTATATGTAACTTCGGAATGTATTTCATATATATATTTATTGTACCCTTATAAGAGACGTGTTATTCCTCTATAAGGAAGTGTCGTCATTTATATTGACAAGTGTCACAAGTGGATTAACTTGCTGATGGGTTATTAGACTACCTGATGTGGGTGTCGGCCCAATATATATGTAACTGGGGTTATTAGGCTGAGTTAGACAAGTCAGCCCCATAAGTAATTATGCAGGTCAAGACAATTATAAATAGAGAGTCGAGATTCTCTATTTTGATCATCTCAGAACTCACTCTTCTCTCACTCAGAAAGTGGAGCACATTGGAGGAGGAGGATTATCTACCTAGTAGGAGACTATCTATTGTATTTGGTTGTACTTTAGTTGAGCCATTGCTCTATCTATCTCTAAGGAAGTTGTGGGGTTTTTCACCTTAGGGTTTTCCCCATGGAAAAATCTATGTTTCCATTGTCTCATGCTTTTGATTCTTGTGTTGCTTGGCATGCTTGATATGATTGTTATGCATTGATATACTGTACATGTTATTCTCTCAATAAAGATCCTATAGCATATTGAATTAATGCTCAAAATCTAACATGGTATCAGAGCTAACCTGAGAAGAAGACATTGTGCAGTTGCGGAAGCTAGGGATTCTTGTTTTTGGGTTTCTCTCCATAGATTTTGGAAAAGTAATATGATGGATTGACTCTCCTCAGCAAGGTGAATCTATTTGTCCAATCAGAATTCAATTCTGAGCACTTTCAGTTTTGGCCCTAAAAAATAGGGTTTCCTCAAAAATAGAAATTTCTGAAATCTGAAGACACAGCTAGAAGCTCCTTGGAAAATCAGAAGTTTGGAGCTTTGGTTCAAGATTTTTTGGTTGTGTAGGTCTCTGGGAAACTCAAACCCTAATCCGACACCAGATCCAGTTTTCAGCAATCAAGTGGTAAGACCTAAATCTTTTCTATTTCCATTTGAAGTACCCTTTAAGATGTCTCACCACACCAAGCTTGAGGATAAGCTTGAAGGAGCTGATAACTTCTGAGCATGGAAGTACAGGATTGGGTTAATCCTTGAAGAGAATGAGTTGGATACTTATATAAGTGAAGAGGTCCCTGTCCCAGAGGGAGAAGAGGCTAAGGCTCTTCACAAGAGGAATTTGGTTAAGGAAAAGAGGATCATTGCTGATTCTATCAAAGATCATCTCATCCCCCATGTGTCATCCCTAAAGACACCAAAGGAGATGTTTGATTCCTTGACCAAACTATTTGAAGGCAAGAATATAAATCGAAAGATGACCCTGAGGAATCAATTGAAGAATATCAAGATCCAGAATGCAGAGACTATGCAGTCATATTTCTCAAGGGTCTCCCAGATAAAAGAACAACTTGAAGGTGTGGGTGAAGATGTAGAAAGTGGATAAGTGGTGATGAACACTCTTAATGGCCTCCCTAGGTCATGGGATTCCATCCAAGGAATTTGTGCTAGAAAGAAACTTATCTCTTTCAGTAGACTGTGTGAAGAATGCTCATAGGAAGAAGCTCGAATTGTAGCCAGAGAAGAGAAGATGGGGAGTGAGGACCAAGCACTCACAGCTCACTCCAAAATGCATGGTGACAAGAAATCTCACCATCATGGAAAAAAAAGGAAAATATCAGAATCAAAGAAGTAGTCCCAGACATCGAAGGGACATGACCCATGTCCGTTGCTATACATGTGATGATAAGGGACACTATGCCAGAGATTTCCCTAAAAATAAGAAAGAGGGTACTCACAAGAAGAAGAAATTCAAAAGAAGACATCATGCTCATGCTGCAGAGGATGATGAACCTCCCAGGAAGAGGGCTAGAGAAGATAGTGAAGATTCTTCAAGTGATGAAGAATATGTTTTGATTTCTACTCTCACCAGAACCATTACTCATGGAAGTAATGATTGGCTCATAAATAGTGGGGATTCGAAACATATGACAGGATTCAAAGAATCCTTTGTGAATCTATCTGAACATGATTCACCCCACAAGCTGAAGCTTGGAGATGACTACTAGTATCCCATAAAAGGGAGTGGTGAAGCCTCCTATAAACTAGACTCTGGAAAGTCTATGAAGATGAAGGATGTACTCTTTGTTCCAGGACTCAAGAAGAATCTACTCTCAATATCTGCATTGGATGCAAAAGGCATGAGGGTTGCATTTATAGATGGCCAAGTCCTAATGTGGCCTAAGGGTAAGACTATCGATGATGCAGTTGTGATTGGAGAGCAAGAGGGAGGATTATACAAATTGAAGGGCCATCCAGAACAAGCCGTGGTCCATGATTCAGTAGAGCCAAGTGAATTTTGGCACAGAAGGCTTGCACACATGCATTACAGAGCATTACCAATTGCAAGCAAAGTGGTAGAAGGTCTTCCTGAAATCTAGACAAAGCATGAAGGCATTTGCAAAGATTGTGCAAAGGGAAAGAACACAAAGAAGGCATTTCCAAACAGTAAAAGCAAGACATAAGGAATTTTGGAAATTATCCACTCCGATGTATGCGGTCCCATGTCATCCAGTTCTCTGAGTGGGTTTGTGTACTATGTCTCCTTTATTTATGACTTCTCCAGGAAGACTTGGATTTGTATCTTGAAGAACAAAGATGAAGTATTCAGCAAATTCAAGGAAGTCAAAGCCTTGATAGAAAAACCAAACTGACATGAAGATCAAGATCTTCAGATCTGACAATGGCAGAGAATTTACTTCAGGAGACTTCAAGAAGTTATTCATGGATTAAGAGGGAGTTGACCACTCCTTATAGTCCACAACACAAAGGTGTAGAAAAATCTACTTCAAAATAGGACTCCAGCAGCTCCTGCAAGGAAGCAAAGATTGAGAGGGAGTCCACCCAACAAACAAACAAAGATAAGTATTTGAATTGTCATTTCTTGTATATTCTGATTAATGTTGTTCAATGATGTATATACTTATGTTCCTAGACATAGGCTGTGTATTATGCATATTATAATAATTGCAGTAATAAACAATATACTACTAATATGCATGTGATGGGTAAGTCGCCTATGGCACTGTACAACATTCCATTGCTACTTATCTAGAATGAAACCTCTTTGTTGACATGTTGGGAGTTGTGCACACTCTTAACAATGTTCTGGTATAGATTGGAAAGCATCTAGAAAGTTACGGGATATGGATAAATGTTGTATTGAAGCATTGGCTAACATAATTGCATGACTGTATGACATATTTCCTTATGTATAAGAATTTGTTCTGAAAACTATGAGATGTTTAATCATGCAATTTAACTTGTCTTGTAGGAAAGATCGTATACCATCACCTACAAAAGAAGGACTACAACATTTGTTCAGCAACAAAGTTATCTATTGAAGATATTGAAAATATTGAAGTTCCTAGGATTCGGGATGAAGTAATGGAAAAATGCCATGATCCGTCGATCATGAAGAATGATGTTTGGGATGTGGTCCCAAGACCAGATGGGAAGTCTTTGGTAACTTCCAAATGGATCTATAAGGTCAAGCATGCTGCAGATGGTAGCATCGAAAAATACAAAGCTAGGTTTGTAGCTCGTGGCTTCTCCCAGAAAGAAGGAATTGATTATGAAGAGACTTTCGCTTCTGTAGCCAGATACACTTCCATTAGATCAGTACTTGCTCTGGATGCAGTGATGAAATGGAAGGTACACTAGATGGATGTAAAGACAGCCTTCTTCAATGGTGTAGTTGAAGAGGAAGTGTATGTGGAGAAGCCACTCGAGTTTGAGACACATGATAGAGGAACAAATGTGTGCAAACTGAAGAAATCCCTGTATGGTTTGAAATAGGCACCCAGGACCTGGTATGGCAGGATAGATGGCTTCCTATCCAGTTTGGGCTTTACCAAGAGTAAAGTGGATTCCTTTACTACAAGGTTGAGAAGGGAAATCCAGTGATACTACTGTTGTATGTGGATGACCTGTTTCTAATAGGTGAGGATAGACTGATTGCCGACACAAAGAGGAAGCTAGCCGTCAAGTTCGAGATGAAGGACTTAGGTATGATGCACTACTTTCTTGGTATGGAGGTGTGGCAGAGTGCAGATGGAATCTTCCTTGGACAAGGGAAGTATGCAGTAAAGATCCTGAAGAGATTTGGAATGATGGACTGCAAGGCCATGGCCACACCCATGGCATCAAACCTGAAGCTTCTGTGTGATGCTTCTTCTGAGTCGGTTGATGCTACGATGTATCGTCAGATGATTGGGTCCTTGATGTACCTGAAGAATACGAGACCAGACATTTACTTTGCGGTGAACACCTTGATATAGTATCTCACAGATCCAAGACATGTTCACCTGATAGCTGCAAAGCATGTTCTGAGGTACCTGAAGGGTACAGTGGATTATGGGATCAAGTATGAGGCAAATCAAAAGTTTAACCTGGAGGGGTATGTTGATTCGGATTGGGAAGGAAGTGCCATTGATCGGAAGAGCACTTTGGGGTGCTGCTTCAGTCTGGGATCAGGTGTGATCTCTTTGTTTAGCAGGAAGCAGTCCTGTGTGGCACTGAGTACAGCTGAAGTAGAGTATGTCACAACTTGTTCAGCTAGTTATGAGGCAGTATGGCTTAGGAAGCTACTGTTTGATTTATTTGATCTCTTGTTGGATGCTACTGGAATCTTCTGTGATAACCAGAGTTGTGTGAAGTTGTTAGAGAACCCAGTGTTCCATGACAGGTCGAAGCACATTGAGATCAAGTTTCACTATATCAAGGATATGGTGCAGAGAGGAGTTGTGAAGCTCCTATATGTTGCGACAAACGAGTAGATAGCCGATGTGTTGATCAAGACGCTTGCCAGAGTGAAGTTTGAATACTTCATAGGGAGACTTGGTGTACTTCAGATCAAGATTCCTTCCAGAGGGAAGTGATGAAGTCTGGAGACACAAATACACACTAGGCCATTCTTGCATGGTGGTAGGTTGGTCCTCCCATGGCATGATGTAAGGGCCGAGCCATTCTTACATGGAGGTAGGTTGGTCCTCCCATAGTAAGATGTAAGGGCTAATCCATTCTCACATAGTGGTAGGTTAGTCCTCCTATGGTGAGATGTAAGTGCTAGGCCATTCTCACATGGTGGCAGGTTAGTCCTCCCATGGTGAGATGTAAGTGCTGGGCCATTCTGACATGATGGTAGGTTAGTCCTCTCATGGTCATGATGTAAGTGCTGGGCCATTCTGACATGATGGTAGGTTGGTCCTCCCATGGTCGTTGATGTAAGTGTTGTTCCATTCCGACATGGTGGTAGGTTGGTCCTCCCATGGTCATTGATGTAAGTGCTATGATCCTTTCCCAGATGGTAGTAGGTTGGTCCTCCCATGCTGGTGAGTGTAAGTGCTGTGTGTGTGCATCTGGGTTGTGCTCCGTGGACTACGTGGTGATCTGAAGACATTGATGTGACAGTTTGGTACACAAGTTTTGCAGAGGCATATAATCAGTCTTGAGATGCCCTTGCAGGTTTTGCCGAGGCAGTGTAATCAGTCTTGAGAGATCTTGCAGGTTTTGCAGAGGCAGTGTAATCAGTCCTGAGGTGTATCTACTTGATGGCTTGCTCGCAGATGATGATGATGATCAGGTTGATCATGTGATGATATACATCAGTTGGATGTATGGTGAAGTATCAGTTTGATACTCTGTGGTCATGGACAGGTTGTGCAGTGGCATGTAAAAGATCCCGAGAGATTTGAGAGGTTGAGCTGTGTGCTCAGAAAAGGCCTGGGATGCTCTTGCGAGGTTTTGCAGACGCACGATGAGTCCTGAGGATTCCACAGTATGACCAGTGATTATGAAGACCTACAGGTGGTGGGCCTACATCCAGTATGAAAAAGGACTGGCTCTGTAGAACTTCCTATGACGAGTAGATTCAGAGATTGGACGAGATAGAAGAAGTTGTGATGATGACAATGCATCGATGATGATGATCCAGAGAAGAAGACTTGTGCCCGATGATCTATGTCGAGAAATACCTTCCTAGTTAAGAGGGAGTGTTGATGTATATGTAACTTCGGAATGTATTTCATATATATATTTATTGTACCCTTATAAGAGACGTGTTATTCCTCTATAAGGAAGTGTCGTCATTTGTATTGACAAGTGTCGCAAGTGGATTAACTTGCCGATGGGTTATTAGACTACCTGATGTGGGTGTCACCCCGATATATATGTAACTAGGGTTATTAGGCTGAGTTAGACAAGTCGGCCCCATAATTAATTAGCCAGGTCAGGACAAGTATAAATAGAGAGTCGGGATTCTCTATTTTAATCATCTCGGAACTCACTCTTCTCTCACTCAGAAAGTGGCGCACATTGGAGGAGGAGGATCAACTGCCTAGTAGGAGACTATCTATTGTATTTGGTTGTACTTTGGTTGAGCCATTGCTCTATCTATCTCTGAGGAAGTTGTGAGGTTTTTCACCTTAGGGTTTTTCCCACGGAAAAATTTGTGTGTCCATTGTCTCATGCTTTTGATTCTTGTGATGCTTGGCATGCTTGATATGATTGTTATGCATTGATATACTATACATGTTATTCTCTCAGTAAAGATCCTATAGCATATTGAATTAATGCTCAAAATCTAACATATTTGAGTATTTGGGAGGCTTGGAGTTTTGAGGCACCATTGGTCAAATAGAACTTCTCAAAGAGTTGGTCAAGATAGGATTTCACGTGGAACCCTATTCGGAGTTGGATTGATCAAGGGCGATGTATTGCAAAGAGTAGCATATTTCATGCCAGCAAGCTAAGGAAGAAAGGCAACTTCTCCTAGAGGAATCTTTGGGAATTTACTACTAGGAACTGGAATAATTAGAGAAGGCATGCCCACCAGAAGGCTTTCCTTTCCTCAAAGTGCCCAGAATTCTTGAGAATCCCTTCTTGATGATTTGAAGTAATTGTCATGACTGTTTGCCACTATTTTGGAGGTCCAAGTGCACCCATAACTGATTTTATGGTCGAAATTCACACCAAAAATTACTAATTTGTCGTACATCTACCTATTTGCATGCCCATAATTGTTGATTAGGGATATATAAGGGATAATAAATGCCTTACAGGCTTACAGGAAAAGGGCTTATAGGCTGCCAAGGATCTAAAGGAACTATAGATAAATCACAATGCTCCATGGGGATATTTCAATGGTGCTTGCCAAGGGAGGCTAGGTATATGTAGAGCAGATGTTGTCTTGTTTATAAATGATACACTATATTACACTCGTAAGTATGGAGAAGGGCAAGGCACCAATAATAGGGATGAACCTTTTGCCTTATTGATCTTTGCTAAACTTTGCTTTGGACAAGGGCCTTAAATTATTGTAGGTGTTATGAGACTCCAAATTATCAGTGGACTGATGCAATGGAATTAATCAGATCACTAATCTTGCTTTATCACCTCTATTGCAAAGAGTAAGGGAAACATTTTATGAATTTGAGTCTTTGTATTTTTGTTCACATTGACAGGGATTCCAACAAGCAAGTAGATGTTCCATCTAAAGAGACCATTGGATTACCTGAAGGTTCTTTGGTCATCCAGGAATTAGAGGAGCAGAGAGGCTTCTGGAATTTGTTTCAACAATTTTTGGAAGTGTTATGCTGGTCTATAGCAGTTCAACTGTTGTTTTTTGTGCACTGTTTTTATGTTTTAGTTGTATAAGCTTGGATGTTTTACTATGTATTTGGAGGTTGCTCTGTTTTGGTTGTTTTGTAATTTTAGCCAGGGTATGCTGAATAGGTATGTTCTTGATCAGTCCTTGAATATAACTTTAAGGCTCAGTATATGCATATTTGGATTTCATACTTGAAATAGCATAATTTTTTTTCCCTAGGAAAAATAAACTTTGCAAGAAGTGGAGAAAACCCTTGTGCTACAGTTTAGTTCTTGTAACTGAGGCTTGTGGATGGTTAATTGGAGAACTCCAATGGATACTTTTGATGCGTGATGCTATGTTCATGGATGTCTTCTTCAATTGTTGAACTTGATTATAATTGGGTAAGATATATACCTTTTTATTTTGAGTGCTTGTCATTGGATAGTTAGTAGTTTGTATTTCTCAAATCTAGTTGTGTCACTCCTAGTCTTTCATGACAACTATTCATGCAAGATCATTGGAAACATCTAAGTATGGGATTTCCCCTTTGAATATTTCTAAAATAGATTTAGCTATTAGGGAATAGAATTGGGTTTGAGATGATCAACCCTATCTACTCCTTAATCACTAAATCTCTATGAGATCCTCAATTGACCCCATTTGTCCTTTTGGAATTTCTAGGCACTAGTTAGTGGTCACATCTTTTATGCCTCTCTAAAATCTAAATTCATCTTTCATTTTCTGTTGAATAGATCTAGAATTTTCTGTTACTTAGATCTGTTATAATCAACCATAAAATTCAATATTTTCTAGTAGATTGGCACTCATTCATGACTGGAAAATATATTATGCAATTATGCCATGTTTTTATCATTAAAACTTCTCCTAAAATAGAATTTTAAATGATCTTTGAGGGCCGATTTGCTGGGTTGGAGGTTCAAATTATTGGGGACTAGTTCCCTATTGAAGGAACACCCTTGTCGCCACAAAGTCCCTTTGTTAGGGTAATTTTGTAGCATGACTTAAATATTGACCTAGGCCTATCTTCTATTTGGAGTGGACTAGACATGCATGAATGAGTGATGGGTCGAATAATGATACAAGGATTGCTATAGGGTAACTGGATCGCCATTATCCGATGCAACTTCAAATAGATAATGGAAGAGAAATATCATAACCAACTATGGTTATATTGGTTGGAGAGATTAAATAACATCATTACATGTTTGCATCTATTAGGTATATTTGAAAATTTGAGGAGGTTAAGCCCTGAATCCTAATATCTCTATTCATATCATACGCAAAATTGATGCAGTTGATTGAAAAATTAAGAAAGAGATATGCAGAGTTGAGGCTCGTAATGTCAAGCATGCAGTTGCAAATGATGTTGAGAGAGCTGGATCATATTCTCCAGTTGCAAATGATGTTGAGAGAGTTCGATCATATTCTCTAGTCTATTCATCTATTTAGAACTGAACCTTGAGGATTAGTTTTTTTAGCTAATATGTCATCTCTAGTTTGTTTTTTTAAGTAAAAATATAGAGTAGTGCTTATTTTGATAGTCTGATCTAGCTAGAAAGTAGAAATTTTGGAAAGAAGAATTTACCTTTTCTACATCTGGATTAGCCTTGTTGACATGTGATTAATCAAGGGTGATGTATTTCAAAGAGTAGCAGATTTCATGCCAGCAAGCTAAGGAAGAAAGGCAACTTCTCCTAGAGGAATCTTTGGGAATTTACTACTAGGAACTGGAAGAATTGGAGAAGGCATGCCCACCAGAAGGATTTCCTTTCCTCAAAGTGCCCAGAATTCTTGAGATCCCTTCTTGATGATTTGAAGTAATTGTCATGACTGTTTGCCACTATTTTGGAGGTCTAAGTGCACCCAGAACTGATTTTCTGGTCAAAATTCACACCAGAAATTACAGATTTGTCCTATATGTGCCTATTTGCATGCCCATAATTGCTTATTAGGGATATATAAGGGATAAGAAATGCCCATAATTGCTGAAAAGGGTTGTCTGAGGGCTAAGCAGTGCCTAGAATGTTGCACAGTGTGGGATAATGGTCCGGAGTTCAGTTTGGAGAGAGGCTACACCTGTCAAAATTCATCCCTAAGGCCGAGTTAGGAGATTGAAGCAAAGGTTGAACTTGCAAAGAACTGTTACAAAGTAGACGTCGACCTTAAAATAAATATGTGTCATCATCCTTGAGGGATGATCCACTTGCAAAATGTCCCACTATTGTTAAAAAATTATGGCATCAGTTTGAGGGTTTTCACATCAATTTAGGGAAGATTTGTGACATTTCAGAGGTAGCAGCATTTTAATGGATAATCACATCATTGGTTTCACTGTATGTAGCAACAAGTAGATGGTATACAGTATAGAAAGATGAAACCTCCTGTTACATCCCTAGTGCTCCTCTTCAAATCTGTGTTAGAATTTTATTGGAATGTTCAACCTGAGTTTAGATTAAATTTCTTTTGGAGGCTAGCATGGAAATATTGATGCACAATGATAAGATCAATAAGATGTATGGGAACCAATATAAAAGACCTATAGAATTTTGATGGAAAAGGAGATATTCATGCATGTATAGCTCCCTAGCGAGAATCAACAGTCACATAGAAAGGAAAGACATTTAGGCTAATGACACCATAATCTAGTTGTAGCAATAGTAAGCATCTAGTCAATAATTATGAATAGGAATAGAAAACATAATAACCAATTGTAGAATACTAGAAATAAAACTACAAAATTTTGCAAACAATTAATGTGTAAGAATATTCCAGACAAGGAATAAGATAGAAGATAGAATTATATAACTGAATTAAAGTGTTAGAGGAATGGAAACTAACCTCTGTAAAGAGTCAAAGACTGCAAACCCCAGGGAACCTTGAAAAAATGAATATATTTTCCATTTTCCATTTAGCCATCGTGAATTGCTTTCCACTCAGCGATAGCCACTGTAAAATTGTAACCCTTTCCACTCATCCACCGTGAAATTGTGAATTACTTTCCACTCACCAACAACCACTATAAAATTGTAACCCTTTTCACTCAACCACTGTGAGGCGTGAATTGATTTCCACTCAGTGACAACCACTATAAAATTGTAACTCCACTCAAGCTTCATGCAAAGATACGAATCATGCAATGGGTTTGTATGCGATAAATTGTTCACCCTTGCAGCGTTATATAGGGGAAAAAATGTCCCCATTTCACTGATTCTAAACCGTTGCACGTTTTCCCATCTTACTAACCAATTTGGGAACTAAAACCCCGATTTTCTCATTAACCACGAAATGGGGAGGTCAAGACTAAAAAAAACATCGAAATCAACCGAAAACCTCGAATCGAGGGAGAAATAACCAACGAAAATGCCCTATGGTCCATAAATCAGAGAGAAAAAACCAGCAATCCTCTCTATGAATGAAAACCATGGGCGAACGAACTGCTCACACCTCCATCAATGAAAATTTACTGGCGAACCCACTACCTTTGGACTCCATTACAAGAATGATGAGTGCAAACAGACCATTTCCTCCATCTTTCACTGGGCTAAATCGCGTTTTCCCTCTCTCGCTGGGTGGGCTATCCGATTTTTCACCATGTGGGGTTTCATAAAATGTGGGCTAATTTCTTAAATTTCAAAAAACCCATTTAATATTAAAAATTTTCCCAGGGTTTCTTGGTGACCCCTATAATTTCTCCCATGGGCTATAATTCACCCCTAAAATTTTCCCTGACATACATCAAATAAAACATTGCAGATTCAGATACAAAAGAAAATTTATCTTTAAACCACCTTTAAACAAAGTAGATCCAAACAACTAACTGTGTAAGAGATATTTTCCACCCACCCATAGACACTCTTTCCAGGATATTCTCTTTTTATTGAGAGGCCAGACCAACATGGGCTCTGAGGCTACCAGGGTGAAGGAAACACCTACATGCTTCTCTCATCCCACAATCCATTTTTCTCTCCATACTTATCCAAATGCTCATCCACAGCTCTACATGGATCTCACTCAACCATCACAGCCATGGAACTCCTTCCAATTACCCCACACTACACAAGAAAGTAATTCCCCTTCACTAGTCCACAATTCCCTCAGGAAATCCAACCATTATAACACTCTTACCGGTGTGTGCAGTAGGAGTCCAAACTGTTTATGCTATTGGAGAACCTCTTGTAGTATAGATAATGGCTTCTCAAGCATCTATTACTAGAAAAACTCAATGGGTATAGGTTCCTAGCTTTCCCAACCTCTATGCTCACATACAACCATTTATTTTCCTTCAAATATGCAATCTTATCTCTAATTTCAACCTTTTAGGTTATACATAGTCCGATCTAAATAGAAATATATACATCATACATTTTTATCCATTCACTAGTTGGGCCTTGGCCTTGAGCTTCACGCTAGGAATCCATACTACCATATTTACATTATTTACATAATTATGATCATACATTCCAAGTCAAAATTGGGGATATTACAACTCCTGTATCTCCAAAATTGGGGATACGATGGGCAAGTACTGGTAGTTGACCGGAAGGAAGTTTATTGTGTTCGCATGTGGAAGATGAATGACGCCCAAAATTTTGAAATATGGTTTGAGCTACATGACAGTAGTTTGACAAAAGGCCTCTTTCGCTCATCACCTTTAGTGGCAGTGAACAACAACGAGTTGATAATGGTAATTGATTGGAAAATGGAAATGTGGATATTCAACTTTAAGGGGAAATTGATTGGCAGGAAAATGAGATTACCCTTCAGACCGTCGCAACGAGCAGGATCTGGGTCAGCCTTCGAATCCAACAACCTGTGGTGGCCTTAGTCGTTTATCTGCGTCTTTTAATAACTCGTACATCTAGTTAACTTGTGGCCTTTGAACTCAGATAGGTCATAAGTTAAGGTGGCCTTAGTCGTTTATCTGTCTGCATCTTTTAATAACTTGTACATCTAGTTACCTTGTGGCCTGTGAATTTACATAGGTCATAAGTTAAGTGCCCTGAAAAAGTTATCTATGTTATCTGTTCGTTATGCTTAGTCGTAATCACCTATTGTTCTCTATGTCTCAGCTACTTGTTATCTTTTTTTATTAAATGGATTGTCTATCTATTATTGCATGAGCTACCAGTTATGATCACTGATAGGTCCTAAGTTAAGTGCCATGAAAAAGTTATCTATGTTATCTATGTTATCTATTCTTTGTGCTTAGTCATAATCACTTATTGTTCTCCATGCCTCAGCTACTTGTTATCTTCTGTTATTAAATGAATTGTCTATCTATTATTGCATGAGCTACCAGTTATGATAAAGCATCAGCTACCATTATTTTTTAGTTTTTTTATAATTGTCTATATATTTTTTCTTTTCTTTCTCTTCCATTCATTAGAAAATATGGATCATGAAGATCTTCCATTCCTTTAATAACTCATACATCTAGTTAACTTGTGGCTTGTCATAAGTTAAGTGCCATGAATAAGTTATATGTGTTATATGTTCTTTATGCTTAGTTGTAATCACCTATTGTTCTCCATGCCTGGGCTACTTGTTATCTTCTTTTATTAAATGGGTTGTCCATCTATTATTGCATGAGCTACAAATTGGTACATCAATATATTTTATAAGTTCCAAAGGATTTATTAAGTGGTTTATTTAGATGAATCATATTATTTATGGTTTGAATATTAATGACTTGTATGTAGAGATTGTTTATAATATAGAAATGTGATGATGAATGCATGCATGTATGTATGCAATGTGTAATTGGTATGCAATTGTAAGAAAGAATGTTATGATGTAAATTTGTTATGTGTTTATACAAGAATGCATGTGGAGATGTTATAAAATGATGTTCAACTATAGAGAAGTGTATGGATGTATATGTACACATGTATGCTACGTTTAATAGTCCTAGATACAATGCCTTCTAGAATTGGTGGCAGTGACAAATTGGTACATCTAGTACATATTTTATTTCGATGAATTGTATTATTTATGGTTTGAATATTAATGAATTGTATGTAGAGATTGTGTATAATATAGAAATGTGATGATGGATGGATACATGTATGCTATGAGTAATTGCTATGCAATGATAAGAAATAATGTTATGATGTAAATTATTTGATTGGTATATGTTTATACGAGAATGTATGTGAATTTTATGAAATGATGTTCATATACAGAGAACTATATGGATGCATATGCCCATGTATGCTATGTTTAATGGCCTTAGATACAACACCTTCTAGCATTGGTCTTCTATTATGTAAAAGATGAATCTTATAACGGATCTATAGTTTGTGACTTATGTCTTAATGTTTATGTTTTATGTTTAATGTTTAATGTTCAAACTCATCTATGTTAGAGATCTATACGTTATAATGGTTTGTTGTGACAGTTCCCCTTGCAAGGTAAGGTGCCCCCATTGGCAACCATGACTCCAAAGTTGGAGCAAGGATAGACAAAACAATCAGCCTGTTTGGAAATCCGAGGGTCAATGAAGTTATGAGTGCTACCAGAATCAATGAGAATGGTAAGAGGGAGATTCTTGAAGTATCCCCTAACCCGCATTGTTTGTGGGGTGGTGACGCTGGTTACAGCATGGAGAGAGATCTCGGGTGGGTCGTCCTGAGATGGGGTGTCAATAGGCGGGTGCTGAATGTCGACCTGATCATCTACTGTATCTGGAGCTTCTTCACCATGTTCAAAGGCAGGCGTAGAATCCACATCCAAGAGATAGAGCTTTTGGTGAACACATCTATGTCCCTGAGTGAATTTCTCATCACAATTATAACAAAGCCCTTTTTCTCGGCATGCTTGTATCTATGTTTCAGAGAAATGCCTGATAGGAGTTGGTCGAGGAGCAGGCATGATGGGAGTTTGTTGGGAACCCATATTTCTGAAGGGAACAAAGGTGGGTTTGGAGCATTGTTGAGATGCGATCTTGTCCTATTCCAACTTAGCCAACCCTAGGACTTCCATCATTGTGCTGGGACAGAACACTTTGACCTCTGAGCAGATTTCATCCTTGAGACCACTGATAAAACAACTCCTGTATAATTCATCAGACAATCCTTCTATGTGATTGGCCAATTTCTCAAATTTTGTCTGATACTCTCGTACTATGCCAATTTGGTGAAGTTTAGTGAGTGCTCCTGTGAATTCATTAAAGCACTAGGACAAAAAATCTGTCCAGTTTGGCTCGGGATGAGCTTTGATGTACCAATGGTACCATTGAAGGGCTTCCTGTTCCAAATGAAAGGATGCAAGTGGAACTTTCTGGACATCAAAAGTATTATGCAGACTGAAATATTGTTATGTTCGGTATATCCATCCAGTCGGATTAGTGCCATTGAAGCAAGGAAAATCAAGCTTCGGCCCACGAAAATTGCTAGAAGAAGAGAACCCGATGGTTTCAAAAGATTCTAGCTATTGGTTATTATTCATGGCTGAATGCTGAAGATGGAGGCTAAGAAATTTTTCATCGAGATCTTGGAGTTTGGTTGAAAAATACATTAGTATATCAAAAATCACATTGTTTGGTTGTCACAATACAAATCCAATTAAGATATAACACTACATATCCATTATATGTAATGTATAATATGTCGAGTCTGAAATATTGTTTAGAAACATTGCAATGGAATATCATATTCAACTATCTGTTCATGATCAAATTCAACTATCATATTCAACTATCCGTTCAAATTTTTCTTCGATGGAACTTCTATTAAGTTTATTTGATCTACACATACCAAATGATTATATTGGAAGCATATGACATCGGGTTCATAGTCTTGAAAGTAAATATAATTTCACTTTGACGGGTTTATTGGGACACTACTACACAAGGAGGGGTATTAAGACAATATTTGTGTAAATTGTTTCAACTTAAGACAAAAAAAAATTGTGTATTGTCTTAAATATTGTCTTTAAGCGAGCGTGTTAAACTATTGTCTTAAATTTAAGACAATAGTTAAGACAATAATTTAAGACAATAGTTTAAGACACTCGCTTAAAGACAATATTTAAGACTACATAAATTTTTTTTTTGTCTTAAGTTGAGACAATTTATACAAATATTGTCTTAATACCTCCTCTATGTAGTAGTGATAGAATGCAAATATTTATGATAGGGCACGATGGAATCGAACCACCAATATTCTACATTATAATGTAATCTTTTGCATTATAATGCAGATGCTCTACCGTTGAGCTAGTACCCTACAACTTCATATACAAGAATATTAAATTGTGCTCACCTTAACAAAATTGAATGGGACTTAGATTGCAGGAAAGCATAAAAGTACATAGTTAAGCTATACATAGGGCGAGTGGATAGCAATAGTCCAATCCATGTCATAGAACTACTAATCTAAGTGGTCCCTCTCATGTGTGCTGATTTCAGGACCTTGGTATTGTAGATCATCATTCTTGTTGCTCTTTCTGTTAGACATTCCAACTGGCTATCTCGTAATACTTCTTCCTATGCAATAATGTTTTAAAAGGCTATAGGCTTAATAGTGGAGAAGGAAGTGTTTTTTTGCTTCTACTTCTGTTGACTTGCAAACTAGGCAAATCCCATGTTCCCAGTTATCATTTTGCTCTTCCATCTCTTGTTTTGCTAGCTTGTCAACAAGCTTGTGTGATGAACCTGCAATAATTAATTGATGCAAATACATGAGATATCAGAAATAACAGAACTCATAATCACTTTTATATTGATCACAGGCCACTTCGAGGGGGCAACCTCCTTTGAGCAAGCTCAATACAATTAACTTCACAGTGCCTTCAATAACCTCAACACACACTTATATACTAAGTCTATGCCCAATACTATGAGTCAAAACCATGGGACATATAATACTATGGGATGACTTACAAAGCATATGCGTCCAATACTATGGGTCAATACCATGGGCTAATATAAACTATGGATCAACAAATACTACGGGACGACTTACAAAGCATATGCGTCCAACAACAATATACTAACAAAGTAAAGAGAAGGGTTGACATGGGTTCCTAACATCCCCTCTCCCTTAGAAAAAGCTTTGTCCTCAAAGCTTTGGTTGGGGAAATTGATGCAAAATCTGAAGGAGTGGTTCCCCGGTAGCATCCTCGGGTTGCAGTTCGGGCCACTGACGCCTTTGGTGTTTCAGGGAGTATTGCTTGGAAGGTTGTAGACGAAGAAGAACCATATCAACTGTGTGAAAAGTGCACTCAGAACGATGTTGATCGGATTGTTGTTTCAGTCGAATTCTGGCCATGTGAAGATTGTCCTGCAAAATGAGAAGAATCTGATCGCGGTTTCGAAGAACCGAGTCAATTTCCTGAATTGGGGAGCTGCTAAGGGTGTATGGAAGAAGAACTGGCAGTGTCTGTCCATAGACTGCTTCATATGGTGTCCTTTTAGATGTGGTATTGTACCACTAGAGTGCTTCTAGAAAATCCATAGAAATAGTTGGCCAAATATGTGTAGGGATGGGAAAGGGTTTGAGCAGTCCCGAAAGGAGTGTCGTTTCACCCTTGTTGACCTAGAAAGTATCACAATCGGTCACCATATGTTGAATTGTCATTTTCATTCCCTGCCAAAAGAAGTTACATTGTTCCCCGGTCATACATTTTGAAGAACCCAGACTGCCTTGCTGATGAAGAAGCATGGAGTTCATAGAAGAGATAGCCCTGTTGAGCATATTGCAGCCAATTTGGAACAAGCAGAGAAATAGCTATAAGAGAAACCGGGTCATCAATTGTGCAAGAAGGAGCATCTACCACCATATTGTCCTTACCCTTCTTGTAAGTGATCGCATAGGGATAACCCATGAGTTGGATAACCCATTTCAGGTGTGTTGGGGAGGAGACCCATTGTTCCAGGAAATTTTCTAAACTCTGGAGATTAGTCTTGATGCAGAAACAATTCCCTAATAGGTATGGCTGCCACTTCTGTATTGCATGCAAAATAGCCATCATTTCCTGCTGAGAGGTAGATGCGGATAAATTCTTACCGAAAAGGTCTCTTGAAGGCGGCAAGTGCATTGGTTCAGCAAAGACACCTGCATATCTATCCAAGGAAGTAGTGGAGACCATTGATGGGTGCATCTGAATGGAATGGAGCTGAGCGATGACACCATGTGAATTCTTCTTAAGGATTTTTTCCAGGAGATGTGAACTGATGATGCAGAGAGACCCTAGTTGTAAGCCCATAAATTTGTGTTGTGCCCCATTGACTGAAAATTGCATCCAAAGTTCAGCAAAATCCATAAGATGGGGCCAAGTGTGCGTAACCATTGAACGCCCAAAACCACATCACATCTTCCTAAGGACAAGGAAAACATGTCAGACCCCAGGGTATAATCTTCCATAGAGTTACGCACATTGTGACACTTCCCCTTGCAAAGTAAGGTGCCTCCATTGGAAACCATGACTTCAAAGTTGGAGCAAGGATGGACAAAACAATCAACCTATTTGGAAATCCGAGGGTCAATGAAGTTATGAGTGCTACCAGAATCAATGAGTATGGTAAGAGGGAGCTTCTTGAAGTATCCCATGACCCACGTTGTTTGTGGGGTGGTGACGCCGGTTACAACATAGAAAAAGATCTCGAGCGGTCGTCCTGAGATGGGATGTCAACAGGCGGGTTCTGAATGTCGACCTGATCATCTACTGTATCTGGAGCTTCTTCACCAAGTTCAGAGGCAGGCAGAGAATCCACATCCAAGAGATAGAGCTTTTGGTGAACACATCTATGTCCATGAGTGAATTTCTCATCACAATTATAACAAAGCCCTTTTTCTCGGCATTCTTGCATCTATGTTTCAGACAAATGCTTGATAGGAGTTGGTCGAGGAGCAGGCGTGATGGGAGGTTGTTGGGAACCCATATTTCTGAAGGGAACAAAGGTGAGTTTGGAGCGTTGTTGAGCTGCGATCTTGTCCTCTTTCCAACTTAGCCAACCCTAGGACTTCCATCATTGTGTCGGGACAGAACATTTTGACCTCTGAGCGGATTTCATCCTTGAGACGACTAATAAAATAACTCCTCTAGAATTCATCAAACAATCCTTTTGTGTGATTTGCCAGTTTCTCAAATTCTATCTGATACTCTCTCACTGTGCCAATTTGGTGAAGTTTAGTGAGTGCTCCTGTGAAGTCATCAAAAGCACTAGGACCAAATCGTTGCAAAAGGAGTTGGCAAAAATCTGTCCAGTTTGGCTCAAGATGAGCTTTGATGTACCAACGGTACCATTGAAGGGATTCCTGTTCCAAATGAAAGGATGCAAGTGGAACTTTTTGGACATCAAAAGTATTATGCAGACTGAAATATTGTTCTGCTCGGTAAATCCATCCAGTCGGATCAGTACCATTGAAGCAAGGAAAATAAAGCTTCGACCCACGAAAATTGCTGGAAGAAGAGAACCCGGTGGCTGCAAAAGATTCTGGCTGTTGGTTATTGTTGATGGCTGAATGCTGAAGATGGAAGTTGAGAAATTTTTCATCCAGATCTTGGAGTTTGGTTGAAAAATACATTAGTATATCAAAAATCACATTGTTTGGTTGTCACAATACAAATCCAATTAAGATATAACACTACATATCCATTATATGTAATGTATAATATGTCGAGTCTGAAATATTGTTTAGAAACATCGCAATGGAATATCATATTCAACTATCTGTTCATGATCATATTCAACTATCCGTTCAAATTTTTCTTCAATGGAACTTCTATTAAGTTTATTTGATCTACACATACCAAATGATTATATTGGAAGCATATGACATCGGGTTCATAGTCTTGAAAGTAAATATAATTTCACTTTGATGGGTTTATTGGGGACACTACTACACAAGGAGGGGTATTAAGAAAATATTTGAGACAATATTTGTGTAAATTGTCTCAACTTAAGACAAAAAAAAAATTGTGTATTGTCTTAAATATTGTCTTTAAGCGAGTGTGTTAAACTATTGTCTTAAATTTAAGACAATAGTTAAGAAAAAAATTTAAGACAATAGTTTAAGACACTCGCTTAAAGACAATATTTAAGACAATACACAATTTTTTTTTGTCTTAAGTTGAGACAATTTATACAAATATTGTCTTAATACCTCCTCTATGTAGTAGTGATAGAATGCAAATATTTATGATAGGGCACGATGGAATCGAACCAGCAATCTTCTGCATTATAATGCAGATGCTCTACCATTGAGCTAGTACCCTACAACTTCATATAAAAGAAAGCTTAAATTGCGTTCACCTTAACAAAATTGAATGGGACTTAGATTGCAGGAAAGCATAAAAGTACATAGTTAAGCTATACATAGGGTGAGTGGATAGCAATATTCCAGTCCATGTCCTAGAACTACTAATCTAAGTGGTCCCTCTAATTTGTGTTGATTTCAGGACCTTGGTATTGTAGATCATCATTCTTGTTGCTCTTTCTGTTAGACATTCCAACTGGCTATCTCGTAATACTTCTTCCTATGCAACAATTTTTTAAAAGGCTATAGACTTAATAGTGGAGAAGGAAGTGTTTTTTTGCTTCTACTTCCGTTGACTTGCAAACTAGGCAAATCCCATGTTCCCAGATATCCTTTTGCTCTTCCATCTCTTGTTTTGCTAGTTTGTTAACAAGCTTGTGTGATGAACCTGCAATAATTAATTCATGCAAATACATGAGATATCATAAATAACAGAACTCGGAATCACTTTATATCACAGGCCACTTTGAGGGGGAAACCTCCTTTGAGCAAGCTCAATACAATTAAATTCACGGTGCCTTCAATGACCTCAACACACACTTATATACTAAGTATATTCCCAATACTATGAGTCAAAACCATGGGACATATAATACTACGGGACGAATTACAAAGCATATGCGTCCAATACTATGGGTCAATACCATGGGCTAATATAAACTGTGGATCAACAAATACTACGGGACGACTTACAAATCATATGCGTCCAACAACAATATACTAACAAAGTAAAGAGAAGGGTTGACATGGGTTCCTAATAGCTTGAGGAACAACTAGATTTAGGTATAAACTTGTATAAAGATCAAATTTTAATATGTTTCTGAATTCACAGAATGATACAAGTTTGCAGCAGAGGGATTATTTGATGTTTTCATATTAGCCAACACCTCAAAATTTTTCCTGCTAGGCTTTTCCTCAGGGACTCTCTTTCCTTTATTAGCTACTTTGCATTACAAGAACAACATTTTCACAAATTAATACTGAACAAATTATGATAATCACTCAATCATAAATATAACATATTTTGAAGCCCAAGGGGTAGCTCAACCAACCAGTTGTGACCAATGTTGGCATTTGACTAGTTCCATGGCAGTAGCTAACACTAGTCTATGTTGACATGGGATGCCATCCACGGATGCGGGAGCTTAACTTGGGATTCCCAAGGGATTTTCCTTGAAAAAAAATTAAACATATTTTAACTTCTTAAACATAGATTAGTAACATCCGTCACCTGAGAAGCACTGCTTTGAAATTGGTTCTCTTACTCTGAGAGAAGGAGGTATATACACGCAGGCCTAAAAAAAGTAAAGAGTAGTCTTAGATAAAGATAGAAAAAGTTCCAATCCTTAAAAACATTTAGAAATCATTGGGTATGAAGGATATAAATTAAAATCTAAACAATAATCAAATGCAAAATGCTTTTGTCCAAATAAATAGACCTGGAAAAATGGATGCTTGAGTGATTTAGTTGCAGTTGGCCTCTTGGTTGGATCTCATGCACAAAGTGACTGCAAAATTCCATGATATAACCTCAACATCAAATATTTGATAAAACATAATGTCATATAAACTAAAATATGAAATGAAAGTAGAAACAACTTACAGCCATGAGATTGATGGCTTCAACACTTGCAGAGGGTATCAAGGTCGAAAGATGAGTGGAAATAAACTATGCCATCAAAAATCAAATAACTTAGCATGTAGACTACGATATAGTTAATTTTAGATATGAATATCAACGCAAGCACAAAATTTAATTGAAAATTTCAAGACACCATACTTTGATGGAAATCCAAAGAAATTATACCAGGGAAAATTAGAACACTTCAAAAATCAGTGGACAAATTTTCAAAGTAAAATTTTTTTATTCTAGACCTGAGGAAATTGATACTGCATAGAAGTTGCAAGCCTTAATCCTTCAGACCATGTCTAGTGATTAGGACTCCCAATTACACTACATATTTTGTATATTTCATCTACTTCACTGCACCAATTACAAAAAGAACAAATCAGTGCAAGTGATCATTGCATTGCAAATATCCTTAAGTGTGCTCCCAAGAAACCAATAGTATTTGAAAAGCCACATTAGTCATTACAAGCAAAAGTATCAAATTATTCTACCTAGAGCCTGCAAAAAGAGGACGAAGGGTAAAAATTTCTTCCATGATAGCACCCTTTTCCCACATATCTGTCATAAAATAAAATGCAGACAATTAGTTTGCAAGGAGAAAACTACAAATTTGTGCCTCTCCATTCACAATACCAACCTACAGCAGCGCCATAGGAAGATGACTGGAGCAGAAACTTCAGGAGCACGGTACCTGCCATGGAGAATCATAAATAAGAAACAACACTTATATATGAAATTGTAAATTGATTAATCGACCCAGGGTCGAGCCCGTTTCACTATACAAATATACAGTTACACATTGCAACGAACAATATATATATATATATATATTCAACCAAGCTATTGATCAAACCATCTTTAAAACACTTGATAACTTTAGAAGTCTAAAAAATCTAGGATTTTAACTTCCATTATATTGGAATTTCACGATGTTTTTTTTTAGAAATCCTAATTTTGTGCCGTCATTTGGAATTTTAAAAATTATTTCAAACTTTTTGCCTTGGAAAGTGCACACAAAAACCTTTCTGAAATAGTTCAACCTCAAAAATCGTTGAAATCATCATAAATTTAAACTAAGCTATAACTTTATATCCAACAATGTATCTCCATCCCAAACAACATTTAATATTATGCTGCAAAGTCAATAATACGCTATCGAAACAACATTTAATATTATGTTGCCGATGCAATAATGTTCCATTGATGAATTTGCTTTCCTGTATTCGTGTTCTGTCAGTAGAGGGAGTCATGAGGAGTGGAGATCAAGGCCATCGTTCTCTATGATTTCAGGGCATAGTTAGATTAAGGATACATATATATGGCCGAAAGGCCCAACCTGAAACTTATAATGAAAACTATGGAAAACAATTCTATATTTTCAAACATAAACTGTATCAGGTCGAAAGCCTCAACTTAAACACTTAAATGATATATATATCAATGCAAATACAGCTAGTCTCACGACTTGAATGGATTCGAACTTGGGCTAAAGACGGCTTCAAATAAATAATACCCAAATATATATGATCATAAATCAAACAAATAGGTGCAAGGGTCAAATCATGGCATTTACCCTCCCTATTCATTAAACATTATAACAAATAAACATGAAATCATCTAGCAATGCTCGAGATCAGGATTGGGATTAAATCCATGACTAATCACTCAGAACGATACAAGGAATTAACATAATCAACATATATAAGATGATAATACATTGTTCTCATGCGAAGGGTTTCAAAACCCAGATTCTTTAAAACATTTACAAGATCTTGTCAAAGGCATTGTTCATCCTATTTGTTAACCAAATCCACAAGCCTAGATTTACTAGTTTTCGTAACCATGTCAAAGGAAGGTCGGAGGGCTATCTTACCTGATGCCTTACGCTTCATTCCTTTGGAATCCATGGTGTAAAATCTTTGAACCTTAACCCTACAAGACAATTATGATAACCAAGTGTGATTAGTACTATAAGTACAATGACAAGAATCCCTATAACAATACAATGTCAAAACCATAATGCACATAAAACTCACAGTGTAAGATTACCAGGGTTAGGACGTAAGCATGTTGCGTAGCCTTCCAATCTCCAACAAAGAGTTGATCCTCTTATGCATGTGAAAACCATCAAGTAAGAGAAACGGGTTCGACGCTTTCAAGCCACCTGATAACATATTCAGGCATGCATGATAGCCTCATGGGAGAACACTTCAGATTTACTATCAGAGGAAACCATTAACATCAAGCTGAAACAGAGCTCTCAGCTCACGTAACGAAGGGGTAGAGCCCGTCTTCCCTCGACAAACCTCCTCCACATTGACTCTGGCAATCCTTTCGGCCACACCATTCATTTTCCCTCCATAAAATTTGTTTCCTTATAAAAAAATAGTATCTTTCAAAAAAGCAATATTAAGAAGAAATGTTACTATCGTCTTAAAATATTGTTTTAAGCATTCCTAAAATATATTTAAGACAAATTCTATTTTTTTCTTAAAAATCGTCTTAAACATTGTCTTAAAAAATCCCCAAATATATAAAAGCAATCTAAACTAAAATTTAAGACAAAATGCTAATTTTGTCTTAAAAAAATGTCTTAAAAAGCCTCTCCTTGTAGTAGTGGGAAACATAACCTTTTAATATAATGGATCCTCTCTCATACATAAATCCTTTTTATTATAGTCCTTTAATAACTTCATCTTCCTCTTAGTGCATCGCATCAAATAATATTTCACTTTTTATTTGTTGTCTATGGGTGCAATCGCTGCAAAGACATCTCCTAGAGTCAAGGCCATTTTTAAAATGCATTTTCGATATAGAAAAATAGTTCTCTCTCTCTCTCTCTCTCTCTCTCTCTCTATATATATATATATATATATATAGATAGATAGATAGATAGATAGATAGATAGATAGATAATGAACAATGTTTAATTATCATTTTTTGCATTTGTGTATTACCTTCTCTAACAAGATAAGAGATTCTATTTCCATCAATTGATACTACAATGTCCTATGTTTCTAACTCCTCTAAGCTTGCGAGTGGAATTTTCCCCTTTGGATTAATTTTTGTATGTTTCCAAGGTTTAAGATAGTTGTCCATTATGTTTTTGCAAACCTATGTAGATTCAGTGTTTTCTATGCAATTTGGACAAAAGCATGATTGCTTTATACTATCAAATGAAAACACATTTTGGAAGGATTTTGTTTTAGTTGAGTGCAAATCTCTACTCCCATGTATGGTGCTAGTTTCATATGGGATTCATTTATCTACATATTGGATTCCAATAAGACAATAAAACCTATGATAACAATTTGGGAAGGAAAATTTTTAATTAAGGCTTTCACAGGTTGCAGTTATCTTCAAAGGGGATTGGATACATGTGTAGAGTTTTAGTTCTCGACACGTTTCGGACTCCATAGTTGAGTCCATCTTCAGGAGATATGTTTTCTCCTGAAGATGGACTCAACTATGGAGTCCGAAACGCATCGAGAACTAAAACTCTACACAGGTATCCAATCCCCTTTGAAGAAAATTTTTAATGTTAGTGTACATGTCAAAGACTGATTTAAGACTTATAAATATTATTTTTTAAAATTTAAAATTAATAAAAATTTCAAGAACAAAATATGTACATACCTACACACATGTTTTGATTGTTGATTGTATTCATGGATTAGATTGAATGACACCAGTTAACAAATTGAGCAATTGATTGAAATCGATTGAAGTAATGGTTCATTTTCCACCTTCGAAGTGTTCATTTTACACATGCTCTTGCGTTGTCGTGCTCTCCTTTTCCATGGATAGTCTCAAAGAAATTCCAACATTATCTAATGCTCAAAGTTCTATCAAGTCGACATAACCAAAATAATGATCGTGAAGATTTAAATTGTCTTGCAAATCCATTTGACCATATCCAATGTTCTTTGAATACATCTTTACATTTTTTCAGTGACTCATAGAAAACGTTGCCAATATAATGTTGTACAAAATGTGTATCATGTGTACTATCATCACTAGTATACAAGTGATATTATTTGATCAGATATCGATTGTCATTCATTATTTCTATCACATCAATATTTTCTTGAGGATGTCTATATAGAACATGTACAAATATAGAAACATGGTCACAATGATAGTATTCACTTTGTATCTCTTTTTGTGTAGAAAATGTGTAGTTTTCAACAAAATCAACCACAGACAAAATTGTTCGTAGTTGAAAAACATCACAAGTCTGTCTATTTGAAATATAGATCTTGCCATTGTGCTCTATGCGAGTTCTTGGTGTATTTATAAATTTATTTTTCAATTTTCTTCAAAACAACTGTCACACATATTTTATCGTCTCGCAAATCAATTCTTTTGGAAAGAGCATACATAGAACTTGTAGCATTTCACTAGTACAAAATGAGAGATAAGTGACTAGGCGACTAAAAAAGTTAGTCACCATAGTTTTTTCAAGGGATAAACGACTAAAATTGAGCAATTTTAAAGAAGCCAACAAAAACGACTAAGATAAACGACTAATTTAGTCACAAGATAAAATATATGACTAGATAACAAGTGACTAAAATCAAAATGACTAACATAAATGACTAATTTAGTCACAAGATTATAAATATGACTAGCTAACACCTATTAATGTGAATTAGTCGTTTATGTTAGTCATTTTTAGTTGTCACACTGACAATGGAAAATTAGAATTTTGATAATGAATTTGTACAATATTTTACTAAATTTTAACAATGCAGATGGATTTAGAGACCCCAACTGTCACAACAACAATTTTTCGCTAGTCTCCAGCGTCAAACTGCGATGTGCGGCACTGCCCAAGAACGACTTGAGGGCTTGTCCAACTCAAATGTTGCACCGACAGACTACACCTAACCTGCAGAACTCTTTTAACTTAACACTTATGACCTGTTTACTTGTTTAACTTATTAACATGTTCCTACTAGCATCTACACTTTGCCAATTTTACACATGCATGTAACATCAAGTAAATAACACATACAAGTATAAGTTTGGGTTTCCAAACCGGCGAACCCTCGTATGCCTTTGTATAAGTAAAACTGTTTACAATCAATGGAGTTTCCACAAACCGACATAGCTTCGACGTGCGCCCAACCAACTAACATGCCATACATAGAAATACAAAAATAAAAAGATGGAGAGTTTCCCCCTCCTTGGGCGTCCCAACTCTCAATACTGCTGACCACCTACGATTCCCGCGAATGTTGCAACTGAACTGTCTCTGGGAAAACTCTTCAAGTGTTGGAGAACCTAATCACCTGTACTCTGATCTGCAACCCTGCTGCAACTACAGATCTTGTTTAAGATGATTCAAATCTATCCCTAGCTGCAGGTATTGTTTCTCTTCAATGGAACTTGCTTGAAAGTATTAACCATAGACACATATCTTCAATGTAATTTTCTTCAAAGGATTGGCCGTAGCTGTATTGGAGAAAACTCACTATGGCTTGGGAATACCACAACAGATAGATGACTACCAGAAATCTACTCAATTCTCAAAACAATGCTATTATAAATGACAATGTTAAAATAATGGAGAAATGTAACCAACCTCGATCCAATGTTTGATGTAGATCCCCATTGGAGATTTCAATCCGTGCACATCCAAGCACTTGTAATCTACAAATTAGTCTTGACAACCAATATCTAACAAGTACATGTGATATATAAATGACATTAACATTATCAATAACAATGGTCCATAATATCATAAGCAAATGTAACCCAATGTATAATAAATGACATTCACACCATGAATGGACGAGAATATGAGTATTTCTATTAATGAACAAGAAGAAGTACAAAGTGATACGACCTATTTCCGATAACCAATCTGAACCAAGATCTAGATCAATCCACTTGTGCCTCCACCACTTCAATCCTCCATAAAGGCAAACTCAAACTAGCAAGGAGTTTGGAAGGTGAACATAACTGGTTCACAACTACAAGGATCAATGAGTGCAGACTCAAGATAGGGCAAAAATCCACTAGAGTGCCTTTACTATTCTCTTCTTCCTCCCATCCATAAGCCATATGTGCTCAATATATAGTCCTCTCAAAGGTAGGTGAAAGGACTCATCGAGACGTTACTTGGGAAGATGGAGACCCAAAGGTCACCCAATGACCGCTTTTTGGGAGTAAAAAGTAATAAAATAGTGGTTTTTAGCATTTTACTTGATACCCGCGGGCTATAGGGATGCAAATCATGGGTACGCATGCTATAGTGATGCAACATGTGAGTAGGAAAAAAAATAGGATAAACTGGTATCACTGAAGGATGAAAATGGATCTGAGTCACTGAAATGGATCCTACAGGCTAAAGAATGTTGATGCTCACAGGGTGGAAGATTTCTGTGTAACAAATGCCCCCTAATGTGTGAGGTCAGAGACTGAAATGTGCTACGATGGCCGAAATACATTATAAAACTCAGAAGTGGAGTGATGGAGACACAAGTGGAAAGAACGGCTCACTTATCATAGTACAATAGTATCTCTGAATACATGTCAGTATAGTACAACAATCTGATACAATGGACATGAATAGGCAGTAAATAAGTAAATATATGTCACAAGTGATCATAGCCATGATCCCTCTACAGTAAGATATGGTCTTCTGCTGAAAAGAAGACAACTGGTGCAAAACTGGAGGTACAAACTGCTGAAATCTGAGAGGTGATATCTCAGATGTAAAGTCAAAGTCATATGTAGCATACTGAATGCCACAATCGCCTGGGGTCTTCTACACAAGTCTTCGACGGTGCAAGTCTCATCAAGTGAATAAAGGAGTTGGGGTCGAACCTGATGAGACATCATCTGATTACCGGTCATTGATGTATACCGTGAACAGACGCGAGATGACCCACCAATAATGAAAACGGGCATCAAGGAATAGAGCACAATCATCAGAGTGTGAATAAATGGGTTGAATTCGAACACTAGGATGAATCCATCGATCAGGGGACATTGATGTATTGCCAAAACTGTCGATGGCGAGAGAACCTGCCACTAATGACTACAAGCCTCAAGGTACTCAACCGAACTCTAAGCCTTAAGTCCCGGAATAAATGAGTTGAAGTCGACGGAACGAGACTCACTGGAAGGAGGGCATTAAGGCATCCCCCATCAACCAGCACGAGGTGCCAGCAATGCTGAAAGATTTGGAAGATATCAAGTGAAACGGACTGACTCAATAAGGATGGCCGACATGCAATAGTCAAGATACTTGAGGAGTGGCCGACACTGGTTTCAGGACTTCCTTTGAACAAGAGCATGAGCAGATGGATAGACTCAGGCAGCATAGACTTGACATAAACTGTGCAATGCAGGAGGCATTACAGAGGGCTCCATAATGATTGGAAGCTTAACCAATCAGTGGAGAAAACTGAGAAACAAATACAACTCCTAAGGCCCAACTATAGTCCCGACTCATAATGTACGGAGTGGAATGAATGCTCTGTTCAAAGGCGACACAACAACTGCCAACAAGAAATAGTGACCATAATCCCGTCCAGCTTTTTGGAATATTTGACTTTTTTTTGTATTTTTCATATTTGGGAAAAGCTTGAAAAAGAATAAAATTGCTTATAGTACAACAAGTGAGGGAACAAGTGTCAAATAGCTAGAAGACTAGTCCCAAGCAGTGGAACATACCTATGCTCAATGCAAGGAAGTGCGTGCAGGATGTGGACACTCGGGGGTGTGTTCCCTTAGGGTCAAACTGTCATCAAATTGTGAAGGGCAAATATATAAGCTCTGTAGGGCTCGACAGGGAAAGTGCTCAGGCACCAGGCTAACAATTGAGTAAGCGGGAGCCGGCACAAGGCTCAAGTGGCAAGCAGGATGATGCAATGCAATCACAACATGATATAACTGAGAGGAGTCCTTAAGGGAGATGGCCAGCATAAGACAAAGTAGAGTATGAGTCTTCATCGTAACGTCATGGCGTGACTACAAAGGACTCCCAATCCTGAGGACAAACAACGGCATGGGCACCAAAAGCATAATGGAGTTCTAACTAGGGTACCCATGTTCGGGAAAGCCCTACCGCCACATGACGACACTTCTATAATAGTGTGAAGGTTCCATGTCAGTCACGAAGTGGGGTCGCACCTAGGGTTTATGAAAAGTGGTCAAAGGTCAAATGCATAATGCATGTGAAAATGGCATCTAACCTATATGCCAGGTGTGAAACGTACCTTCCGTAGGTGTGAAATGGATCAGAACAACTCTCGCCAAGGAAATCTGTTGAAAAAACACTACTCCATGACACGATATTAGTTCATAACGGCCCAAAATGGAAAAAACTATAGAAAAGTGGGTCTAGAAAATTATAAATAGTAATAAAATTTAATAATTTTCAACTCATTTGCACTAATCACCATTTTGGAGTTAAGTGGTAAGTTTGCACCTGAAACTTCAAGCGCCGATCGTGGGAGCTACGAGCAACCGTTCAGCGAACCGTTTGGAGCAAGTTAGTGGTCACTGCCATATCTTTCATTTAAGTGCTTTTATTTTAATTTTGGTCGGTGGGATTTTTTGTTTGACCAAGCCCTAAATGGCTTCAGCACTACCCGCGGGCTATAAGCATGCGGGTCGCGGGTAGGGCATCAAACGCACAGTCAAAAAATTGACTGCCCGCGTCTACCCACAACTGTCTACAATCTAGCTTGCGGGTATGGCCGTGAAGAAGTTTTTAAACATGAAACTGACTAAAAATATCTTGCTTTGCATTCTAGGATGGTTCTAGAGTGGAGGGAGAGAGAGCATGATGAGGTAGATGAGGCTGTGCACAACGATTTGCAAGCACAACAAGCATTGCAAGCATGTGGCTTATATAAATACTGGAGTCTAGGGGGCTTAAGGGCCCAAAACCTACTACTCCGTCATTTGATCCACTACTGGGATGTGGATGCTCAACAATTCAGCCTCAACGGGCAAACACTGACACTAGAAGTGGAGTATATCTACTTCATTACTGGTTTGTCTTGTAGAGGGGAAGTGGCTAGTCTTCGGTCACAGACCATGGGTGGTGGGATCACTGTGCAAGACTACATAGTACAGTATTGTCCCACCAACACACGACCAGTGGGAAGTCAAGTGCCAGTCTACCTCATAATGGATCTGAGTACAAAGATCATTGTGGCAACTCTAGTGCGGATCACGGGATCCAAAGCACTACATTAGGCATCCAGACCGGTGATGTTCTACGCATCACAATGCTTGCAGCCTACTATATTTGACTGGTGTACTACTCTGCTGGTGTCTATGAAGACACAACTTATGGAATGCAAAGAGGGGAAGGCCAAAAACTTTGGGTATGGTAGCATCCTCTACAGTTTCTTCTTTGAGAGAGTTTCAGGACTTAGGTCGAGGGTGGATGTCTCTCCTCACAGTCTCCGAGATCCAGCCCTGACCCGGTGGAATGAGATACTGACACGACAGGGTGGTGTCCATCTGGCGTCACCATATACTGAGGATTTCTTCCATTGGTGGAACCGGTAGGTGATCACTATAGAGGACTATCCCTATGCGGGGATAGACTTTAGACAGGACCGTGACATGCCGCTCCCACCAGGCACAGCTTTCGGAGACATTGGTGAGTACTCTTTTGGTTTTGTGTTTTTTAAATTTTTATGGATTTTTTTATTATAGTTGAAATGCAAAAAATATTTTTGTTGGTAATATCATGTGCTAATGGGTGACTGTTTGCTCGCAGACAAAGGCCCAGTGAGACCCGAGGGATTCCCGAGACATGGTCGTCAGGGTAGAGATGAGGTGGCGGCAGATGCCGCAGCAGGGCGCACACTCCAGACGTTGCGGCGCAACATATCACGGATTGTTGCTCGAGTACCACTGATAGAGGTAGCCCGACTACCTGAGGCTATGCAATGCTAGGTAGTGGGTGTTCTTGGTGAGTGGGTGTGGCTACTGCAGTGGATGGCCAACGCAGTACAATACTACTATGAGACACATCCCATCAAGGCGGCAGCTAGACCTCCTCGGAGGGAGTAGATATCCCAGGGTCCCATCATTTTTTGTATCGATATGTATATTTTTGAGGGCTACGGGCTCCAGTTTTTTATGACACTACCATTTTTGGACATATTTATATATATATACAACTTTGGTTCTTGGTTCTACTATATGTGTGTATGGTACAAATGTATGAATGTCTTTGTATTTATGTGCTTCATGATGAATGTGACAAATGACAATCTAATACATAGTTAGCATATGCATCAAATATATAATTATGACTTCTCAGAATGTGAATATATGTAATGGAAACAAAATGTCTCTCCAAGAGTCGTACCTTAAAGAATATCCGTAGTAATGTAGGGTCTCGTACATGGTAATGCCCATTCAGCTGAGACACAACTAGTTGTGAATCTAGGCAGACTTCTAAAGACTGGATACCATGTGAAATGGCATCCCGAAGTAGCTCAACAACGGCACTATACTCAGCCACATTGTTAGATGTAGGACCGAGACAAGCACCTCCTGAGGACACAACTAGATGGTCAGGTGAAAAGATAACCCAGGCAGCAAAAGCAAGCTGCTGCATATGTCGGCTAGCACCATCGGCGAAACCTAAGAACGTAGGACATCCCGCTGACATCCATCAATCAAACAAAGGCTAATTAGCAGACCCGACAACCAAAAAGGCAACCTAGACTATGTACAGAAACTATACAATAGTGTACAAAAGTATTAGCCCGAACCAAAGGTTCAAGCGTAATACCGCTTGAGGTAGAGCCCATTTCTAGGCTCCTTCAAGACAACTCCCTCGTAATCTTCTAACTCATAAGCTCCTTTTTCAAGGACACGCCTCACAATGTAAGGATCGTGCCACATGGGATTGAAATTGCCTGCCCCCAGGGGTTCTTTAGCTTGGTCATACAAGAGTACCAAGTCACCTTCAGCATATTTTCGGGGATGGATAGACCTATCATATTGAAACTTGACATGACGCTTGTTAACATCAATGGCCACCGCGACATCTCGACAATGTTCGCCAAGTTGCTCGAGGTGTACTAAACGTTGCTCAATCTCCGTCGTATCAGGGAGGAGCTCTATGGATATCTTGAGTGAAGGGATCTCACATTCAATCGATAAAAGTGACTCCACACCATGAGCTAACTGGAACGGTGAGAACCCGATGGCAGTCTTAACTGCAGTTCAATAAGCCCACAAAGCAGGATATAACATGATATGCCAATTGGTCTTGCTTTGTTGGATGGTACGTTGGAGAATGGTCTTCAAAGACTTATTTACTGCTTCAACCTGACCATTCGCTTGAGGATAGTAGGAAGACGAGTGTTCCTGATGAAACCCAAGCTTGAGAGACAAATCCTCCATCATCTTATTTTGAAAGTGACTGCCATGGTCAGTGACAATCTCTTTCGGGATACCAAATCGAGTGATAATATGGTTGAACATGAAATGGGTTGCAGTAGCACCATCGGCTTTAATGGTAGGCATGGCCTCATCCCATTTGGAAAAATAATCCATGGCCACAATAATATGATGATGCCACCCAGCTGAAGTTGGATTGCAATCCATGAAATCTACCCCCCACTTAGTGAAGGGACCGACAGTGAGGACCGGATGGAGGGGCACTGGATGCAAGTGTATGTTCCGAGAAAACACCTGGCAAGGGTGACATCTCTTCACAGCGTTAATACAATCTTTAAAGATAGTAGGCCAAAAATAACCCGCTCGCATAATACGCTGGGCTGTAGCAAGCCCAGATAAGTGACCGCCACACGCCCCCGCATGGCAATCATTAAGTACCCATTCCGCTTCTTCATGAGTCAAGCAATGACAGAGAATGGAATCCTTTCCTCGGTGATACAAAGTGTCACCGACGATAGTATAATATTTAGCGTGATGTCTCACACGCCGTCGCTCATCTTGTGAATAATGCGGAGGAAATTTCAAAGTTTGGAGATATCTAATGACATCCCCATACCAAGGGTCCTCGGTCGAGATAAGAAATAAGTGTTCATCCACAAAGGAATATTCATGAATGACATCCTCATCAAGCCGTGGGAGGTTCGACATAAGCTCAGCGAACACCAATGATTTCACCGATTTTGCAGAAGCAAACTCGAGATCAAATTCCTGAAGGATCACAATCCATTTTTATTATACTTACCCCCGATAAGGTGTCGTGATAGCACGAATTGAAACGGATTGATATGAGCTACAAAAGTGGTTGTTTGAAGCAAAATGTAATGTCATAACCGCTAGACTGCGTGAACAGTCGCAAGTGTCAAATTTTCTACGTGGGTGTACCTTAGTTCAGCGTCTACTAAAGTTCGACTAAGATAATAGATAACATGCTCGACAGGCGCATCATCTATCTGAACCAAGACCATGCCAATAGTCTCTTGAGATGCGCGACCACATAAAGAATGAAATCTCGTGTAAAGTCCGGTGGACTAAGCACGGGGGCCGATACCAAAGCTTTCTTAAGGGTGTTGAAAGACTGCTAGGCTCACTCATCCCAGATAAAAGGTGTGTCTTTCTTCAATAGGCATGCGAAACCTTTAGTAATACTGGCATAGTTAGCTATAAACTGACGCAGAAAAGTAGCTCTCCCTTGGAGGCTCTGAAGTTGAAACAAATTACGTGGAGGAGGCAATTGAAGTATTGCCTCAACTTTGAGAGGATCGACTCTAATACCCTCCTTCGAAAATATGAATCCTAGAAGGAGACCATTCCTAACAGCGAAGATGCATTTGTTTGGATTCAATTGAATTTTGTATTGGATACATCGTTCAAGAATCATACGGAGGTGCTTGGGGTGGTCCACTCTCTTGCGAGAATGGACAGCAAGATCATCCAAGAAAACTTCCATAGTCTTCTTAAGATCGTGAAAGGCATAGGTCATGGCTCGCTAAAAAGTAGCTCCGACATTCTTGAGGCCGAAGGGCATTTTTCGGTATACAAAAGTTCCCCATGGACAAATAAATTTTGTTTTATGTTGGTCCGCGGGTTTGATTTGAATCTGATTATAACCCGAGAATCCGTCCATGAATGAAAAAATCTCACTTCCCGCACAAGCATCCAATATTTGATCAATGAATGGCGTGGGGAAATTGTCTTTCAGACATGCACGGTTCAAATCTCTGAAATCAGTGCATACAAAGATCGTTCCCTGCTTCTTATCCACAGGAATGAAGTTTGACACCCATTCGGTAAGGGGAACGGGGTAGATGAAACCAGCTTTGAGCAGTTTCTCCACCTCTGCCTTAATAGCAGCTTCCTTCCTAGGGTTCATAGTATGTAAGCATTGTCGAACTGGTTTAGCATCAGGATACGTTTTAATCTCATGTTTAACAATGCAGGGGTCTATTCCTGGCATCTCCTCATATGACTAGGCGAAAGCTTCCCGGAGTTCAGTAAACACATCAGTGTAAATAACAATCTCCTTAGGAGTGCAATCGGCACCGACGTAAACATTCTCAATTTTTCCAGGAGTGCGGGAGATGTTGATCGAAGTGGTTGGAGAAATATTGGCCATATTCCCTTCCAAGAAAACATCATGCGACTGCAAAAGAGCCACAGGGTGACCAACCATCTTAGCTAGAGTCATCCTAAACTCCTCCTGCTCAATGAGCTCAAGGTTGGGAAGGAAATAAGATCGATGGTGCATATATTCCCAAGGCCTCTCACTACCACACATGGCTTCGAGGATAGCTTCATCCGATGGAAAAGTATCATCGAGGCAATTGTGAGAGCAAGATGAGTTGGTTGCCCAAACTGGCAGCGTAACGGGATCTTCTTCAACTGTCTGGGAAGAAGAGAGATCCGGATCTGCACTGGTTAGTTGGATGTGATCATAACTAAGCTCCACTACAGATAAAGGCATAGACATCCAGACGTGCGCAATGTCTCCAGACATAGAATCCGCGAATGGCAAAATCCATGGATCACCACAATAGGAAGTCTAGAATGGCATATTATTTGAAGGAGGAGGCGCACTGTCGGAAATGGTTCCAATAAAATTCACAGGTGTAGAATGGTTAAAAGTTCCCATCAACGAGGGGTACATTCCAGCACCTATGTTCCCAGTTGCCGACTGAGAATCAGAAACTTGCGGGACTACTGATCCCATGGATGATGTGGAAGGAGTGCCAACATAATCCAGCTGGTTGATCGTCACAATCTTGCCTTCATGGGGAAAGAAAATAACTCAAAATACAGTAGACGCGAAAACCTTCATAGCATACATCCAGTTCTGACCCAATAAAAGGTTGTAGTTGATGGGCGCATCAACCACTTCGACTTCAATAGGCACGGAATTACAAGGAGACAACAAGGGAAGGGATAATTCCATGTGGCGTAAAAGATCTACTGTTGAATGCAGTGAGTGTAGTTCTAGACGCGAGTAGAGGAGGAGAGCCAAGAGCTTTCCAACAAGTTAATGACATTACTGACACGGAATCACCTTCATCAACCATAGTACGTTTGACAAAGCTCTTAAGGAAAACCACCTGGATTTGGAAAGTCGCGTGGTAAGGAAAGCGAGGTTGGACATCAGTAGTATCGAACTTGATAACACTAGGACTTCCCCCATCCTGAACTCCTAACGCACTCAAAAGGGAATGCTTCTGAGAAGGACAAGCTTGCAAAACTTCAAGAGCCGACATGGCACACGGAGTTTGGCCCAAATCTTCTGCGATGGAGTAGTTATGGGCGACTCGAGCATTAGGATTATGCGTGGAGCGCTTGAGAACACCTTTCGGTATCCACGGCATAATAGAAGGCTTCTCGATATGCAAGGAATTATCAGGAAGAGGGGGAGGCTCATTCCCCAAATTCGGTTGTGGTGCACCATAATCACGTTGACGAGTAGCAACACAAACCTCCGACTGAACCATATTCACACATCCATAACCACTAGTATTGGAAGAAGACGTTGTCGTTTCATTAGTACCATAACCAATGGTGGGAGCATGCAAATCCATGTTCTGGTGATGAGGCAGGGGATCCTTCAGCACAGCTGGGCTCTGTTCCAAATGCTTCGATGCTTCTTCAATACGAGGACATAAGTGAGTAAGATGATCCTCCCCATAAAGCTTGCAAGGGAATTTCACCTTACGCCTAGGTTTACGATCCTCGCCAGCATTATCGCCTTCCCGAGGAGGGTTGGAATTCTCTTTACGAGGAGTATTAAGATTGCTATTGTTGTTACTTCCATTGTTTCCACCCCTACGATTATTTCTCCCCTTTTTCTTACCACCAGGCTATTGGTTACCCGACGGTTTCGTTGATTGCACATTGTGTACATCAGACGACGGAGTGGAAGTGGACAAGGTGTGAAACTGTCCGGGAGAAAACTGGTTTAGCGACAAATTTTGCATTTGATTAGCTACCAAGTCTACAGGGCGAGTACATGCGGACCCCATGATGCCATCGGCATGTGGTCCAGGAACTGACTTGGGCTCATGTCTTATTCTCGGTGCGTCAGGAATAATGTCATACAAAATGCCAGACTGAGAATAAAGTAGATCTAACTGCTGGACTTTCAAGATAGCTTGTTCCTCAGTCACAATGCCGAACATCGAAACATCCTTATCAATGTATGGGAGTAAATACTTAAGGAACCATTCCAACAGGAACTCTGGAGGAATGTTGGTTTTCACTAATCTCTTCCACTGATGCCACTCTTGAACGTGGTCAAAAATATGTGTGGCCTTATTCTGACGGAAGGTGGACAACAACTCAGTACCAGTATCATAATGAGCTAACAACTGGAAATGGTCTAAGAAAGCCAAAGCAATCTCGTTGAATCCCCTATAGGTGTTTCCGGGAAACTCCACATACCACTTCACGGTTGCCCCCGTGAGGGTGCGTTGAAATAGTCGTAATCAAATGGAATCATGATTCAAAGAGTTGGAGGAGCACCAAAGGTGAAATGACGTGACATGATCTCCCGGGTCCTCACCACCTTTCCCCTCAAACTTTGGAATGTCTGAAGGGAGCTTGGTAGGGACCGGGGGCCAAGTAGGGTCGTGACACACTGGATCATTCATGAGCTTTGAAAGATTCGGGATATTCAAGCATGCAAGGAACAGGAGCTGCGGCTGGAAATCTTGATTATAAGCTCCCATAAAAGGTTGGTTAAATGTAACTGTGTTGTAAGATGGACCAAAAGCTTGACCATGAGAATTAAACTGCTGATACTGAGGACATGACGGCCCGTAATCTTTCCCATGGCCATAAGATGGATAACCTCCCCCTTCCTGACCCATTTGAGAGTAAGCAGGTATATGTGCGTTTTGAGTACCATATTGGGGTGGTGGGTGATACTAGGGGCCAGCACCGACTGTGTTGTAGTAAGGGTTTCCACCATAAGTATGGGCCATGTATGTACTATTCATAGCGGGAAACGTGTTGTATTGACCATAATGGTATGGTATGTTCCCACCCCCAACATTACGATGAGATTGAGCAGTTGTGTGGCGACCAACAACATGAGAAGTATTCCCAAGTCCAATATGTGTGTGACCAGTAGCAGGGTTGGTGGTGTGATGTCCATGTGGATAGGAAATATTCCCACCCCCTACATTACTATTACTAGCGGCGGCAGTGGACGCAAAAGTATGTGGTATGTGTCCACCCCCGTGGTTGGGAGGAACGGTATCATGTGCAAAAGCAGTCCTGGGTTGGCGAGTAGCGACAAGTGTATTAGGTGGTGGATGGAAAGTCGTGTTTCGGACAACATTCCGACTAGGTTGGGTATTCCTAGGAGGTGGTCGTGTTCCAACATTAGCATGGTTAGGAATCTGACCATTCCCCATACTATGTGAGTGGGTGGACAACATACTGCCCCCAGCCAGGGTAGTGCCCCCAATGGGTATAGTATGGCTAACACTTTGACTAGTGCCAGCATGAGTACCAACCATAGTGGAAGGTTCGACAGTATTGTGACTAGGTATACCAAAAGAGAGTGCGGTGGGGTTGACCATAGGGCCGAAATCATCATGAATCTCAGGCCTCCTATATCTAAAATTGCATGGAAATGAAGGAACGAAAGGCTCGTCCTGTTCTTCCTCCTCGGGTAAGTCAGGCATCCCATAAAGATAATTATCCGGATTCAAAGGATCAAACGGATCCCGGTCAAGTGGATTAGGCCAAATAGAACCAGGTTGAGTCTCAGGTGGATCACCTCCCCAATCCTCACGAGGAGTCTGGGGATCGTAAGTATGTTCAACTCTACCCGAAGGAGTAGAAAGGTCTTTCCCGATATCGGGATGTGCAGCCATGTAGTCCTCAACGTAAGTCACGTATGAATCTGAAGACTCAAAGGAATCCCTCCGACGTCCTCTAGAAATACGTTGTGTAACCAAAGCTGGCTTTAAACCAGCCAACCGACGGGACCGACAGAGAGTAGGGCTCTGCGCCACGTTCTCTCTGGAGAGAGACACAACGTCTCCTAATGTCCAACTATCGATAAAAAAATAGTAAATCAAAAGAACACACCTAGAGAAACTACAGCCAAGAGCAGACAGACAGAGTGGCTAAATGAGCTCCCGACACTAGAGCCGGTATGTCTCGCCTAGGAGAGGCTTGAGACTCCCAAACTATAGCCGGCGGTAACAAAATCAGTTATAGAGACACCCAAGCTTCACTATGTCGATAGGGTCAAGTCCACTACACGAACACAACTGTGCTATCCAATCCCTATCTGACTCAAGACACAAACAGCATAACCACTGCAAGTACCTTGTGCGGTACCTAGGTAAGGAAACTATGCTTACCGCAATATAACCAATGCTCAGGGGGACAGTCGCAGGTGGGACTCGTCGTATGGGCAGGGTAGCTAAGCCCGAAGCACAAGAGGACGAACCTATGGTACCCCCAGATACGAACAAATCCTGGATATATCTCCCACGTTGTAGCTAGGGTTTTACCCCTAGCTTGTGCCAATGAGCACCTACTAAGGAGAATGGACTCCTTAGTAGCAGTTCAGTATATTAAACTAATTAAGCTAAAACAACAATTAAATTACTTCTAAAACATGCATGAAACATAAACAACAAATTTAAAGAATGGCTTTTTTGTATTGATATTACCTTCAGTGTGAAGGTTTGATGAAGCCCTTTGCAGTGTCCAAGAGGATGCTCCAAGCTTCAATATGCTCCTTCTCCTTCTCCAATGGTGGGAATGGGCCAAAAGTGGCTCTCAAGGTGAAAGTAGTTCAATGGTGAACTAGGGTTTCGAGAGAGATTTTGGCAGAGTAAGGGTGCTTGTGATTGTGGATATGGAATAAGGGATCTCCATCACCTATTTATAGTTTTTTGGTGGTGGAGTGCTGACCCATGGTTTTAGGAAACACATGGTTTTGGGCAGCTGTATAGGGTTTTTTCCTCCTTTTCCTCATTATTTTATATTTTTTATTCCCTTTTTAGGGGATTTTTGCTAATTTTGGAGGAAAAGGGGGTTTTTTAGCCTTTTTTAGGCTATTTTGAGGGTTTTTTGGCCTTTTGGAGGCATTTTAGGCCTTTTGGAGGCTTTTTAATGGGATTTTTTGGGATTTTTCATGGAAATATGGTAGGAAAATGGACGAATGAGCCATATAATGTGGTGAATGAGCTAGTGAGCACTTTTTGGGTGTTAACAGATTGCCCCCTGATGTGCGAGGTCAGGAGCTCATCGTATGGCCGATGGACATCATAAGTCATGAATGGTTTTCCTGGGTGTGGAGAGAAGAGAAAAAACAAACTGAAGCCCGGAACAACGATCCCGAACAACTGCAAGAACTAAAAGTACATAACCTCAATAATGGATGAGGAATCATCTGATCATATGGACGAGGCGGGCATTCCCATGCTCGTATCAGGATATAACATAACAATAACAATGGGGTCCAAAAAATGGGGACCTGAAATATACATGACCTCAAATACTGAATGAGGAATAATCTCAATATATGGACGAGGCGGGCATACCCATGCTCGTATCAAGATACATAAACATAACTGTGAGGCCCGAAAAAGGGGGACCTGTAAGATACATGACCACTGTGTACATCATAAGGGTCCAAAGGGGACACAAATCTGAGACATACTGCTGAGCGGATCATGTGTGAACTGCAGAACTGGTGCACTGGAACAATCAATAGTGCTACTGAGTGTGGTACCAAAGGGGCTGATGAACTGCTGGATCATAGTGACAGGTAGCTCTGACCTCAATGGTACACTGATCTGGAACTGATCTGGGACTGAAACTGGGTACTCAAGGAAGCATATAGCTGGATGACTTCCGAATACAATCGCCAACGCAGCCCGGACATCCACGGGAACATATAACTGGGCGTTCCGTAATGACTCACCAATGTGCTAGAGTCGGGGGAAATCCGGGTTCTTTGACTAAAAACTGATGGGATATAATCCTACGCGATCCTCAACGATGCGATCAAGGTGCTGAAGTCGAGCATGTGAGGAACAACCACTCATAGAGGCAATGATGTCTCCTCTCAGAATGATCCGTAGGCACTTACCATAGATGGTGATAAGTCCAAGGCGTAGGGACCTCTGGGCCTATCCTCTGGAATAGAGGAGCTGTCGTCGACAGAGGGAGACCTGCAACTATCAAGGCAATGATGGTTCCTTGACAGGAGCACGAGGTACAAGACCGAAATGTGATAGTACTGATGGCAGGACTGACAAACTGTGGAGGGACAACTGGGCAAGTAGAGTGGGTGGACTCAAACTTCCTTTGTTCAGAGTATGATAATGGGCATGATCTGGCAGCATATGAAACTGACTGAGGGGAAAGGGATCATAGCTGTAATGGATCTGGGAGGATACTGGTCTGAGGGGGACCCAAGCTGGCTAAAAAAGGCAGGAGACTGCAGAATACTCTGAACAAAGGCAACCTGATTGGGGGTGTTGCCGAAATGATCGATCATAGTGCCGTGAGGCACGGGAGGATACTTCTTCATGGGTTAAGGAACTAGAAGAAGTGTGTGGATAAAATGATACTGTCGTGTGGATTTTACGAGCCCAGGACAGTTCATGCTCGTGGTTGCTTTCAATTTTAAGGAGTCTGAAAGCGATAAGAAGACTCTGAAATGATGGAATGGTACCGTCGTGTGGATTTAACGAGCCAAGGACAGCGCATGCTCGTGGTTGCTTTCAATTTTAGAGAGTCTGAAAGCAAGTAAGAAGACTCCAGGGGGTTGCTTTTTCGTAGATTTAGTCTCCAAGGCCCAAAGAAGCATAAAAGGATGCAATGAAGAACTCTTCTAGCCGGTGTGACTAGAGTATTCCTTTTTCGTAATTAGTCTACCAAGTCCGGAAAAGGGTTAAACTTATACCAGATAGACGCCCTTTCAGGTACTTTAGCGAGCATGAAAGGAAGCAAGATTGCTCGGCGATCTTTTTATTCTTTTAGGAGTCAGAAAAGAGCTTAACGGAAACTCCCTAAGTGCCTTTTTCGTAAAGGACTTGTCCGACCCGAAAAAGGGATAAAATTATACCGAACAAAAGGAATGGCCAGGCAAGGAGGAAGTGTTCAATCGAGGAACAGTAATGATGACCAAGAACGAGGGTAGTTGGGAACACTGGTGGGCCTCCTTGCGGGGTAAGATGAAATGGTGGCAAAATAACGAGAAATTTGCAGTATGACAGGAGTGAATGGCTCATGTAAAAATGTGGAACAATCCGATAGCGACCGATGTGGCACGCAAACCGAGGCAGCAAGGTGTTGGGACACAATGTTGAAATTGTACCAAGTGAGAGCGAGAAATGATCTCAAGCATCATCACGAGCGCGGAAAAATGAATCCGGCAATATAAAAAGTGTCAAAAACGGGTAACGACCGATGTGGCACGCACACCGAGGCGACGAGGGCGTTTTGGAAAAAATACCCAAAAAATCGGGGGGGTGAGAGCGAGAAATGATCTCAAGCATCATCACCAGCTCGGAAAAATGAATCCGATGATATAAAACATGTGAAAAATGGAGAACGGCCGATGTGGCACGCAAACCGAGGCGACAAGGTGTCGGGACACAATGTTGATATTGGTCCTAGTGAGAGCGAGAAATGATCTCAAGCGTCATCACGGGCACGGAAATATGAATCCGGCGGTGCAAATGGTGCGAAAAAATGGAGGGCATAATACTAGGTGTATCATGATGGCCCGCGGGGGCAGAATACTAGGTGTATAAAATCAAGTCAAATCTACAAGTGATATGTGACCTCAAAAATGGTTGAGATCACAAGTGTGAAAAAGTGAGCAGGGTTAATGACTTTCCCCCATGCTATGTGCATGGGGTTTGTGATTATGGATCACATATGTGTGGGTTTGAACAATGGGTTCATCGACGTGCTGAGATAGATGTGATGGGGAAGGTTCAAAATGATTGATCATGCCCCCTATCCCAGGGTCGAGGGAATCTATTATGCCCCTTGACTCAGAGGTGTCAAGGTGGTGCTCTATAATGGCGGGGTCAAGCCCGGGCATTTCGGTATAGGACCAGGAAAAGACATCACGGAATTCTCTGAAAAGGTTTATGTAGTCCTCAATCTCTTGTTTACTGCAGAATGCTCCTAAAGTAATGAGTTCAGGGGCATGTCCTGGAGCAGCAATATCAACTTGGATGACAGGTGAGATGTTGGCCATGTTACCTTCCTCGAAGGCATCCGGAGCAGGAATAGGGTCCTTGAACCAGTCGACCTTGGTGGGGAGGAAGTCTTTGGATTCAACCGCGTATTGGGTAGCGGTGCTAGAGGAGGATTCGTCGGGGATAAAATAGGAACGGTGGTGCATATCATCCCAAGGATAATCCGGGGCAGTAAGGGCCTCAAGAATCTCCTCATCAGTACGGAAAGTTTGCGTCGTCAAATCGGTTGACGAGGGGGTAGTGGTGGAAGAGATCATATAGATGGTATTAACCTCTCCGGAAGGTGAAGAGTCTGGGGGGTAGATCTCCTCAATGGTAGGTGGTGCCGTCTCAAGATCCAGATTGTTCATCTCATAGAGAGCCGCTCTGTAATCCGGGAGATCGGGACAATGATGTGAATAGTGCCCGTAAATACCGCAGATGGCGCAGGAGTGGTTGGTACGTAGGGACTTATCTTTAGGCTTAGGAGTGGGGTTTAGTTCGACAGTTGGGATGTTGGGGTCATCATCGAGCATTTGCATGTGCTTCTGTAATGCGGGTAACTGTGGGCATTGGTGGGTCGCATGGCCCAACTCGTCACACAGCGAGCATTTGGGAGGAGCACGAAACACTGGAGGGTTCTTGACTGTCTTTGGAGGTGGTACGGCAGTGTAAGGTTGGGGACCTCTGCCCCCAGTGGGTTTGGGAGTAGGAGGAGGTGTCGTGGAGGACGAAGGGGTAGAGACACCGGGAGGTGGCTGAGTGGTAGTAGCCATGGGTTGCACCGGCTGGAGGACGACATCTGGTGTCGGCGGGCGAACGGGAGGTGAAAGATACCATACAGGTAATCCCAAGGTTAACCCAAGGAGGCTAAGGGTAGCCATGACCGGGGCGCTTACTACTCCCGATGGAGGGACTAGGAAGGGGATCGTATGGATCGGTGTAACACCAATGTGGCTAGGTACCAGTGGTGGTTTTGGCAACAAGGGTGGTTGAGTGTTAGGTGGTAGGTTGTCGTGGGACAAGGTACATAAATCAGACATTTCGGGCGTAGACGACGGCGGAGGAATGGATTGAAAGGAGGTCATCGGCGCGTCTGAGTAGACTCCAGGCCCCGTAGAGGAAACAAACGAGGTGGTGGCAGGAGAAACAGGTTGTTCAACCATGGGGAGAACATTTTCCGGTGCCGCCGGAGCACTGGGATCATAGTAGGTGAGCTGGTCAATCTTAACCATGCGTCCTTCATGGGGGAACATCATGGTGCGAAAGATAGAAGAGGCAACCGCCCGCATGGCATACATGTAGCTGCGGCCAAGTAAAAGGTTATAATCCAATTGGGCATTGATTACCTCTATGTCAATAAGGACTGTTTTACCACCTAACTGGACTGGAACGTTGGGTAGAAGGCCTTGGGGCTGGGCCGAACGACCGTCGTATGCACGTAACGCAGTGGTGGACTGCTGGAGAGGAGGGGATCCTAGCTTCTGCCATACAAATGTAGACATAACGCATGTGGAGGCACCCTCATCGATGATGCACCTATGGATAAAAAGGTTCCTAACGGAAACAGTAACTTGGAAGGCTAAGCTGGAAGGTAGGCGTGGTTCAGACTGGTCTAAATCAAATGCCATCAAATGCGAATCAGTTGGGTCAATCCCCCCAATGGCGGAAAGTAAAGTCTTGCGCTGGGAAGGGCAGTTCTTCAAGACTTCTAATGCAGACATGGCTGCGGGAGATTGGGCTAGGTCGTCTACGATGTTGTAGTTTGACGCAGCGCGCGCGTTAGGGTTATTGTTGATTCGGCGAAGTGGGAAACGAGGTGCTTTCGCAGCGCCATCTATGGGAGGCGGAGGTATACGTAATGCCTGATCGGTGGGATGGGCGTTAGTAGGTTTATCCGTGGGAGTGGCTTCAGAGGTGGAGCCATATTGGTTCCGACGAGTCTGGAGGTTGACGTCAGCGGATGACATCATCAGTAAGTGGTGGGTACCTGAGTCAAACATGGGTTGATCAGGAGTAGCGTAAGTGATCTGTTGTTGTTGGGGTGCATTGGCTTGATGGGGAGCCAACGGCTGAGTGTTCACTACGCCTTGGGTCGGTAATGGGTTTTGCAGCACCAAAGGGGGTTGTTGAGGTTGGGGGGGGTTGGGTGGCGCTTTGGGGGCCGCATGCCCTTGGCGATGGGCCTTGTCAACCCAGAGCTGCCGAGCTCGCTCCAAGTGTGGGCAAGCATGGGTGTAGTGTCCATAGACCCCGCAAATAGAACAAGGGTGGTTCGTTCGCAAATTGGGGTTTTTAGCCTGCTTGGGCGGGCGATCAGGGTTTTGATTAGCGGGGGCCGCATTGTTGTTGTCAGGGGGATTAGCCGGTTGACCAGCTTGGTCTGCAGGTTGGTTGTTTCCCCGATTACGGCCCTTGCCGCGGTTCTGTTGGCCCTGGTTACGTTGGTTGTTCTGGTTTTGCTGCGGGTTCTGTTGGGCGTAAACTTGCCCTTGGGCAGCAGGTGGATTCTGAGGTTGCGCAGGTGCAGGAGCAGGCTACGGAGGATGATAAGCAGGTTGAGGCTGAGCAGGTGCAACAACTTGAGGGGGTTGCTGATAGGACTGCGGAGCAGGTGGTGGATGTGCCGCAGGGGCTGCCTGGGGCGTATAATAAGCGGGTTGGGCTTGTGAAGGCGCAGGAGCTGGGGCAGTCTGCTGATGGTAGTAAGGCTGAGGGGCGACTGGAGGAGCATAAGCAGGAGTCGCATACCCGAAGCACTGAGGTGGACATGAGGGTCCATGGGAATGGTGATGTGTCATGGGAGCATACGAGTTGGTTGCTCCCGACTGTGAAGTAGCCCGCGACAGGTCGGGGCCAGGGGTAGGACGTGCTATAGAAAATGGTTGGGGATGCGAAGAAACATGGCCAATGATACCATCTGCAGCGTGGGATGCCCCTGGCGCATCATGCTGGGAGGACTCGCCGCGAGGGGCGTCAGGTATAATGGTATAAAGGTAACCCGATTGGGCGTAAATGAGGTCAAACTGTTGGGCCTTAAGGATGGCTTCTTCTTCAGACTGGGGTCTTTCTGAGGCTACATCCTTAGCGATAACCGGAAGAAGGGATTTGAGGAACCAATCTAGGAAGATACGGTCGTCAAGTTTGATCTTGCATAAGCTACAGCGTCGACGCCACTCATGGATGTGGTCCGTGATATGGGTAGCCGTGTTTTGTCTACAAGATAGAAGGATCTCAACACCTGCGTCATAGCGGACAGGCAACTGGAAGAACTGCAGGAAGGTCGAGGCCAGGGAAGCAAAGGTGGCGTGGGTCCTATGAGGCTGCTCAATATACCACTTGGCTGCAGAGCCAGTGAAGGTGCGCTGTAAGAGACGGAGGCGAACAGAGTCGTCTACTATGGAGTTAGAGGAACACCATAGGTGGAAAGACATGATATGGTTTTGTGGGTCCTCACCGGTCTTGCCCTCGAACTTAGGGATGTCCGAGGGGAGCTTGGTAGGCATATGAGGCCACGTAGGGTCGTGTCGAATGGGATCGTTGGTCAATCTGGCCAATTCAGGTAGGTTAAGGCTAGCCATGAATGGCAGACTGGAAGAAGGCTGTGACACCGTAGTGCTATGGACCAAGTTGGGGCCAGTGCCCCCAAGTGGAGGGACAAGATTTAGGGTGGTGCCCCCAAGTGGGGGAACTGAGGTAGTGGAGGATGGTCCAGCACCACCATGGGTAGTGTGAGCCACTGATGTAGTGGGGATGGGTATTCCCGCTGTGGGTATAGGTACCGTGAGGGGAACGGTAGATGGTTGCCCCATGGAGGGCATGCCAAAAACAGGTGTAGTAACTGGTGTAGTGGTGGATGTGCCACCAATGGTCCCTATGACAAATGGAGTGGAAGTCGTACCAGCCATGGGGCTAGTAGGGGCAGTATAAATAGGGTTCTCAGACTCTTCGTCAGAATCAGAGGTAAAGTAAGGAGCGTCACTATCTGGTGACGGAGGCCTACGTCGCTGACGAGTGGAGTCAAGTGACAAGGCTCTGGATCTGTGATGAGTGGTATCAACGGACAATGATCGGAATCTATGACGAGTGGTGTCAAGAGAACCGTGCTGTGGGGGCTCGCCCCTGAGGCGCCGAGAATGTCTCGGGGACTCAATGGTGACAGATGGTGTCTAGTCTCTGTGGGTTGAGGTGAGTATAAAAACAGCTCAAAAATCCTAATGCAACCGAGTGTGCAGAAGGAGAGCTTAAAAAGCAAGGTACTCAGGCCAACAACCAACTCAAAACACCCACTGCAGCAGCTGTGCTACAATAGGTGGAGTATCAACAAAGATGGTCAGAATACCAACAAGCAGCAGGTTTCCTACAAAAGAAAAAATGGTGGACTCACTAGACCAAAGGGAGGTAAAGGAGCATGCAAACACCTAACTAAAAGTATTCTGACTCAACTAAACATATCCTCTGCAAGGTGATGAAATCCAAGTCAGACAATATGAGTAGGAAAGCCAAGTGGCTATGATATCCCCCTACCGGGAGGGATACCGGGTAGTCAATCCTAGAAGAATGGCAACTAAGATACCCCGTTCATGACACGTCCAGAAAGGTGAATCTGCCGTTTAGTTCGTTGACCGCAATACCCCTATACAGGGATATCCCGCGAACCGTGAAAGGTAGCCCTTCGGTTACTGAATGGAGTGCGGTATTCCACTCAGGCCTCCGGAACCAGTCTCCCGACTTCAACCCTCCTAAGGGAGAGGCCCTCTGATAAACTGGTCGTGACCGTGCCAAAAAGTACTAGGGGATTTTGGTTCCCTATTTGGACAACAACTATGTCTCAAGTGAAATAACCAAGGGGTGTTATTGGAAGCCTATCCCCCTGATCCTACCTAACTACAATGATTCTTTTGTGTTCCCCAAGTGGGGTTAGAATGTTGGTTTAGTTAGGTACTTTTTAAGGATCACTTGATTTTATGTGACAGAGTGTGTGCTCGTGAGGTGTTGAACCCAAAAATAGAAGTGCCACAAGGGGGGCAACTTCCAATCTATCAATAATATGGAAATTGAAAGTTTAACTTGCAAAATTTTCTGAATTTAAAAAACACTAAAATTTTTAAAAGAATTCTGTAAAGGGAACAAAAATTATATTGCAGAAAGGCTGGTAAGGTAGTGAGGCTGCAGGTGGGACAGGGGGCTGTTCAGATGCAGAAAATATTGCAGCAAAAGGGGCTGGGCTCAAAACAGGAAAAGAGCAGAAATCAGACCGCGGGTTTAAGGGAAACAGCGGCGGTCAGGTCGCGGCTATCGGGCCAACAGAGGCAGTCGGGACGCAGGAAACAGGGAAAAAGACGCAGTCGGGTCGCGGCAGAAGGGCTAACAGGCGCAGTCGGGACGCACGAAAGAGGCAGAAAGCCGCAGTCGCGACGCGGGAAAAAGGCCGACAGGCGCAGTCAGATCGCGGCAAACAGGCTGATTAGCCACGGTCGGATCGCAGGTAACAGACTTGAATCCGTCGGCAGGGCGTCGGAAGCAGTCTGAGAGCCGCGGTCGAATCGCAGGTAAAGGCCTGAAAGGCGCGGTCGGGACGTGACTGCAGAGGGAAAAAATGCGGTATGCGGCGGCCGAAAGGGACAGCCGAAAGGAAAAATTTTAAAAATGGAAACCAGAAATTCGAAAACTAGGGGAGTCGCCAAAACTGTAGCTAGGGTTTTACCCCTAGCTTGTGCCAATGAGCACCTACTAAGGAGAATGGACTCCTTAGTAGCAGTTCAGTATATTAAACTAATTAAGCTAAAACAGAAATTAAATTATTTCTAAAACAAGCATGAAACACAAACATCAAATTTAAAGAATGACTTTTTGTATTGATGTTACCTTCAATGTAAAGGTTTGATGAAGCCCTTTGTAGTGTCCAAGAGGATGCTCCAAGCTTCAATATGCTCCTTCTCCTTCTCCAATGGTAGTGATGGGCCAAAGGTGGCTCTCAAGGTGAAAGTAGTTCAATGGTGAACTAGGGTTTCGAGAGAGATTTTGGCAGAGTAAGGGTGCTTGTGATTGTGGATATGAAATAATGGATATCCATCACCTATTTATAGTTTTTTGGTGGTGGAGTGCTGACCCATGGTTTTAGGAAACACATGGTTTTGGGCAGCTGTATAGGGTTTTTTCCTCCTTTTCCTCATTATTTTATATTTTTTATTCCCTTTTTAGGGGATTTTTGCTATTTTTGGAGGAAAAGGGGGTTTTTTTAGCCTTTTTAAGACTATTTTGAGGGTTTTGTGGCCTTTTGGAGGCATTTTAGGCCTTTTGGAGGCTTTTTAATGGGATTTTTTGGGATTTTTAATGGAAATATGGTAGGAAAATGGACAAATGAGCCATATAATGTGGTAAATGAGCTAGTGAGCACTTTTTGGGTGTTAACAGATTGCCCCCTGATGTGCGAGGGCAGGAGCTCATCGTATGGCCGATGGACATCATAAGTCATGAGTGGTTTTCCTGGGTGTGGAGAGAAGAGAAGAAACAAACTGAAGCCCGGAACAACGATCCCGAACAACTGCAAGAACTAAAAGTACATAACCTCAATAATGGATGAGGAATCATCTGAACATATGGACGAGGCGGGCATTCCCATGCTCGTATCAGGATATAACATAATAACAACAATGGGGTCCAAAAAATGGGGACCTGAAATATACATGACCTCAAAAACTGAATGAGGAATAATCTCAATATATGGACGAGGCGGGCATACCCATGCTCGTATCAAGATACATAAACAGAACTGTGAGGCCCGAAAAGGGGGACCTGTAAGATACATGACCACTGTGTACATCATAAGAGTCCAGAGGGGACACAAATCTGGGACATATTGCTGAGCGGATCATATGTGAACTGCAGAACTGGTGCACTGGAACAATCAACAGTGCTACTGAGTGTGGTACCAAAGGGGCTGATGAGCTGCTAGATCAGAGTGACGAGGGGTACACTCACAATGGTACACGGAACTGGAACTGATCTAGAACTGAAACTGGGTACTCAAGGAAGCATATAGCTGGATGACTTCCGAATACAATCGCCAATGCAGCCCGGACATCCACAGGAACATATAAGTGGACGTTCCGAAGTGACTCACCAACGTGCTAGAGTCGGGGGAAATCCGGGGTCTTCGACTAAAAACTGATGGGATATAATCCTACGCGATCCTCAACGATGCGATCAAGGTACTGAAGTCGAGCATGTGAGGAACAACCACTCGGAGAGGCAATGATGACTCCTCTCAGAATGATCCGTAGGCACTTACCACAGATGGTGATAAGTCCAAGGCGTAGGGACCTCTAGGCCTATCCTCTGGAATAGAGGAGCTGTCGTCGACAGAGGGAGACCTGCAACTGTCAAAGCAATGATGTTTCCTTGACAGGAGCGCGAGGTGAAGAACCGAAATGTGATAGTACTGATGGCAGGACTGACAAACTGTGGGGGGACAACTGGGCAAGTAGAGTGGGTGGACTCAAACTTCCTTTGTTCAGAATATGATATGGGAATGATCTGGCAGCGCATGAAACTGACTGAGGGGAAAGGGATCATAGCTGTAATGGATCTGGGAGAATATCTGGGCTGAGGGAGACTCAAGCTGGTATAAAATGGCAGGAGACTGCGGAATACTCTGAACAAAGGCGACCTGACTGGGGGTGCTGCCGAGATGAGCGATCATAGTGCCAGGAGGCACAGGAGGGTACTTCTTCATGGGTTAAGGAATTAGAAGAAGTGTGTGTAAAATGATACTGTCGGGTGGATTTTACGAGCCCAGGACAGTTCATGCTCGTGGTTGCTTTCAATTTTAAGGAGTCTGAAAGCGATAAGAAGACTCTGAAGTGATGGAATGGTACTGTCGTGTGAATTTAACGAGCCCAGGACAGCGCATGCTCGTGGTTGCTTTCAATTTTAGAGAGTCTGAAAGCAAGTAAGAAGACTCCAGGGGGTTGCTTTTTCGTAGATTTAGTCTCCAAGGCCCAAAGAAGCATAAAAGGATGCAATGAAGAACTCTTCTAGCCGGTGTGACTAGAGTATTCCTTTTTCGTAATTAGTCTACCAGGTCCGGAAAAGGGTTAAACTTATACCAGATAGACGCCCTTTCAGGTACTTTAGCGAGCATGAAAGGAAGCAAGATTGCTCGGCGATCTTTTCATTCTTTTAGGAGTCAGAAAAGAGCTTAACGGAAACTCCCTCAGAGGGATATCTCCTCAACCAACCTCCCGTCACCTCGTGCTTAACTCTGGATTGAGTAGAGCTTTCCTAATAACACCGATCTATACCATGGATTCCTCTACTCCCTGGTCAGACACCTAATGTTTCGTTCAGTAGTCTTGGATTGTTAACTCACAATGATCTATTCGAAGACTCTAAACCTATGCTAGTTGGTGTACCCTATAAATAAAATAAGTCTAATCAATTTTATGATTAAGCGTTAATTTTAGTGGCTGTGATTACTCAAGGGATATGGTCGTGAAACTAGTGATGTGTAGACTCAATAGTATGCAACATCGTCCAATCCTAGTCTCATCTATCCAATAAAACAATGTCACTAATATGCAAAATCAACCAACAATTCCGAAATAAATATGCAAACTTTTATCTTTTCAATGCACAAGCAGAACCTAAAATGAAGGCAACAAGCACTCAATGCAAAATGCAGTACATTGAAATAAAATATTTTTGTATTTTCTCTTATAAACAGAAAGGAAAATGCAAAAAAACTAAATGACTATTTTTGTATTTTTTCAATATATATGGAATGAAAAAATGCAAGCAAAATCCTACTATTCAGTCACTGAAGTGGCGAGAAGATCACTAAGACAACCCATTAGATCCTAAACAGCAAGACTCGGCCAAAAGAAAGAGCTCAAAAGGAAGAAACCAAGAGGCTAAAACCAAAGATTGGTAAAAAACCAAGAAGGCTAAACCAAGAGAAACGAAGAGATCTGGTCACGACCAAGGCATGAAACAGTCAAGAAAGAGGCCAACAAAGACTAAAGAATCAACCAAACTCACCTAGCAACAACCAATAGCCATAAACCAACAAAAGTCGGAGTTACACGCTACTGTCGAAGGAATACCTGCAGGTATCTGCGAGCAGTAGTGTAAACAGAGGCGGGTATACGTGGGAAGAACTAAACCAGCCCACGGGTGAGGAAAATCAAATGGTCAAATAAAGAGTCCATAGGCTCAGAAAAAGCAAGTTTTCTACAGTGTATCTTAACGGCCAATCAGTGACACAGAGCTTCGATAAACAACAACTCTAATTATGGACTAATGCTCAAAATTTTTCCCAAACATGGATGTTTTCCCCAGCAGAGTCGCCATTTCTGTATTAGAGAAAACTCACTATGGCTTGGGAATACCACAACAGATAGATGACTACCAGAAATCTACTCAATTCTCAAAACAATGCTATTATAAATGACAATGTTAAAATAATGGAGAAATGTAACCAACCTCGATCCAATGTTTGATGTAGAAGCCCGTTGGAGCTTTCAATCCGCGCACATCCAAGCACTTGTAATTTACAAATTAGTCTTGAAAACCAATATCTAACAAGTACATGTGATATATAAATGACATTAACATTATCAATAACAATGGTCCATAATATCATAAGCAAATGTAACCCAATGTATAATAAATGACATTCACACCATGAATGGACGAGAATATGAGTATTTCTATTAATGAACAAGAAGAAGTACAAAGTGATACGACCTCTTGCCGGCAACCAATCTGAACCAAGATCTAGATCAATCCACTTGTGCCTCCACCACTTCAATCCTCCATAAAGGAAAACTCAAACTAGCAAGGAGTTTGGAAGGTGAACATAACTAGTTCACATCTACAAGGATCAATAAGTGTAGACTCAAGATAGGGCAAAAATCCACTAGAGTGCCTTTACTATTCTCTTCTTCCTCCCGTCCATAAGCCATATGTGCTCAGTATATAGTCCTCTCAAAGGTAGGAGAAAGGACTCATCGAGATGTTACTTGGGCAGATGGAGAGCCAAAGGTCACCCAATGACCGCTTTTTGGGAGTAAAAAGTAATAAAATAGTGGTTTTTACGATTTTACTTGATACCCGCAGGCTATAGGGATGCAAGTCGCGAGTACGCATGCTATAGTGATGCAACATGCGGGTAGGAACAAAAATAGGATAAAATGGTATCACTGAAGGATGAAAATGGATCTGAGTCACTGAATTGGATCCTACAGGCCAAAGAATGCTGATGCTCACAGGGTGGAAGATTTCTGTGTAACACTAGCCCTAGATCTTGGTTTGCTTCATTGTTTTGCAATGTGAAGCTTCAAAAGTTCACTTCAATTGTCTGAAAAAAAAATATTACTTGATTCTTCGATTGAATTAGCTTCAAAGAATTAGTGCTAGTCGGATATTGGAGAGAGATTCAGTGGTTTTCTTCGATGGAATTCCAACCACATATTGGATTGACCGTAGCCATAGATTTAACTTCAATGGTTCGCTTTAATGGAATTCTAGCCGAAGATTAGAGAGAGATTCAATGGTTCTCTTTAATGGATTTCTAGCCATTATAGATCATATTAATATATTTTTTGTTAACTTGACTCTTCAATTCGCTTCAAAGGATTAGCCGTAGCTAGAGATTGTGGTTTACTTCAATGGAATTCTAGCCATAGATCAACGAGAGCTTCGATGGTTCACTTCAATGGAATTCCAACCATAGAGCTTCAATGGTTCGCTATGATTGGAAACATAAAAGATACATGGTGTGTGGTGTGGCTATTATTATCAAAGGTTCTAAGTTACATAAGTGTAAGTTGGAACATTCATGAGTTTCTCTGGCTGGTACACTAATTGCAAATATAGTTGTTTTCCTTCGATGACTTTGAATTGCAAACAAAATTAACCAACAATAATATGAAAATAAGTAAATAGTTTACCAAATGATTTAAAAACAAGGTTTACCAAAAACTTCCATCAAGTGGTAAATTAGGCCAAGGACTCCATGTTTCTCATATAGACATGTTAGCAAAGCTCAATGCATTGACTAATATCTAAACCGTCATTTGATATCATGTAGAGGCTGCCACCACTACCTTGCATGCCATAGGACCAACAACTTTGAATGCTAATTCCAATGGAATACTTTTACTACCAAGCCTAAGGACATGGTATATTCCATTGCTATTCCATCACGATGCTTAATATCAATGTCTCAATGCACATTAATATTGGTCCAAATATTGGGTAAAATGTTTCTCCCTATGGAATATTATATGCATGAATACATAATTCATGAAAGGGGACTATAAACACTACTTGGAGTGTTTTAAAATTACTTAAATTTGTTTTTAATGTCATATTTTTTTATCAAAGAGGGGTTCATCAACTTCATATTCCTCTGTTAACACATTGGAAAAGACATATACATGATCATATTCGATACTTTGAGGAGATCCACTTTACACATGTTTCCAAGGATTTCAATGAGAAAGAAGACTTTCTTTCCAAAGTAGGCTTGTGTTTGGTGGAGGGATGGGAACATCTACATGGTTATCACCACCATATTCCTTTTGAAGACCTCTATTTGCGGCTATATTGAGCTTTTAGCTTTCAAGGGGTTCTATTGTCCTTATTTTGATTTTGTATTGTATATAGGTCTGGACAATATAGTAAGTAGTACTATCAGATCTTATTAGTGATGTCATGAACCATTCGCTTAGTGTTTTGGTTACCATTTTGGTATTATGTATATGTTCTCAGGATTATTGTTACAAACAAGTGATCTCAGTTATTGTAGTTTCTTTGATTCATCTAATGAATAACAAGAAGCTTTTTTCTTCTAAAAATAAATATGCAACTTTGTTGCTATCTTCCTTGTTTTTGTTAGTGATAATAGATGAAGTAGTTTTCTAGTAGGGGGTTAGATCTGCAAATTATCAATCTATCTTACTAAGAAATTGTGAGTTTCTATGTCATCAAATGAAGAGATTATCACAAGTTTCTAAAGATATACATTCATTCATCAAAATTCATTAAGATCTAAAGCCATTTGAGAATTAAAATCATACATGATAAGCAAACTTCAAACTCTTAAACGGTAGAAACTTGAATCAATTCATATTAAAACAATGAAGAAGATACATAATTACCATGGATCATGGTGTGCATCCCTCTTCCATTTCCATGAGCTTTCCTTTCTCCACCCTTGCTTTTGAAGAAATTGAGTTTTTCCTCCTTCATAATCTCTCTAGCATGCCTTTGGTCTTCCTTTCTCCCTTTACAATGCCCCAAATTCCTTTCTTATATAGCATTGGGAAGTGTGCTCTCAAGTTTCTCTTTTCAATATGGGATTGCGCCTTTTCATTATTTTAGGTCATTTTCACTCAAAAACCCACTTTTCCATAGTTTTTAGGATTTTTTGCACAACTTAGCATACTTTAGATACAATTAATGCACTTTAATGCATTCATCTTCACTTTTTGATTGGTGTAACATAGTTTCGGACCTTTTATGAGCGTTTCAGTCACTGAACTTGACTTCTTTAGGTTCTTACTTTCTTCACCTAATCCTTCCATTTATAGGAGAAGTGATTAGATCATAGAGGATTTGTCTTTGAATGTACTTGTGTTATGTCTTCATGTTGCGGGCGCATAGTAAAAATGTGCTTCTTCTATCACAAGACTAGGGGTGTTAATTTGATTGTTAACAGATGCCCTCTAATGTGTGAGGTCTGAAGCATAACTAAGGGCCAAAATACATTACTGAAATTTATACTCTGTATACTAATACTCTTTATACTGATACTCTTTATCGTTCAAAGCAAGGATGGGGAAAGGAAAAACTCACGGGCACAAGATTGAGGGTCACACCTGCAAAACATAGCAATTTCTCAAATATATAATATCTTCCTAAGGTAGGCATACCCATGCTCAGCAGTAAACAAGCATGGCCATGAACAATACACAGTGGATCCATGTCAAAAGTAAATTTTTCATAAGTGTAAACATGCACTTTGATGAGTGCGAGAACATAGTTTTTATCGAACTTCTGACATGGTAGTCTAATATTGCGTAGCTTGGGCAGTGCATCGATGAGTGATACAACTATTTTTCCCAAGGTCTTCAAAACAAACTGACAATTTTGCGATTTTATATCATGCGAATAAGTGATCTTATGTCGAGCATAATAAAACACCATATGATTACCGGTCATTGATGTATACCGTTAACAGATGCGAAGAGACCCACCGATAATCATGATAGACTCTAAGGTACTGAGTACAAACTAGCATGTATGAATAGATGGTCTAAAGTCGAACACTTGTAGAATCAAAGAATCATGGGTCATTGATGTATACCCACTGTCATTTGCGAGGAAACCTACCACTAATGACCGCAAGATCCAAGGTACACTTGGGTTTCTAGATCCATGTCCTAGATGATGACTTGATGTCTATAGGAATAGATCCATCGGAAGGAGGGCAATGATGCATCCCACATCAACTGATACGAAACAAAGATCAATAGTCTGATATAATTTATTAGAACTGTAAGATCCAACACTGTATACTAACACAAGGAAGGCCGACATGATTGGTTCAGAATATTTGAGGAATGGCCGACACGGTTTGAACTTCCCTTGAACACATAACACGACGAAGAATGGACACTTGGAAACATAGGAATTTGAGTAACCGACCTTAATGAAATATGCTAATTCCAAATGAATTAACGAAAGCTCCATTGGTGACGGTGTCATGTCCCAAATTTGGCATTGGGTCACAATGGCCTAATCACATTAGCCCTATTCATTAGAGTTTGTCAAATTGATGCTAAAGGTCAAATAATTGCCAAGGAGGAAAATTACTAGTTTCCTAGGTTTGGGGTGGAAGCTTTGGGATTTTGAATAATGGGGATAATAAATGATGTTTGAACATTAGAGTGGCATAAATATTTAATAAAGGATCTAAATAAATATATACAAGTGAAAATCAAAGTGGCATTTGATCATGAAGACACATGGAGGAAGTGGGACCCACATATGGCTAGATTTCCCCACTACATTTGGCATCATTCTCTCACCAATTCGAATTCAAGGTGAATGGTAACATACTTGGGGGAGTCCAAAAGGTATTATTCATTGCATGACTCATCCAAGGTCGAAATATAGAGGAAGAGTAACTCCCATGGAAGAGGAAGAGGCAATTTGGAGCTAGTGAGACACTTGGGCTAGATTCCCTAGCTCTATGACAACAATGATGAAGATGCTATGACACCTATGACACAAATCAGACTTGAAGGCTGACATATGACATATATGACATGTCAGGGCTAAAAATAGACTCCAAGAGGGTGCTCAAGGGTGTTAGGGAAGCTAAGATGCTTCCACATGTGATTTGGTGGAAGTGGGAGACTAGGAATTGTTGTACAAGTGGCGTTCTTTGGAATCTCTTCCCAACTTGAGTTGGCATGAGTCTTTTGGAAGGAATTCGACCCATGGAGGACATTAGAAGTTTATAAATGTCAATAACAAAGAATGAAACCAGCTTTTGATCATTTGTGGAATTTGCAATTGCATTTGTGAAGAGGGAGAGCTAGTGGATGACTAGTTTCTTGCCTTAGCCAATTTCGAGGGTGAAAGATTCCCATCCAAGTTGGCCATTGGAAAGGCCATTCAGACCTTTCATTTGGAGCTTTAATGGAGTATTTATTTGCAGGTGTAAGCTACAGGGCAGCTCATGGTTTCTTCTATTGCAGCTCGCTCCTTCAACCATTTCCAATTTTGATGGCATATTCTTGATCCTTGAGGGAGGGCGTTTTTGGTGAGATATTGTACTCTTTGGGGGAGATTCTAATGCCCCATTTATTTTTTAATATGAATTAAATCCTCTTTTATTCATCTCCAAAAATTTTCAGGTCTAAATTCCAAGTAGAAATGTATAAATCTCATTTTTAATGGAAGAACAATGCCATTTCCCCACTACCTTGTTGTGAGCCAATGTATTGATGATGATTTCGAATGAATGGATGATTCTCTGATATATTTGTGATAAATATACTGCCATGTATGTCTTATACAAGTTTCATGTACTGTACTTGAGCATTTGAAGCATTTTTACTCAGTTTAATTGCATTGGGAGAAGAAATAGTGCCATTTCCCCAAGGGTCGAATTGGGTATTTTTGCAGTTGAATGGGAGAGGGTGAGAACAGTTGTAATAAACCATTAATGGTGCATATGAGACCTTAATAACATACTTAACACATTACATACCTCTGTTCATAAATTTGAGTGGATTTGGAGGCATTTGGGAAGCCATTTTCAGTACTTACCTTAGGGGGATTTGAACCCCAAATTACTAGTAAAATTGCATACTTGGTCCAGAATCTTAAGAGAGTTTGCAGAGGTCTTTTGGTGGCCATATGTTATCCCTGAACATCATATTCAATTCCTAATATCATTCATAAACCTTCCTTGAAGATTTGAAGGCATTTGGAGTCAATTTGAGACCTAGAGACCAATACTAGTCAAAGGGAAATCACTAGTAAAGTTACCTACATTGGCCAGAATTGAAAGAGTATTTGAAGAAGTGTTTTAAAGGTACAAAGGCATCCCTAAAACACATATTTATGTTTTAATATCATTCATATACCTTCTCAGAATATTTGGGATCATTTGGGGAAAATTTGAGACCTAGAGATCGAAACTAGTCAAAGGTCGAACCAAGGAAAAAAGTGGAAAATTGGGCATTTTAATAAAATTTCAAGAAGGGATATTACAGTGGTATCAGAGCATGGTCCTTGCACCTGTGTATTAGGTACATACATTCAATAATAATTGTCAGCCATGTCTTACTATTATGATGAATCCTATGAGTACAATTCTTATGAGGAATATGCAGATGCTTATGAGCAATATGAAGCAGAATGTGAATGGTATGAAGAAGAGGTGCCATCATGCAACACTTCTTACAATTTCAAGAGAAATGAAGATTATTCTTATGACTTTAAATCTGATGAATATGAGTGTGTCACACCAACCAAGGATAATTCTATGAGTGAGTTCCAAAGATGGAGAGCAAAATATAAAACATTGCCCCAACAATATCAAAAATATCAAGAATATCTTGCTTTTAGCAAAAATACACAAAATGCCATGTCTTTTGAGTACTATGCTGAACATGTTTTTGAAAATAGGCCCAAAAATGAAGATGTGGAGTTAGTGAAGAAAGGTTTATGCCCTTCTTGTAAAAACCCTTGGAGCGAGTATCATATATGTGTGCATGAAATGATGTCCTCCTTGAGGAGAGCTTTTGAGATTTATTCAAGAAGGGATTCCAAATATACTGATCCTAAGGAAAACAAGGGGAAAAATGAATCAGCTTGCTTGAAGGAGAAAAATGAAGAGGCATCACAAGAGCATGAAGAAGATTCTATTGAAAATATGGAAGATCATTTCGAGACACCTTCTAGCTTAGACATGAACCAAAGAGCATCTACTGATGGATGCTTAAACTATGAAGGAGTACCTACTGATGGGTGCTCACACCTCTATGTTGGTGACATAGAGATCACTTTTGAAAGTGTTGCTGCAAGCCCAAGTTCCATTAAGCATGATAATCAAGACCTTGTAGCAGTTGAAGAAGAACCAAGATCAACTTCCCCATCACCACTTGAGCTTCATGAAGTTGGTCCAAGCAAAAATGAAGAAGATGAGGAGGTTCATTTGCAAGAGCCTCATTTTCTTGAAGGGTCCTTAAAGATGAATGAAAAGAAGATCCAAGAGTCCCTCAGCATTCTCCATGACACTCAAGCATTGGTGTCAAATTCTTGTTGGAGAGCTACTTCATTGGAGGAAACATCCTTCATTGAATACATGGAGAAGATTCAAAGAGCAATGTGCAACATCAAAGGTAATTTCATGTCTTTGCTTTTTGATAGAAACCATTTGTTTGAGCTTAATGAGTTGTTACATGATGCATACTTGAAGAATAATGAGGATATTCATAAGCTCACAATTCAAAATGAGCAACTTCTTGAAAAGTTGCAAGATACTTGTTTTTCCTCCTATGTTTCAGATTGTCAAATGGTAGATTATTTGGAGGATTCTCATGACATGGTGGATCATGAGAAATGTGGGAATTTGAATGTTCTTAATGTGTTTGAAGATGAACTTGAAGAGATCCAAACACTTGATGTGGTGGAAGAGGAACTTGAATTGTCTTTTGATGAAGGTTATGCAATTTTTAAAGAAGAGCATGATTCCTCTACATTGGAACCAATCTATGACAAAGGTTTCCCACTTTTGAAGGAGCTGCATGATACTACCCACATGGCTACTTTCCATGATGAAAATTCTGCATTTTTTTATCATTTGGGTGAGTTAGTTCATTCTCCTACATCCTACAATTCCATGTTTTGCAGTATTAGTCTCAATGAAGTATGGGTGAAAGGGTTCTTTTTGATGGTGCCACATGAGGAGTATGGAACTCCTAGATTTACCTTTTATGATGACATGGTTGGAGCACATTCTTCTTCACATTTGAAGCAACATTATTTGTCACTTTATGATGATGCAAATCTACATGGATGCACCTATGATATGCATTTGAGTCACTTGAAGACTCGTGGTTTTTCTTACTCAACACTTGATTCATTTGATGTTGGACGAACTTCATCCAACACTTGGGAGAATACATTTATGATTGGAGAACATTTTTGTTGCAAGACACATACTTTGTTATATCTTTATGACTCTCACATTCAGGGATGTATGGGTGAGACTTCTTTGAGTCATTTGAAGTCTCCTTGTTTTTTCTGCTCACTATTTGGTTCAGATTTTAGTGGAGATTCTTCATTCACTTCTTGGATGAAAGAATACATGGTTGAATATTTTGATGCATATCACATCCTTTTGGAGCAGCATTATAGGACATGGGATCCTCACCTATGTCATTGGAGCAGATTTGATTGGTCACTTGAAGCTTGTATGCACTTGGAAAATGGTGGTCTACTTGCTTGGAGGTATAAGCACTTTCATGACTCTTTGATGAAGCATATCCTTGATGTACATTTTCATTATGTTGTTATGTACTTTGATGATATATATTTGGTACTCTTGATGTTTGGAAGGATGCATACAGGAAAATGGGATCCAGGAATCCTCTTAACTAATGGTGTGGGTTGGAGAGCACTCTTAATTATTGGGGTGCAATACAAGCAATGGGACCTTGGAATAATTTTTATCTCATTGGTTTCAAATTTTTTTTGGGGAAACAAGCAGTATGGGAGATGGATTTACCCACTTAATAAAGTGATTTTTATCATAGTAGTGCAGCAGCAAGCATGGTGGTTCCTCTTTAAAATCTTCATGGAAACTCAAAGACTCAAGGTTGGGCAATTCAATGGCAACTTCAAAGAATTATACAGAAAGCAGGTTCTTCAACACCCATGTTTAAAATTGCTTGAGGACAAGCAATATTGGGAAGGGAGGATTTGTCATGTCCCAAATTTGGCATTGGGTCACAATGGCCTAATCACATTAGCCCTATTCATTAGAGTTTGTCAAATTGATGCTAAAGGTCAAATAATTGCCAAGGAGGAAAATTACTAGTTTCCTAGGTTTGGGGTGGAAGCTTTGGGATTTGGAATAATGGGGATAATAAATGATGTTTGAACATTAGAGTGGAATAAATATTTAATAAAGGATCTAAATAAATATATACAAGTGAAAATCAAAGTGGCATTTGATCATGAAGACACATGGAGGAAGTGGGACCCACATATGGCTAGATTTCCCCACTACATTTGGCATCATTCTCTCACCAATTCGAATTCAAGGTGAATGGTAACATACTTGGGGGAGTACAAAAGGTATTATTCATTGCATGACTCATCCAAGGTCGAAATATAGAGGAAGAGTAACTCCCATGGAAGAGGAAGAGGCAATTTGGAGCTAGTGAGACACTTGGGCTAGATTCCCTAGCTCTATGACAACAATGATGAAGATGCTATGACACCTATGACACAAATCAGACCTGAAGGCTGACATATGACATATATGACATGTCAGGGCTAAAAATAGACTCCAAGAGGGCGCTCAAGGGTGTTAGGGAAGCTAAGATGCTTCCACATGTGATTTGGTGGAAGTGGGAGACTAGGAATTGTTGTACAAGTGGCGTTCTTTGGAATCTCTTCCCAACTTGAGTTGGCATGAGTCTTTTGGAAGGAATTCGACCCATGGAGGACATTAGAAGTTTATAAATGTCAATAACAAAGAATTAAACCAGATTTTGATCATTTGTGGAATTTGCAATTGCATTTGTGAAGAGGGAGAGCTAGTGGATGACTAGTTTCTTGCCTTAGCCAATTTCGAGGGTGAAAGATTCCCATCCAAGTTGGCCATTGGAAAGGCCATTCAGACCTTTAATTTGGAGCTTTAATGGAGTCTTTATTTGCAGGTGTAAGCTACATGGCATCTCATGGTTTCTTCTATTGCAGCTCGCTCCTTCAACCATTTCCAATTTTGATGGCATATTCTTGATCCTTGAGGGAGGGCGTTTTTGGTGAGCTATTGTACTATTTGGGGGAGCTTATAATGCCCCATTTATTTTTTAATATGAATTAAATCCTCTGTTATTCATCTCCAAAAAGTTTCAGGTCTAAATTCCAAGTAGAAATGTATAAATCTCATTTTTAATGGAAGAACAATGCCATTTCCACACTACCTTGTTGTGAGCCAATGTATTGATGATGATTTCGAATGAATGGATGATTCTCTGATATATTTGTGATAAATATACTGCCATGGATGTCTTATACAAGTTTCATGTACTGTAATTGAGCATTTGAAGCATTTTTACTCAGTTTAATTGCATTGGGAGAAGAAATAGTGCCATTTCCCCAAGGGTCGAATTGGGGATTTTTGCAGTTGAATGGGAGAGGGTGAGAACAGTTGTAATAAACCATTAATGGTGCATATGAGACCTTAATAACATACTTAACACATTACATACCTCTGTTCATAAATTTGAGTGGGTTTGGAGGCATTTGGGAAGCCATTTTCAGTACTTACCTTAGGGGGATTTGAACCCCAAATTACTAGTAAAATTGCATACTTGGTCCAGAATCTTAAGAGAGTTTGCAGAGGTCTTTTGGTGGCCATATGTTATCCCTGAACATCATATTCAATTCCTAATATCATTCATAAACCTTCCTTGAAGATTTGAAGGCATTTGGAGTCAATTTGAGACCTAGAGACCAATACTAGTCAAAGGGAAATCACTAGTAAAGTTACCTACATTGGCCAGAATTGAAAGAGTATTTGCAGAAGTGTTTTAAAGGTACAAAGGCATCCCTAAAACACATATTTATGTTTTAATATCATTCATATACCTTCTCAGAAGATTTGGGATCATTTGGGGCAAATTTGAGACCTAGAGATCGAAACTAGTCAAAGGTCGAACCAAGGAAAAAAGTGGAAAATTGGGCATTTTAATAAAATTTCAAGAAGGGATATTACAGATGGGAAGGATGACCCATCGGTGGAGATACATTCAAAATACTAGTACAGTTTCCTAAGGCAAATGTAGATGGTGTACTAACAGCGGATACAATATTATGTGCCGTGTTCAAGGGAGACAAGGATGTAAAATTAGTCACAGCAGATCTAATGAACAAGTAAATCAATCACAACAGATGAATATAGAAAATATGGTGTAAAACTATGCAAAACATGCAGCAGTGCTCAATATCCCAGTAAGGGTGAATGATTACAATAAAATACAGTAACAATGACTGAGCAATTCGAATTGCCTAAGGAGGTCATTCGAATCACTGAATGGAGTATTTTGACTCCAACTAGGAGTCCTCATCATCAATCGGTGGTGGTCATCAATGCACAAGAACCAGTCATCCAGGGGTCAATCTGAGTCTAAATGAGTGTAACATGTGTAACTGAAGTGTGTAGCACTGATATAGGGAAGTGGGATCAGTGGAGGGCGCATGGGAGGCTAACTGAAGTCAAAACAAGTCATCTAGTCAATCTGGAGGTCCAATGGAAGTGAAACAGTCAATCGAGAGTGAAACTAGCCTCAAATCAGGGAGAATCAGAGCTAACTGAGTGTAACTGAAGTGGAACTGCAGTGGTAGGTGAAGAAGTGCGCCCTTCTCTAGCAATAGGTGAGAAGAGGGCGCCTTCCTGACTAGGAGGGATAAAACTTTGAAGTAAGTGGCTCCCGGGTGCTAGAATAAGGTGGCTAAGGTGCTGGAGGCATCAACCTGGTGACTAGGATGCATGCAAACCCTATAACTTGCATGCAAACCCTAATTGCATGAAAGATACTGAAAAAGAATATGTGGATATCCGAACACACCCCCTCAAGATAGACTATGATGTGCAAAAAATAATGTGGGGCCCTGGTAACTAAGACCAAAGGTCACCCCAATACAATAATCCAAAAAATGCTGAAAATAAACTAAGTGAGGAAAGAGGGAAAACCTAGTGGGAAGAAAGCCCCCCCTCAAGCTAAAGAATAATAATGGATCAATCTGTCTCCACCATGATGGAACTCACCCCCAACAGTGAATGGAGGTAAGATAACTTCTTCTCAGTGAAGCTCTTGGTGAAGATGTCTGCAATTTGCTCATCAGTAGGGAAATATTGCATAATGATGGTGCGATCATGCACCAACTGTCGAATGTAATGCATATGAATCTCAATGTGTTTGGTCCTCTGCCACTGAACTGGATCTGTGGATATCTTGATGGCACTTTGATTGTCACAAAATAGGACAGTCGAAGTAGTGCCACCAAAACCAAACTCGGAAAGAATACCCTGCAACCAAACTGCCTGAATGCAGGCATTGACTGCCCCTCGATACTCTGCCTCTGCTGAAGAAAGTGCAATGGCTGCTTGCTTTTTGCTGGACCAGCAAATAGCACCATGACCAATCATGAAAACATAACCGGAAGTGGACTTCCGATCAATGCTATCACCTGCCCAATCTGAATCAGTAAAACCAATGAAATCAAGCTCAGAATCTGCAGCATAATGTATGCCAAACTGTCTCATACCTTGCACATACTACAAGATCCGCTTGGCTGCTCTCCAATGAATCTCATGTGGCTGCTGCATAGACCTTGACACGTCACTCATGGCATATGAAATATCAGTCCTTGAGTGTTTCAAATAAAGTAGTGAACCAATCAACTGTCGATACATACTGCAATCTACAAGCGATGTAAAATCTCCCTCCTCAAGACTGATTCCTGAGAGGAATGGGAATGGGGCTGCCTTACATTCAGCCATATTAAACTTCAATAACATCGGAAGCATATTTTTGCTGAGATATAGTGATCCCATCAAAATTTTGAGCTATCTCTAAGCCCAAAAAGTGACTCAGCAAGCCCAAATCGCTCATGTCAAAAGCTAGATTTAAGGCAGTTTTTAGCTTGTTTATTGAAGTAAGAGTGCTACCATTAATGAGAAGATCATCAAAATAAAGTACAATAACCAACAAATTACCTTTAACTCACTGAAGATACACATTCGGATCAGATTTGCATCTTTGGAAATTCTGAGAAAGAAGGAAGGAGTCCATCTTTGCGTACCAAGCTCTTGGGGCATGTTTTAACCCATACAAAGATTTATTCAATCTACAAACTAATGATGGATCTGATGTGTATCCCTCTAAATGCTGCATATATACCTCTTCAGCAAGGTCTCCATGTAGAAATGCACTCTTCACATCCATGTGGTGCACTTCCCAGTGCTTGGATGCGTAAATAGCCAAAACAAGGCAGATGGAATCCATCTTTGCAACCGGTGCAAAGGTCTCAGTGTAGTCCACTCCTTGGACTTGGGAGAAAAATTTTTCCACCAACCTTGATTTGTATTTGCTGATAGATCCATCAGCAGCAACGTTCGTGTGGTAGACCCATTTACACTTTACTAATTTTCTTCCAAGTGGAAGAGAAACTAGCTCCCATGTGTTGTTCTTTTGAAGAGAATTGTACTCTTCATCCATGGAACTTTTCCATCTCGGATCTCGGTGGGTAGAATAGTATGATGTGGGATCTGAACCAGCCATCAAATAACAAATCTCAGGAAGTAATGGATCAGCAATAGAAAGAGCCATACTTTCTCTTTGAAAGTCTGCTCTTGTTCGTCTTGGATCAGCAGGATTTCCAAGGTTCGAACGAGTAGATTGAAGAGTGTTTTGGGCCCACTTTGGTAACTGAGGAGGATCATAATGGTCGGATTCTGAACATGATATGTCATGATCATCATGTGCTACTAAAATATCAGAAATATCAAAACTCATACCTTCATTATCGCTGCATGGATCTTCTTCTGGTGAAGGTGGTGAATCGACAGTCTCTTCCTCAGCTAGTTGCAATTCTTGAAGCGGTTCTTCAAATTGCACACTGCGCTCTATGAATATCTTTTTAGATCTGATATCCATGAGTTTATATGCTTTTGATTCTTCCCCATATCTTATCAGTATGCACTCAATACTTTGTGGATCTAAAGCTCGTCTCTTCTTGGAAGGAATTCTAGCCCATGCAGTAGAGCCAAAAACTCTCAAATTTGACACATCCGGTTTGTGACCAAAGAATGCTTCGAAAGGAGTCATACCTTTCACGGATGAATGTGGAACACAGTTCTATATGTATGCAGCAACATTGATTGATTCATCCCAAATATTTGCAGCCAAACCTTTTGATTCAATCATGCATGTAGCCATCTCTTTCAGTGACCGATTTTTCCTTTCTGCTACACCGTTCTGCTGGGGTGTGTAGGGAACTGTATGTTGGATCTGAATTCCTCTTTGGGCACAAAGTTGCAGCAACTCAGCCTTGATATATTGTCCACCATTATCAGATCTAAGAGCTTTGATCTTTCTCTCAGTGGCGGTCTCAACAGAAGCCTTAAAATCCTTGAATTTCCCAAGCACTTCTGACTTGTTTTTGAGAAAGAATACCCATGTAAAGCGGGAAAAATCATGGATAAATGTCAAAACATACCTTGAACCATTTAATGACGTATGGGGCTGCGGACCACTGATATCAGAATGTATCAACCCCAAAACTGTAGAAGCTCTGCTAGCTTTCCGCGGTCGAATCTGTGCTCAGGGTGCTTCCCAATAATGCAACCAGTGCATATTCCCTTCGAGGAACGGAGTTGTGGAAGACCATCTACCATGGATTTGTTTGATAGCAGCAGAAAAAACTTATAATTAAGATGTCCAAATATTTCATGCCATAGCCTACTAACCTCATTACCATGTGTGCGAAGAGCAGTGGGATTTGCAAGCGGAATAAAGTGTGAAAACTCATAGCATTTTGCAGTGTGGTTTGCCTTTCTGACTGCAACAAGTCTTCCACTTTTGATATCAGAAATTTCAACTGTATTAGGGCTAAATGTAACTTGCTTCGGTTCACTAGTGTGTGTCATTTGATACACAGAAAGAAGATTCGAAGCCAAGGAAGGAACATAGAGAACATTCTGAAAGCTTCCATGATCTACATGAATCGTACCTTTTCCCTTTGAAGAAATTTTTGAGTCATCTCCCAAATGGATGGGGATGGAACTGTTTGGATCGAATGAAGAAAAAGAATCAATATTTGCAGCCATATGATTCAATGCACCCGAATCTATCAAGAGAGTAGTGGGCTTCTAAATAGTTGCCATGAGTGCTTGTCCTCTTTCATGATCATCATTCCTATCCTTCTTCCTTGCACCGTCAGGAAGAGTTATGTTGTTCTTTTCCAAAAGGAGGGCCATTTGATCTATAGTCTTCTTCATACATGAACTTTCGGGATGAAAGCCACGGTTGCAATTTTTATACCTCCATATTCCACAGTGTCGCATCTCCACCACAAAAAGAGCTGACGACACTTCCCCTACTGCTTTAAACCACCCAGAAGAGACAGATGATGTGTAATCCTTGAAAGCAAATCCACCCTGTCAAGAATTATCCCAGCTAAGACTTTATTTACCCTAAATACCACGCCTTGCTCAGTTATAGGTGCGCGGCAGTCCACACTACCGCGCTATGCTTTGTCCCTAACACGCGGTACTACCGCGTTATGCTCATATTGATGGGCGCGGTACTCTTTTTATATCCTTTTTGCCATGGCTTGTGGGATTTTGGATTTTCGAGAGATATTGGAGGATTGGGGTCCTTGATTCGATCTTAACTCATTTTCTGTGATTAGAAACCCTGATCCACTAAGTTCTCCCAAGATCCACCTATCTCTCTTGTTGGTTAACCCTACCATACACTATAAAAGAGAGGCATTCCATGGGAAAGGGAGAGGACTCTTAGAAGTACCAAACTTATGATCTTGCAGCATTGTGGAGATAGCTAGAGGAGGAAGCACTTGGAGCTGTAGGATTGGCTTGGACATCAAGCAACCTTTGTAAGCATTCTTCAAGTTTGTAATTAAGATAACTTGACTTGTTTTTCCCATTTCATGTGTATTGTATAAGTCTTTAGCATGGAATGTATCTAATCTAGATTTGAATCTAATCTTTACTTCAAGGTATTTGGAGGCTTGTATGCTTGTTCTTTGGTTGATTCTAACAGGTTCTACATTGGAGCTTTTGGATCAAGAGTTAGAAGCGGGACAAACATCAAATCGAAAGGTGAGTCATATCTTTCATTGTTTCTGAATGCATGTAATCTTGTTGTGAAAGTTAGTTCAGGAATTTCAAGGTAGCATTTGTTTTGTTTTGTTCTTACCTTAGATTTAGTTAGGAATTTGCTTTAAGTTAAGAGAATTTTGACTTATCCGTATGGAAAAATTCTACCAACAAGAATGGCGACTCCGCTGGTTTGATTTCTGTTTGATTGATTCAGTTCACTGTCATCCATCTTTTGATTGTGATTTGTTTTATTGCACTTCAAACCAGTCTTGAATTTTGGTCTTTTTGACCTTTATTCACCCCTCCTCTCTGTGTTTTTTCTCCCTGTGTGATCACTAAGTCCCCTGGGTTCGCAGCAACCCTGAAAATTTCATCTTCCTTTTCAAAAGTTGCGCCTTTTCACACTTTGCCACAGTACCGCGCCCTCTGCACTTATCACAGCGCGGTAGTACCGCATCTCCTCAGTTAGTACCAGAGCGATAGTTTAGCAGTATCGCGCTATAGCCTCATTCTGCCACGCGGTAGTGTCTGCATACTGTAAAAAAATTTCTCCTTGCTTGGTTTCCTGAGTCATTTTTTGATCTTTCTCTGCTTTAGGTAGTGTTTGTTGTTGCCTGTTATCATCCTGGTCATTTTACAGTCTGTGTGGTGTGTTTTTCCTTGTTGTGAGCTTGATTATTCTTTGAATTAGTGGCATGATTTGCATATTGGGTCATTTTTCCAGTTTGATTGCATTGGCTTGATTTTTTCACTACAACCAACCCATCACTATTGTTCTCTTTTACTGAACCCTGTAGCTTTTACAGTCACATTGTTTCCATCATTTTCAGTAATTAAAAAATTATCATTTGAGAACAATTCTATTGCCTAAATTGAAAAAGTATAGCAGTATTAATGTGCATTAGGAAATGAACCATTGAAATTTGCCACAGAATTCTCATATTTGAAGCATTTTAGATTGTAGGATCAGTGAATTAAAAAGAGTGTTTATTTCAGTTTGGCTCTATTTACAAAAAGAAAACAAAAAAATTTCTTGTTTTGGTTTTTTATTGCTTGTGAAAAATTTCATGCATTTATGATCGAAGAACTCTCTCTCTTCCATAGCTAGATTTCATCAAAGACAAAGGCTTATTTTGATTCATTCTCATTTGCATGGTTTGAGTCGTCATAACACCATCAAGTTTCACGTCCATTTACCTGATTGAGTAAGACAACCACTAAAATTAATCTCCCTAATTAAACCAACATTAACCTCACTTGAGGAAATCAAAAGAATTTGGTAGTTAGGTAGGACACCGGGGATAGGCATCAAAATAATTCCCCCTTGTCATTTTCATCTGAGACATAGCTGTTGTCTTCTAGGGAACTAAAATCCTCTAGTATTTATTGACACGGTCACAGCCAGTTTGTGGAGGGGCCTCCTGACTGTTTTTAACTTTCAGGGGTTAAACGGCCGCGAGATTGAGAACCGGACGGACTCTGTGGAATGGCGCACTCCACTTAGCCCTAAGGAAACATCGATCATTGTCTTCCTCGGAAGGATGAAGTGCCCAAAACCTTTTCCAACGTGTCATGAACGAGGTAGCTTAGTGACTATTCTACTAGGGCTCTTTTACCCAGGATCCCTTTCGGTAGAGGGATATCCTTCTCATATCGGTCTCTCACGTTGTATTGTTCGACTTGGATTTCATCACCTTGCGAAGGATACAGCTTGTTGAGGTCTCCATCTCTTAGTTAGGAGTTTGCTTGTAATCTCATCTTTGTAGAGGCTCATTTTTCTTTTTAGGGACTGCTTGTTGGCATTCTGGCCATTCTTTTTATCAGCTCACTTATTGAGACACCGGTCTCAGTATAGATTTTAGAGCTTGCTTTTTTTGGCCTGCGAGCCTTGCTTTTTCTAGCTCCTCTTCTGCACACTCGGCTGCATTAGAGTTTTTGAGTTCTTTGTTACGAAATTGCCCCCGATTTTCATTTTCCTGTCATCATGTCAGAACCACCACGAAGATCACGACGAGTACAGGTAAAAAGCCCTCCACCACCGCCACTGCCACAGACCTCCGGTCCACCTGCATCACGCATTCTCGCTCCTACTGGCCGCAATGCTGGTTGAGGGAACGTTCCACCGCCGATACATACTACATCATCAATTCCGCCTGTAACTGTTACTCACAGCACAGTCTCAGAATCTCTTGCAGCTTTTTCAACTACCAGCATATCTGAGATTTCCACTGTCACTTCACCCACTGTTATTCCAGATATATCTGCCACAGTGGACACCATTACAGCGGCTGAATCTAGTATAGCCCAAAATACTAGACCAGAGGTCATCCTCCTACCTGATGTCAACACCTCCCGTCCATCAGACACTTTTCACGATGACACAGAAGGATCTGTTCGCACCCCCGAAGGCTCCGACCAGGATATACCTGGCTTGATTTTAGTCCCAGGCGGGTACGTCGAAGTTATTGAAGACACTCGACTTCCTGACACACCTTTTGAAATTGATTATGGCTTCATCACTTCCCAAGCGGAGCTTCCGCCTGTTATCACTACGTCACCAGTGTTCATCCGCAGGAAACAAGTTCTTCTAGTAATGTACCTCGTACTATATCTCTCCCCAACATCCCTCTGGGACATGAAATCATGGCCTCCATCCAGTCTAGTATGGTTAGTCTAGAAAATTCCCCAACATGTTCAACCAGTCAACATGATTTCATCGAATGTCACCGCTTCCAATGATTCATGGGTGATTCTGATTCCCTCTCAAATTGAAGACTACGACAACTCTATGCCTTTGAACAGAAACCTCGCAGCATATGAAGCGATCCAATCAGCCACCGATTGGGTCGACTATCCTACTCATCATTCCGTGGCATAGCTCTCAGCTGAGACTCATCCATACCCACCACATTTCGATCCTCTCAATTTGATTTTTCCCACTAACGAATCAATTATGGAGGTTATGTGCGGTGATGAGCCACCATGGGGATATTTTCATCATCGATCTTCATTCCCCACCATTCAGCCACTTGAGCCTGATACAATACCCAGTACTTCACTTGGGATGGTTCAAACCAAGTTCCCCACTTCCCTCGACAAGGTATTTTTCGAAGGAAACTTGGCTAACCTTATGGAAACCACTCCCATTGATATTTCAGTGAAGCTTGGTATCATGGAAAACATACACATCCGCAAAACATGTACTCCCCTCGAAATGGAGTTCTATAGTGCCTACTTCAAAACCTTTCGCGATGTTTTTTCTTGGAGTTATGAAGAAATTCCAGGAATTGACCCCTCGATTGTGGTCCACGAAATTCCAACATTCCCTGGCACCCGACCTGTTTGGAAAAAACTTCGGCCCGTCCATCCTCGTAAGGCAGCCGCTATTAAAGCAGAAGTTGAAAAACTTTTGCGTGCTAGTTTTATCTATCCTGTCCCATTGATAGAATGGGTATCCAACATTGTTCCCGTAGCCAAGAAACAAGGAACGATTAGAGTCTGTGTCGATTACCGCAACTTGAAAAAGGCTTGTCCAAAAGACAACTACCCAACTCCTTTCATCAACCAGATCATCGATAATTGTGCCGAGAGTGTCATCTTCTCATTCATGGATGGCTTTTCTAGCTATAATTAGATTGATATTCTCCCAGCCGACCAGCACAAAACAGCCTTTATCTGCCCTTGGGGGATTTTCGCATATCGAAAGTTACCTTTTGGCCTTAAAAATGCCGGGGCAACTTTCCAACAGGCGATGTCCTACGCATTTCACGACATCAAACATATTGTAGAACCATATCTTGATGATCTTCCCGCTCACTCTCGGACCAAGGAAGACCATCCTGACCACTTAAGTGCCATTTTCGAAAGGTGTCGTCGCTATAATATACGTTTGAATCCGCATAAGTGCGTCTTTTGTGTAGAAGCCAGAAAACTGTTGGGATTCATAGTCTCCAAAAGCGGGATACGTTTAGATCCTGCGAAGGTAGAAGCTATCTTAGCCCTGCCTTCCCCCACCAATATTCCAGAACTTCAATGTTTGCAAGGGCATGCAAACTTTCTACGCCATTTCATCTACAATCTTTCTGAGATAACAAAAGGATATATGAGGCTTCTCAAGAAGAACGTTCCCTTTATCTGGGATGACGAAGCCCAACACTCCTTTGACAATCTAAATGCAGCCTTAACCAAAGATCCTGTGATCCAACCCCCCGATTACACACGGGTTTACATTCTTTATCTCGTAGCTTCGACTTCCACCATCGGTATGGTGCTAGTCCAGGAAGACCACAACGGCATAGAACATGTGGGATACTATCTTAGTAAGAGTCTTCTCGACTCCGAAACTCGTTATTCACATGTTGGAAAACTGGCTCTGGCAACAGTATTTGCTGTCCAGAGATTCCGTCATTATATTCTACTCCTTCAGACCACTGTTATAGCCGATTTCAATCCAATGTATTATATCCTCACACGTCAAGTGCTTGGGGGAAAATATTCCCGTTGGATCGTCATCCTTCAGGAGTTTGACTTGGAATTTTTCAAAGCCAAGTCCAAGAAGTCTTTGGTCTTTGCAGAGTTGATTTGTACCTTGCCTCGTGCTACTGAGAAATCCGAGCCCATCGATTCTCTTCCTGATGAATCGTTGTTCCTCATTAGCACGTCTGATCCATGATACAGGGATATTCTATTATATCTCCAAACCCAACGCTTCCGCCCCGACCTCACTCGCGATGAACGTCGACGCATCCGACATCACGCAAAATACTACCTCATAGTCAACGATACTCTTTATCGACGTGGTGTCGACACCGTTCTTCGACGCTGTTTGACCTTAGATGAGGCGGAACGCGTTCTTAATGACTGCCACATTGGAGCATGTGGTGGTCATCTCTCTGGGATGGCTACGGCCCAGAAAATACTGCGAGCAGGATACTTTTGGCCCTCAATTTTCAAAGACTGCATTGAAACAGTCAAGAAGTGTCCGCCATGTCAATTCTTTCATACTAAAGCACGCTTGCACCCTGCTCCACTCCATCCTGTTATTGCCGTCGGCCCTTTTTCCAAATGGGGCATAGATTTCATGAACTGTAAGCCCACTTCAGCCGGGGGGCATAGCTATGTCATAGTAGCTGTCGACTATTTCACAAAATGGGCTGAAGCGATGCCTACGTATGCTGAGGACGGAAAAACAGCAGCGCAATTCATATTCAATCATATTATAGCTAGATTTGGTGTCCCACAATCCATCGTGACCGATCATGGCTCCCATTTCAGGAACCATATGATCGAAGAACTAAGTGCCAAGCTGGGTTTTCGCCATGAAAACTCAACCCCGTATTACCCACAAGCTAATGGTCAAGTTGAAGCCATTAACAAAGTCCTAAAACGAATGATTCAGCGTATTGTGGGTACCCAGAAATCCAACTGGCACTCAGCTCTATTCTCAGCACTATGGGCATACCGAACCTCAGTGAAAAGTGCTATTGGGTTTACACCATTCCAACTGGTGTATGGCCTAGAATCCATTTTTCCGATTGAATGTGAAATTCCATCGCTTAAGATAGCCATAGAGCTACTTCCCCACACCACTTCCAAAGAGGAATGGTTTCTATACCTAGCCAAGCTAGATGAAACCCGCCGCGACGCTACTTTAGCTAATGAAGCTCATAAAAAATGCGTCAAAGCTAAATATGACAAATCCGTTCAACCTCGGATCTTCAATGAAGGTGACCTCGTACTTACATATGATCAAATGAACGATAAGCTCGGAAAGGGAAAACTTGAATCTATGTGGTACGGCCCCTTTGTTGTAAAACGTGTCTTGGAAAAAGGAGCCTATGAACTAATCGATTGTGATGGTATGCCATTGGCACGGCCCCGCAATGGGCTATACCTCAAACGCTTCTACGCGTAAGGTTGCCCTACATGGGTTACTTGTTGTACATAATGTACTTTGTTTTCTTTTACTCATTTTTTGGTGTGCGCGTGGACCTCATGTATCCACTCTTACTTTGACTCGTGATTTTATGCGCAGATGTTCGCCTACTTCGGATTCGCCAATGGTGCAAGCCAACATACCCGGAATCTCGCTTCCGCAGCATGGGTAATCTATTCTCCCACTGGCGAGTTGATTTCTTCAAGAGCCAATTGTTTAGGTCCTGCAACCAACAATATCGTGAAGTACCATGCAGTTATTGGTCTCTTGACGGAGGTTGCTTCACTCGAAATTGACTCCCTATCAGTCTTTTTAGACTCCCAGCTCGTGGTTTCTCATCTAAACCGTGTTTACACAGTTCGTGATCCTATCCTACTTCGTTTATTTCGGAGGGTACGCCTCTTGGAATGATCTTTTAATTTCATTTCATATCAACACGTACCGAGAGAATTCAATTGTATAGCTGATTCATTGGCTAATTACATTTTGGATTGGCATCTTGCCCATACATAAACACACCATGAAAAATAAAATGCACAAGTCTTTGTAAATAAATAGATCATGAAAATAGGTCCATATCACTGTATATAAGAGTGCTTTTCCAAAATACATAAATTTTGTGTCAAAGACAAAATTTGGGACCAAATCCCATACAAAAATTTGGCTCTCAAAGCCTACATATCGTATACATGCCGCAAAAGACAAAAAGACCATCTAAGGAGATCTGGGAGATCTATCATGTCCCTTGTCAGATTCCTCATGTTGCTGGTGATAACACACTACAGCTCGAGCCACCCTATGAAGAAGTCGACCAATACGACTAGGCACACCTACAGTATGCCGCTGGAGGTGCAAAGGGACGTCATCCATCCTCATAGTAGGGATACCATGAGTCAATCCCTGTAAGTTCCTCTCTATATCCCGGATGCCTCCTGCTTCGTCTTCGTCCTCCTCCTCGTCTGGAACGGCTTGGCGATCAACACCACCGCGACGCAATGGCGAGTACCCAGCCGGTCTCTGTGGTCCACGATCTGCGACATGCATACGAACATACATTAGAAGTCTTTTACACATTCTAAAAAGCAATAAAAATTATATATTCAAAAAAGAAAAAATATATCCATGAAGGTCATACCTGAGTTGTCCCAATCTTCATCCTCTGGCAGTGCCAAGTCGATGTCCTCACAGAAGTCCACCCCTGCATAGGGGTAGTCATCGATCATCACTATCTGCTCCTCGAGCCAGGAGAAGAAATCCTCACCAAAAGCTAAGCACTGTGGTCCCCCGAGACGTCGTGCATAATCACTCCATCGAGCCATCCATGGCTCGGTAGGTGGACAACGGGGCATAGCTATCTGTGGACGCAGTAATGGCACCCTCGCCAAAAAGAATGTGACTAGGATACTCCCATAACCAAATTGGTAATTCTCTCCAACCCTACACTTGTGCACTTGTTCTTTGAGATTGGTCAACACCGCCTCACACCAGTTAAATACTGTTCCCGCCATACAATCCACTGCAAGGTTCATCTGTGTACGGGATGCCTGATGGGGACCCATGCTCCCTGCTGCATGTGTGATGGTGAACAGTACGGTTTTTACAGGGATTTCTATAACATCTTTTATGACCACTTTTTCGCTTTTCTTACTCGAACCCTAACGGCAATACCGAGCAATCAGAGCATTTGTGCTCGCCTCCGAGGCTATGTATCCAGTAAAGTTCACCCGGGCCCCTCTTTTCGAGAGACCCGTGAGGAAATAAATGTCCTCGAGTTGAATTTCAAGGACATGCTCTCCCACTCGGAAATCTTGAATGTCAGGGTCCCACAATTGAATAAGATGGGTAAGAAGTTTGGCTTGCTGACGAATGCCTTTGGTCTTGAAAAATTTCAACAAGCCACACTCCTGCAATGCAGTCACAGTCGGTAGGTCATTTTCGGGCGCCAAATCATCTACTTCGTGCTCTCTTTCTTTCCAACTGACCATTTTGACCCAAACAAATTGAAAACTCCTGCAAAAGGTCAGGGGAAACATTTAATAATCATTTAACAAATTGGTTTCAGCAAAAAATTTGAGAAAAAACAATTTTTTCATCTTAAATTTTGCCTTCATCGCGCCTGGGGCAAACCTTCTTGTGCGGTACTGCACAGTACCGCGTTTCGATTTAAAGACATAGCGCGGTACTGTCAAACAGTACTGCGTTTCCCGATATTGCCCCCGCGCGGTACTATGAAGGGTGATTTTTTCCCAATAGGGCTTGCCCAAAAAATTAATTTTTCTTACTAAAAGCAAATTGTTCCTACATCAAATGAAAGAGAAGCTTGAGAGCTCTTACCTGGCGCAGACGGTTGTTGAAACGGTGTCCTGAAACTCCCGATATGGATCCTTGAAGTTTTTGCTCCTCAAATGGGTAAAATCTCCTCTTTGGGTAAAAACACAAATGAAATGGTAAATTTCTAATTTTAACCGTCCTTTTATAGCTTTTTCACCTTTTTTTACTTATTATTTTATATGGTTAAAATGAAACCCATTTCACATTACTAATATCTGGTTTTGTGAGCACTTTATTGACAGGTTCTCCTTTAAAACGCGATATATTCACACTGGCGTTTATTCATTGTTTGACCTTCATTTTGAGCCCACTTTATCTTTTTCGTGCTCTGGATTAAAACTTGAAAAATATTCCAAGCGCTTTTACACCCGTGTCGTGCTTGTCAAACTCAAGTAAATAATGTCGAGTTCGGTCAGCTTTACTCATGCTCGTTAAAACGATGAGGAAAGTATTATCCTGGTTGTATTTTATTCTCTTTTCGGACCAGAATAATTAAAACATTACGAAAAAGACCATAGGAGTCCATAGTTAAGCTCTTTTCAGACTCCCTAAAATTGAAAAGATTTCCAAGTGATCTTGACTCTTTCACACTTGTAAAAGTATTTGAAAGGTCGTCTATTCGGTGATAGGTTACCCCTTTTTCGGCCCATCTAGACTATTTACGAGAAAGGTATACCTCAGTCAATCTTGACTGGGAGAGTTCTCTCGGGAATTGTTTTACACTTTTTCGGGATCGAGGGACTAAATTTACGAAAAAGTATATTGCGGAGCTTCCTTTAAGTTTTTCAGGCTCTCTAAATATGAAAAACTACCGAGTTTCCCTTCCTTAGACTCGTTAAAATTTAACATCGAAGGACCCACTTTGGGACGAACCCCTCCTTTCTCAGGTTCGTAAAACATGTGAGATTGGACTCATCCATGAGATGAGCTACACCGAGCATCTGTTATCCTCTTCAAGATCGAAAAACAACAAAGAGGTACTCGTCCATCATGTCGGGGGAATATGGGGGAACAAGTTAGGTTTATTTATGGCAGCTTGTCAGTCGTTACCTTTGAACATGGCATGTGTCTGTCCCTTGTCTATACTGGGTATCTATTTTTCACTGAGTTATGGTCATCATCCTGAGTTGTCTCCCTGGCCACGAGCCTACTCATTCGGTGTCTATCCTCTGCTTTCAATAATCCCTGCTGCCAAGTCCTGTTACATGTCGTTATATGTTGAAAGGGTTGCATTGTTCAGAGTCGTTCATTGTGTCAGGCCTCCGCTGTGTCAGTACATACTCCATTGTTTAATCATCTTATCGTTCGTTCTGATTTCATGTCGATGATGTGGGAATCATTATGGCCCACCTTCAACAAGTCTATTCCCGTCGACGCAAAATCACTATCCGGGAATTGGACTTAGAGATCAACCATTAGTACCTTGGTACCTGCATGCCTCAATGGCAGGTTTCCTCATGTTCGACAGTAGGTTCACATCATTGACCTCTGATCGAACAATCTCTCGAATGCTCAACATCAACTCATATATTCACATTTCGTTGAGATGTACTTCAGATACCTTGGGGATCATTGTCATCATTGGTGATTTCCCTCGCATTTGTTAACGGTTCACATCATTGAACGGTAATCAAATGGTTTCTACCATGTTCGACTTCAACACTTTGTAATCACATGGCTAGATTCATATCGTTTGCGATTGGGTAGAAGACACTGGGCGCACCTTTGAATCTTGATTGCGTCCAGGTTGCGATGGAGATGTCTTTTGTATTGTCACACAGATCCACTTTTTGTATTGGTCGTGGCTGTGTTATTACTGTCTCATGGATCTACGCTTGTTCATAGTAGCCATGATCTGTCCACAGTCTATATCATCTCAGTACTCATGGATCTGCAATGTATTGGTCGGCAGCCATGCTTTGAGTCATTTGTTTCCGAGCATGGGGATGCCCGCCTCGGTGGTATGTTTAACACCTTGTTTATGTTTCATCTCCTTGTCTCTCTCCTCGATGCTATCTCTGCACACTATATTCGTAAAGTCTTTCGGCCATAAGTTCCTTCTGACCTCACACTTTAGGGGGCATCTGTTATACCTCCATATTCCACAGTGTCACATCTCCACCACAGAAAGAGCTGACGACACTTCCCTTACTGCTTTAAACCACCCAGAAGAGACAGATGATGTGTAATCCTTGAAAGAAAATCCACCCTGTCATGAATTAACCCAGCTAAGACTTTATTTACCCTAACTACCGCGCCTTGCTCAGTTATAGGTGCGCGGTAGTCCACACTACCGCGCTATGCTTTGTCCCTGACACGCGGTACTACCGCGTTATGCTCAGATTGATGGGCGCGGTACTCTTTTTATAGCCTTTTTTCCATGGCTTGTGGGATTTTGGATTTTCGAGAGATATTGGAGGATTGGGGTCCTTGATTCGATCCTAACTCATTTTCTGTGATTAGAAACCTTGATCCACTAAGTTCTCCCAAGATCCACCTATCTCTATTGTTGGTTAACCCTACCATACACTATAAAAGAGAGGCATTCCATGGGAAAGGGAGAGGACTCTTAGAAGTACCAAACTTATGATCTTGCAACATTGTGGAGATAGCTAGAGGAGGAAGCACTTGGAGCTAGAGGATTGGCTTGGACATCAAGCAACCTTTGTAAGCATTCTTCAAGTTTGTAATAAAGATAACTTGTCTTGTTTTTCCCATTTCATGTGTATTGTATAAGTCTTTAGCATGGAATGTATCTAATCTAGATTTGAATCTAATCTTTACTTCAAGGTATTTGGAAGCTTGTATGCTTGTTCTTTGGTTGATTCTAACAGGTTCTACATTGGAGCTTTTGGATCAAGAGTTAGAAGCGGGACAAACATCAAATCGAAAGGTGAGTCATATCTTTCATTGTTTCTGAATGCATGTAATCTTGTTGTGAAAGTTAGTTCAGGAATTTCAAGGTAGCATTTGTTTTGTTTTGTTCTTACCTTAGAGTCAGTTAGCAATCTGCTTTAAGTTAAGAGAATTTTGACTTATCCGTAGGGAAAAATTCTACCAACAGCAATAAGTACATTTATATTTTTGGTTACCTTCTTTGCCCTTTTGCTTGAACTTTGAACTGGATGGTGCATCCGTCTGTTTGCCTTTCTCTCTTTGCTTGTGAGGCTCGAATTTGGGCTTCTCCTTCTTTTGCTTTCCTTTACCATTCGAGATCTTGGGTCCTTGAACATATAGGGCTGAATATTTGGAGCTTATGGAACCCATTTGAATCAACTTGTCATGCTCTTTTGTGACGGACTCAATGAAGGCATTCAAGGTAGGCATCTTCCAATTCGGGGTAGTTAGCCAACCGGAATTGAAAGTAGAGACAAATACCGAATAATCTTTACCAAGCTTGCTGAGAATGGAGAGGATAAATTGTTTATCCTCTTTGATAACTCCACTGTTCTTCAACTGCAAGTTCAAGTTCTTGAATTTTGTGAAGAATTCATTAATGGTCTCGAAATTCTCAGGACTAAGGGCAATCAATTCATTCTCTAATTGAAAAGCCGTAAGCTTGTCCTGCTTGCCAAATAGTGTTTCAAGTTGCTCCCATATAGATTTTGGAGTCTTCAATCCGCTGAGATGGAAGTGAAGATCTTTGGAGATGGAGAGACAAAGAATACCATAAGCTTCATCAAGCTTGTTGTAGTTTTTGGTTCTATCTGATAAGTTGTTTGGCTCCAATTCAAGACCAAGAGTGACTCGGTAGTAACCTTTTGAACGTAATATGATCTCCATATCATCTTTCCAATCAAAACAATTGAATGGGGTGAGGATAGCCTTTGAAGAAGAGTATTCCATTGCTAGGAGCGAGTGCACACTGATGTAGAGAAGCTTGCAAGGGAAGAGTAGCGAATGCAATTGATGGATACAATGACCTGCAAATCACAATAAACCAAGAACAATGAGGTCGAACAATCCACCCTTTTAGAGTTGCATCACACCTAGGATTGGAGATCAAACAATGTTGAATGGGTCCAATGTATCAGATCTAGGAATTATGTGGAAACTCAACTTCCGGAGTGGTATTGGATGTATTTTCAAGCTTTGCATGCACAAGAGCGAATGCCCTTGAGATCTTTCATGCCAAAACTTTTTGCAATTTTTGTGCAATTCACTCAAATCTTCTTGTAGGAACACCTGTAGAAAAGAGATCTTGTCCCTGCAATGGCTCTGATACCATGTAAAATTAGTCACAACATATCTAATGAACAAGTAAATCAATCACAACAGATGAATATAGAAAATATGGTTTAAAACTGTGCAAAACATGCAGCAGTGCTCAATATCCCAGTAAGGGTGAATGATTACAATAAAATACAGTAACAATGACTAAGCAATTCGAATTGCCTAAGGAGGTCATTCGAATCACTGAATGGAGTAGCTTGACTCCAACTAGGAGTCCTCATCATCAATCGGTGGTGGTCATCAATGCACAAGAACCAATCATCCAGGTGTCAATCTGAGTCTAACTGAGTGTAACATGTGTAACTGAAGTGTGTAGCACTGATATAGGGAAGTGGGCTCAGTGGAGGGCGCATGGGAGGCTAATTGAAGTCAGAACAAGTCATCTAGTCAATCTGGAGGTCCAACGGAAGTGAAACAGTCAGTCGGGAGTGAAACTAGCCTCAAATCAGGGAGAATCGAAGCTAACTGAGTGTAACTGAAGTGGAACTGCAGTGGTAGGTGAAGAAGTGCGCCCTTCTCTGGAAATAGGTGAGAAGAGGGTGCCTTCCTAACTAGGAGGGCTAAAACTCTGAAGTAAGTGGCTCCCGGGTGCTAGAATAAGGTGGCTAAGGTGCTGGAGGCATCAACCTGGTTACTGGGATGCATGCAAAGTGCATGCAAACCCTAGAATTTGCATGCAAACCCTAATTGCATGCAAGATCTTGAAAAAGATGATGTGGATATCCGAACAAAGGATTGATTGTTTCCATTTTCTTCAAAGTTTATAATATGAAGTGATTCAAGTCTCTCCCGTTTTGGATTTTTGTGTTTTTTTATTTTTATGCTTTTTATTTTTATTTTAAAAAAGAATAAAGAATGTTATGATACATAGGAGGGAACAAGTGTTGCATGGGCGTACGCCTATTTTTCAAGGGCACAGGTTAGGCCAAGGCAAATATCCATATTGCAAACAAGGGCTAAGCTAGTTGTGCACACTCTTACAGCTGTTCCCTCCTAGGGTAGGCTATCTGAAGCAGGATCATGTGTCGACGGACGGTGAAGTAATACCATGTGACTGAAGTTATCCAATTTGGGGAAATGTCCAAGTAGGAATGGTTCAATGAGGTTTACTTCAGCTTGAGTCTTGTGAAAAATTCCAAAATCATAGATCATCATGAATCATGGTCTGTCTCAACCACCTGAGTCAAATAGTTCAAACTGTCAAAGTCTTCAAGTCCTGAAATCAAAACCATTTCACTACCCAACAGTTTCGTTAGAAACTGGTTCAAATGTGCATTTAATATCTAAAAAGTTAGCTAAAATTGGGGAATTATGCATCTTTCTATCATTCAAAAGGATACGGTATGTATGAATAAAAGATAAGTAAGAAATACTCATGATTTACCATATGCGTTTGTAGTGTAGCCAATGTATGAGAGGAGGCATCCCCTTTCAGCTTGAAATTCTAGAAGCTGTGAACCTTTAATATTTGATCTACTAGTTGTAGGTTAGTTTTGATGTCGAACTAGAAAATTTTCAAACAGTTTCCCATGTTTTCGAATTTTTCCAAATTTTTTCATTTTTTTATGAAAAGTTTTTTGGGTGTTATTTGTAAGAAAAAGAATCAAAAGGAGAAAAGTATTTACACTATTATTTTTGGTGTGTGCAAAATTTACACACTTTTTAGGTTATGATGCAAGCTAGGTTATTTCGGTTTTACTTATGTCCTTAAATGATGTGTTCAATTAAACTGGCCATGAAATAATGTACATGCTTGCTTTTTGGTATGATGTTAATGACTTAGATGCCAATCAAGTACATAGTTGGCCAAAGAATCAGCCAAACTATTCAAACTTCTAGGAACGTGTATATATTCAATAAACTCGAACTAACGCTCTAAAAGACGCACTTGTAGAAACTTTCTAAATAGTGTAGGATGTCGAACCTGATACTAACCATTTAACTGGGATACAACTAATTCTGAGTCCATTTTGACGATCATTCATCGGATACCAAGGGTGATAGACTCGACAAGAAGCTCAATGACTGTGCTATATTTTGTAACATTGTTGGTTGCAGATCCGAGAAAAATGCCTCGTGAACTAAGAACTTCATTATTAGGTGTGAAAACGACCCATGCAGCAGAAGCAATGTTCCAAGAACTACGGCTGGCGCCATCCGCATATCCCAAATATGTGAAAGATTCTTGTGCCATCTGCCAAAGTGACAATGCCAAGCAAGATAAGCGTGTGCCCGAAATAACTAATGTACAAAATTTTATACAAAGAATAAAACATAATACAATAAATGGTGTGAGGCATCAGTGCCTACGCGAAGTATTTATTCACGTAGAGACCATTTCTAATCTCCGACATGGGTTCCCCATCAAAATTGACCAATTCATAAGCTCCCTTTTTTAACACAATTTTGACAACAAGTGGGCCAAACCATTTAGCTACAAATTTCCCTTCTCCTATTTTATCTTGGTTTTGGTCATAAAATAAAACCATATCGCCTTCAGAAAAGACTCGGGGACGGGTAGACTTGTCATATTGTGTTTTAACCCTCTTCTTGTTTGCTTCTACATTTAGAGAAGCTTCCCTTTTAGTTTCATCCAAAGAATGGAGATGGAGAAGCCTTTCTTCTTCTGTGGAAGTGTTAGGTAGGAGTTCGACTGCTATATTTAATAATGGGATTTTGCACTCAATCGGAAACACAACTTCTTCTCCATAAACCAGTTGGAAGGGAGTAAATCCGGTTGCGGTTTTAGTAATCGTTCAGTAGGCCCAAAGAGCAGTAAACGACATCAACTGCCATTTATTATTGTTTTTATTAATTGTCCTTTGTAACATAGTTTTCAAAACCTTGTTAATGGATTCTACTTGTCCATTAGATTGAGGGTAATATGGTGAGGAAAAGTTCTGCCGCAATCCTAATCGGTCTGTAAGTTCATCCATACAAGAATTCCTAAAATGACTTCGCTTGTCGGTAGTGATCTCTTTGGGTACACCAAACCTTGTTATTACATGATTGAATAGAAAGTATGCTGTAGTTTTACCCGTGTAATTGAATGTAGGCATCACCTCAGCCCACTTGGTGAAGTAGTCCACTGCTACGATGATGTAGTGGTGGCCATCGGCTGAAGGTGGGTTGACTGTCATAAAATCAATGGCCCATTCTGAAAATGGACCCACGGTTACTACAAAGTGTAAAGGAGTAGGATGTGCACGCATTTTTCTTGTGTAAATTTGGCAAGGATGACACTTTTTGACAGTGTTCATGCAATCTTTTAAAATTATATGCCAAAAGTATCCAGCATGCAAGATTTTCTGGGCAGTTTCCAATCCATAAATATGACTGCCACGTGCCCCAACATGGAAATCATTCAACACTTGTTCAGCTTCATCATGTACTAAACAATGTCTTAATATCATGTCTATTCCTCGACGGTACAAAGTATCCCCGATGATGAGGTATCTTCGAGCTCTATGTCGAATGAAACGTCATTCAATACTAGAAAACTTAGGATCGATCCTTTGGGTTTGGAGATATATGATGATTGTTCCGTACCAAGGATCAGAAGTTGAAATGAAGAATACATGTTCATCTACCCAAGATTCAACAGATACAGTACCCTCCTTCTCAATGGGTAACTCAAAAATTAACTCAGCAATAGCTAACGATTTCTTGGCTTTGGAATTTTTGAATTCGAGGTCGAATTCTTGTAAAATTACTATCCATTTTGAGTATTTGCCACCAATAATATGGCGAGACAAAATGTGTCTCATGGGGTTCATTTCAGCCACTATGGTTTTTTTCCTTGGAAGTATGTGATGTCTAAATCATTGGACAGCATGGACTGCTGCCAAGGTTAACTTATCGACCTGGGAATATCTCAATTCAGGACCTACAAGTCCCTTACTAAGATAGTAAATAACATGTTCTTGAGATGATTCGTCCTCTTGTGTTAAGACCATTCCAATGGTGGAAGGAGATGCAGCCAAATATAGTAGAAAGTCTCTATTATAGTTCAGTGGACTAAGCACTAGGGCAGAGACCAAAGCTTTCTTTATTTGATCAAATGAACGTTGAGCTTGGTCATCCCATATGAATATTGCATCTTGTTTTAAGAGACGCATAAAACCTTTAGCTTTTTCAGCAAAATTCTCGACAAATCTCCTCAAGTAGTTAGCTTTCCCTTGAAGGCTTTGAAGTTGAGTGATTGTTTTCGGGGAAGGCAACTGAAATATTTCCTCTACCTTGATGGGATCAGCCATGATCCCCTTTTGGGACACTACAAACCCAACTAACCTCCCAGAGTCCACACAAAACATACATTTATGTGGATTTAACCTAATGTTGTACTTGCGGCAACGCTTGAAGATGGCTTATAAATGTGCACCATGTTCAACAGTCTTTTTAGATTTAGCTTCCAAATCATCAAGGTAAACCTCAATGATGTTCTTAATATCGTGAAATGCATAGGACATAGCTCTTTGAAAAGTAGCTCCGGCGTTTTAAGGCCGAATGGCATTTTTCGATATGCAAAAGTCCCCCAAGGGCATATAAAAGCTGTTTTATGTTGGTCTTCCTTTTTTTATCTGGATTTGGTTGTAACCAGAGAAATCGTCCATAAACGAAAAGATTTCATTCTCGGCACATTCATCAATGATCTGATAAATGAAGGGTGTGAAATAGTTATCCTTAGGACAAGCCCAGTTTAGATCTCTAAAATCAGTACAAACCCGGATAGTTCCTTGTTTTTTGTTAACTGGAACAGGATTGGATACCCAATCAGTCAAAGGAACATGATAAATGAATCCAGCTTTTAAACGCTTTTCGACTTCTGCTTTAATGGCAGCTGATTTCTTAGGGTTCATTGGACATAGTTTTTGCCGCACAGGTTTAACATTAAAATAGGTTTTGATCTCATGTTCTACGAAACTGGGGTCGATGGTTGGCATTTCTTCATAACACCATGCGAACACATCATGAAACTTTTTAAATAAAGCAGTGTAAAATCCTATTTCCTCAGGAGAACAATCTGCACCTATGTTGATGTGCTCAACAATGTCAGGTTTGATAGATATATCAATTCGGATGGTTTTCAAAAAAATTTCCAAATTACATTCCGAACTCACATTGTGTATTTGGACACGGCATTGGTACTCACTGATGTCATCATCGAAGTAAAAGTTTTTCGCCAAATTTCCTGCTAAACTCACATTGTGTATTTGGATAGGGCATTGGTACTTGTTGATGTCATCATCGAAGTAAAAAATTTCAGGTTTAAATTCTAATGAGTCAATCTTAGGAAGAAACGAGGATTTGTGATGCATATCCTCCCAGGGTCATTCCGAGATGTTCATGACCTCTAGGATGGCTTCATCCGAAGAGAAAGTATGATCTAGGAGATCATGTGTACTATGAGAGTTCAAGGCCCAAATAGGTGAAGTATAGGGATCATATTCCTCCATCTTGGGAGGATTTTGATTCGGTTCTACCGAAGCCATTTGAATAGCTTCATAAGCGAGATCTACGACAGAAAAGGGAACACTACTCTCTGTTTCCTCAAGGTGTGCAGAAGTATGTGTATTTCCATCATTATTTTCATCTAAGATGTTTTCTTTGGAGGTTCCAACTAATTAGGTGGAACCAACCTCCGATGTGGAGTTAGAAAAAACTGTTAATGGAAAGTACACTTCCGATGAAATGGTGAAAACTAGAGCAGTGTTAGGGATCAATATTGGTGGTGGGATTGCAGAATTTCCCATATGGGATGAATATTTAAACATTCCTACCCCAATTTCCTGAATCACCGTCGTTGAATCCCCTACAAAAGGTACATTTGAGTGGAGACCAGTTTCAAGTGCGCAGTAATCTGGTTGATCGACTGTAACAATATTCCCTTGGTGGGGGAAACGAATGACTCAGAATATGGAAGATACTACAACCGTCATCTTATGTATCCCAGCATTCATCATTCAATATATTCAATTACAACATGCACAGAAGATTAGATTTCTACTGGAACAAAATGATTTAAACGTTGATTGGTTGAAACATATGAATCTATATTGGGCAATGGAGTCGCATTAAACAAACTTTGAACATTTATTTACAAATTATTTGCAAATGCATTTACACAGGGGCAAGGTAGCAAACAACTTGTAGTCAAAGTGATTTTAATTGGTGAAATAGAAGATAAAGAAAGAATCCATCGATACAAGGCATACGATAATGAATCCTATACCAATTTTAGTAGAAATCATTTGTGCAATACTTGGAATGAGATAAACAGAACATAATTGGTATGAAGTTTGCTTAACTATAACACTGCGCCAAGTATGAAAAGATATTACAGACTGGAAATAGCAATGCAAGATACACAATACACAAGAGAAAAAGAAAGAACATACTATAGGACCAATTACACAAGAATCCTTGAAAAACACTGGCTCGGCTCTGCAAAATTTATTCAAAATAGATCATAATCATCTTACAGAACAATACAAAGTTTCAAAAATATTTCAACCCTTCTGTCTTCAATTACAATGAATTTATAGATGCCCCTCAAGCCCTAGGCTTGGCTTTCTTCTGAACAGAAAAAAGTTGCAATTTACTGGACACCTAATTGACAGCTAATAAAGGCGTATTTTCCATTACAACTTCAAAACAGACACAGGCGGTATAGGCCTAACCGCTTTTTACATTCACTACCTATTTTACTATATGACCAACTACTTTAACAAAAACAAAACAAAAATATAACAACTCCAGCTTGGTGCTTCCATTCCCGCTGGATGCTTCCATTGGTAGAGTGCTTCGCTGCTGCCCTTGAGCTCTCCACCCGAATATCAGAAATATCTAAGACTGGACTGCTTCCTGCCAAGTATCTTTCACCATTCATGATGGTGCACTGTAGAAATGAAAAATTACACATAACAGACCAGCCACGGCCATACCGGCTTCCAAAACTAGGTTTTCGGACCTTCTAAGTCTTTCAAAATTGGAGATAAGGAGTGTACTTACGTAGAAAAAACATACTTGTTGGGTGGTGAGATGAAAATAACGTAAAGATGCCACCACCTTAGTCCTGGGCTTTCACCTGACCATACCAATCAAGAAAATCACCTTCATTGAAGGAAAACTTTGTTTCGGCTTCTTTCGGTGGGAGAGCAGGTGGAACCCCTTAAGTGGGGAGTATTAAGTCCCTGATAATGTCCACACTCTGGTGGTCCTTCTGCTCGGCCTTTTCATGGGTTTCTTTCCTCCTTTTCTGCTGCTAAAAACTCCATCCAACAATATACATGTCATTTCTTGGGCTCTTCTGATTCGCGGACGGGACCGTCTGCCACATGGTCAAAAACTACAGGGGGTAGAGGAATATGCTCCTCCTCCATCTCAGTTAACACATGCTCTGGTACAATTACTACTTCATCTCCCTACTCCCTCTCCATGCTCTGATACTACTGCAAAATACCTAAATAGACGAAACTGGCCACCTTGCCAGAATTCGACGTGAGTTGAGAGTCCAGGGAATTAGGTTTATAACAAGCGATAACGACAGCACCCCATGCGAATCATTTTGGTATGATTTCTCTTACTAGACCCTCTGAATGATTCATCATGATGACTGAAGCTACGACTGACGCAAGACACGTTTGGTCGTGCTTTTCGGGTCAGACAGATAGGACACTTGACAACGCTAAGGTGGCTCAGCCCACGTGTCCATCAATGACTTGCAGCGAAGATGTCTTTCACCTGTGAAAACTCATGATTGGATCAGAACTGTAGATTTCAGCCTCCGTGGCTTTCAATTTAGCGGCATACATCTCCAATCCTGACCATTGGATGATGCACCTTTACTGACTACTGTGATTTTGGGTGTGCTTAACATGCTGATGATTAAAATCACCGCCGTTGTTCTGGACCATTGATCTATCTCCATTAGATCTATGTCGTTGCAAAGAGCATGACATTTAATCCAATCACGGTGATTTGGAATGCAACTTTTTTCTGCGCATGTTAGATTAGCGCCATCCCCTTTTTGCCATAGATCTTCGTTTCCGTTGATCTATGCCGTTGATTTCTTTAGGAATCTTCCCATTGGTTAATACTTCTTCCGCGCTTGTAACATTTCCACTTAACTTTGCGCAAAAATATCAGGGCCATGGATCTCCGGGGTAATTTAATTTGTGCCATCCCTACATAATTCTATTTGCTGCTGGCGTATTAGCCTGCCATTAGTCCCCTGATCACCATTGAAACCTGGATCTTCTGAATATTCCCTCTCGTTTTACCAAATCCACTGTATTTAGCTCTGATCATTTTCCCTAAGGGATGCGATCCGGGAACTCAGCTTCTTTTGAGGAATTATCCCAATCTCGCAACTCTTTTTTCTTCATAAAAACCCTCTTCAAATCTCGGCACATTCCGAGTGCTAACAAGATGTTTAATTTCCAATCCACCCTACAATTTTGGCTTGTCATTTTAGCCCTAGGTCCCTAGGGTGTCATCTCCTATCTCCTTACTAGTGGACTAAACTTGCCTGATGACCTGCAAAAAATTAATCAGTACAGAGGTTAGGGTTTACTGATTAACATTTTCCATTGCTAGAATAATTTTGGCCTTCCTGAAAGGGATATCTTTGGCTAGGGAGAGTTTGGTCAAACACTCAAAAAACTCAGGTAGGGTTGACCTACCCTCACTGCTACTATAATAGACCTCTCTACTAGGACACACAGTCTCCTTTACTGTGGGTTAAATATAGTCACATTTATTATTTCAAATTAAAAGTCTGTATACTTCTACTGTTGATAGTACAACTGCTAATGATAATGTTATGAATTAGACAAATATTAATGGTGAGCTGTAAGTGCTGATTATTATTTGCATTTCGTTTGGACTATGAAGGCCGTATCTTACTGTTGCTGCCATTGTTGGTTAGGGAAGCCTTGTTTTCAGACCCTTTATTCTCCTGAAAGCAATATGAGTGGAACAGTTCTGAGGCTTTTCTTCTAAACCTTTATCATGAGATGCTAAATCAAGTTTGCACTGTCAATTATTACTAATTAGCAGCAAAAGTTTGAATAGCATTATGGTTTATATCTATACTCATGAACAATGATTTTGATAAATAAAAGGGTATAATTATAGCAAAATATATGTATGTTCATATTAAGGTGTTAAAGTTCCACAGGTGAATACTGATATCTCCTTTTATTTGCTAGTAACTGTTGATACAAATGACATATTTGATACTGGTAATAACAATTTACTTACCTTGCAATTGAGTGGATGCTATTGTTGAATGATAAACCATATGGCATATTGTTAAAGTGTAAGTAGAGGAAACCTATTGGATGCCATTGTTGATCTGAGTGGAAGTTACAGGCTGCTAATCAATTGTCATTGATTAATGTCTTTCCTTGGTTTGAATTCTAAGGTTGTTATATCTTGATATATCATTGACATCTTGCAATAACAAGCATTCTTATCTAATACTAACAAATAATTGATGATTGTACTTCTTACTGCGAGCTTGCATTTCATGTTGATCAAATGCTAAACAATTGTATTAGTGGGCTAATTATGCTACAATATCCATATTGAACAGATACTTGATTGATAAAACTTCTCTAGTATGTCTTCCTCATTCTCTGTTTGACTCCATTGAAGGCACTGATCTACGCTATAAGGTGGTTGGAGGTACTTGTGTAATTGTGATTGACAGGTTTACTAAAGGGCTTTCCCCTTGGGACAACACTAGATCCCGAAGAAGTTGAGGGAGTGGGAAAAGGTGACAGTAGTCCAACTCTCTTCTATGATAGCCATTCACTAGCATAAGGAACAAATTGGTGTTGCAATCTTTGTCTGCTAGTTTTAATGGTAACAAGGAGAAAGGTTTGGGTTTATGAGGAGACAAGGAAATCCCCTTTTCTTTTTGGTTAGAGGTCTATTGAAGACTACGGGAAAAAGCGATGTCATAAATATGTACATATAAGTTCAAAGCATGGAATAAGTATGGTCCCAAGTCACAATACAAAGAAAAAGGAAATCCAAAGCAAATAACTGGTGTGCCCAATCCAAATTCCGATGAATACTTTATTGGTATGTTGCTTGCACAATATTTTGACAATCTTTCCATTCAAGTCATTGATTCTTTGAATTCCTAGATGAGGGATGACTTGCAAGAAACCCCATATCCTCTAGTTGATAGGATGGAACCCTCAACCCCTTCCTTATCCCATATGATTTCTGAAAACCCTTAGTGTTCCATCCTTTCATAAGATTCACTCAAAGTCTCTTATGAAGGGTTCTTCAAAAACTAGTTGAAAAATGCCCCCATTCAAGGAAAGAAAGGTAGAATCTTAGATTCGCCAAGCCATTAGAAGTGGAATGTGAGGGGTCTGGAGTTTTAGGGGGATTAGGGCAAGATGCAAGCCATATTTGTTCAATCACTTAGAGGAAGTCCTTCCTCTCATTATCTTAAGAGAAAGTAGAGAAATAAATACATAAGGGAAATTTGAGAACCATAGTCGGGGCTCTTAGATGAGATAATTTTATTAATGTCCAACAAATGATCACAAAGGTAGGTCAATGGGACTGTTTGGTACCATGATGTCAATACAAAGTGGGGGCTCTAAGGCCACTCCTATAAAATAAAAATGCATAAAGAAAACTATGAATCTAACCTAAAACCAAAAGGTGAACTCCAAAGATGGAGAGTCGATCTATGAAAGAGATGTACAAAGAAAATGGATCTAATATCTGTGATCCAAGAGGTGTAACTCTATCATGTTTTTTTGGAACCATCTCTCTAACATCCAAGGACTAATGAAGGAAAATCAAAATAGAGTTCTATTTGGAGGATGACCTAAAAGTGGAGCTAGACTGGGTAATGCACCACTGCCTAAGGTGGGGGTCCTGTTGATGTGACTTGGAAGAAATCATTAAGCCGTTGGTATGGGGTCGATATTTTCTATGCACCGAGGAATGAAAGAGATGGAGGTGGTCACCCGCATCCAAACTAATTTGGGGCTAGAAACAATATTGTCATTTGTCTATCTCTTGGTACCCTTGGAAGATGGGAACACCGAAAAGAAGGAAGTAGTATACTGAGGTGAGGATGGTACAGAATGTGATAGTGATTGGAGGATGAGGGAGTGAAGCCAAAAGTGCAAGTAAAGAGATAGGAATCTCTATTTAGGATACTTGAAGAAATTGTTCAGAGTTTGGAGCTCCCTTGGGAGAAGCTCCCTAAAAAGGCAATGGAATCTCCCTCGATTCATGTAGTAAATTGAACAATGGAAATGAAGTGCTCCTCGGTCTCAACTTCTTGAAGGTGGAAAACCTAGAGGATCTTATCTGATCGGTCAATATCGTAATTAGTCTCCACCCAAAGACAATGAGAACCCACTCTAATCTATCCTAAAGAATACATGAGCCCTTATATGTCGCAAAAGTGAGACACTGTTTACACACTCAAACCAACATTGCTTTCTTCAATGGAGATTTGGTGCAACTTGTAGACACTATGCCCATTGTCACCTCATGTATGTGCCTCTCGCATAGATTGGTTCATGCCAACTACAGGGGGTATCCATAACTATGTCTACAACTTGTTAGTTAGTTTGCAAAATAAGAAATGGATGTAGCTAAGTAAATCTCTATGTCGAATCTAGAACTAGGAGGGAAGAATCAGAGAATACTAGTGTCTTTCAAGGGTTGATGTGGCAGGGAAAATTTTAGGGATCCATAATTTTATTATAAGTGTAGAAATCTTGGCAAATCTTACTAATTCTTAAATTTCCAACCATAAAATGTGGGACAATGTTTTTGTAAAAATATTCAATTTCTATGGGTTTTATATGTTTTTGAACAATTTTGGTGATGTTTAGAATAAAATATTTTTATCCCATGGAATTTTGGCGAATAATTTTAGAAAAAAAATGGAAATTGAAAAATATATTATTGAATTTTTTTAATAAAAAATTAATCCATTGGATAAATTTCACTCCTAAAATTTTCCCTTTGATGGGCTCAAGGGTGGGCTAGAACAATCATCCGATGAGGGATGGAGAACAAGGGAGAGGCTTCTGATATGGGAGAATCTTGCCACAAAATGGGTTGAAACTTGAATAATTGGGTTTGGGTTGATCACCACTTTGTCCTATGTCAAAGTCTGGATAATACCTCAGGGGTTTTGTTGTGTCAATGAAATTATGGGCACATACCTGCTGGGAGTTAGGTAGGCTTGTGCATGAGTCACGATCCCAACATATTTGTCTCCTAAGTTCAAGTTGTGTTTTTCAAGGTTTTATCCATCCTTAGGGATATGATACTAAGGAGTTGATTGATTTTGCAGTTAAAAGCATCATTAGTGATTGCGAGGATCTCAACATCCCTCAGGGGCATGCTGTCCTCTTGTGGAGCCACTGTTAATAGTCAAATCTATCCAAAGATGTTTACAATACAAGTAAACCTTCCATGCTTATTAAGACGAAGGAAACCCTGAACAAGTGGATTGATTACTACCAGGTCTGACTACGCCATCTCATCCTCTGCATCATCTTTGAAATGTTTGGATCTACTCCCTACTCATTCATATTGAAACCTGTGCAAGAAGTTCCATCCCAAGCTACTTTTGTCAACAAAGATACATTACAAAAGCTAGCATTCAAGCATCTCTCAGTGCATCACTACTTGTACCTCTATATCAACAGCTGCAAATCCTACTGGTGGGCATTATGATAAATAAAGGCCACTAATGTACAATGTAGCATTTTCTCTTGCAATTCTTTCCGGGTTTGACCTGGTATATGTCATGATAGATGAGACAGATGATCAAACATATCCATACTGCATTCATCTTGTTAGAGTTTACCAGAAGTGTAAAGAAACATGTCTCCATCTTTTACTACTTCCCATATTCAATGATACATTGTTTATGCAAAGACCCCTAAGCTAAAGCTAGGTACCAAGGCCAGAAGTGACCTAGTTGTTTCATATGTATCCTTACCGTGAGGTGTTTATGAACCTTCTAGTTGGGTTGCTAGGTTGGAAGTCTTGACTATAGGGGAATTTTTCATCCTCTAGGAAAAAATTGATTTGATCTTGAATTTTTTTCTCTTCCGAATATCATAGGTCTTCTCATCAGCTTGATGCTTATGGGATGTATTTTTTGTAGATTCTTCATCTTAAGTCAGATGCGATTATTATGGTTTATTTAATTTCAAATATGTCTAATTCTAAATTGGGTTGAGGCATTATCCTACTTGGAATTAAATTTGATTACGTTGACTTTCTAGTATCTTAATAACCTACAATGCATGATGTCTACTCAGACAGTGACATTGGGAAAAATATATATGTCAACATTCAAGTTTCTAATTTTTTATGAGTTACTTGCGTGGACAACTATTATTCTAACTTAGTAGAGCTTGACTGTAGAGAAAGAAGGCTTGGCTGTCAACAGGAAGCAACAAACCTTGAAAGAGCTTCTTATACAGACTACTCATCATAATACTGGTGTTCGCAAAGGTATATATTTGACCACACAATCTAATATTTTGCAGTTGTTATGGTTGGATCAGTTCTTTACATTTGAGCTTAGTAACTTAGCAGGATCGTCTAGGAGAAGCATGTTGCCAAACTTATCAGTTTACAAATAATTTTTTTATAGTCTTAGAACTTCTTTACATGATCTGTCTAGGCAAAATGTCTTTGTTTGAAACATCATCAGATCTTCTCACTTCTAATTTTGTACTAATTTTCCTTTTGGAAATGCTGAGCTTACCAATACTGCTTTGTATAGTTTCAGGACTATTGAATTATCACTCTAGGAAAAATGCGTCAATTGTACTTTATCAATCCTGCTTTACATACTTCATGAGTCATGACAACTTAATGACCCCTCTAAAAGATGTTATTTTTTTAGTCTAATATGGCTTGGTGAGAGCTATCGCTTATGTTTTTCTAGGAAATATATTTTGAATGATTTATTATTTACAAAATAATTTTTGATATTCACAAATGAAAATAGTGGAATTGAATGGAACCAAAGACGAACCCAAATTCTGCAATAGCCTAGCCCAAAATGCACTAGAGAGAGGAAAATGCTCAAGCACAATTGCAATACATAAGAGCTGCACAAGTGGCACATGAAATAAAGAAATTCCAATCACTAGAGAATTACGAAGATGTAGGTTCCCATAGGCGTAAAAATATTTGTGAGAGAGATCACAAGGTGATAATGTACAAATGAGAGTTGTGTATTTATTGTCCTGATTGAGATCCTACACACACGGCGCACATACCCAAGTGTGGTAAATAACATGACCAAGGTATTGGCAATGCATAAACCATATAACTAGAATAGTGTGTACTTGTAGGATACTTAGATAGAAAAATAGTGGCCTGGTGACATTGGTGCAAATCTAGATTGGTTGGTTCCATGTGGAAGAGCTCGAAGTGCTGGTCGTCCTGGTGTGAACGGTTTCGGAAATGGAGTTACAGTTTGTCTATGGCATCAATTGGAAATTTGGGTGAAATGAGTATAAAATAAGGGTGGGGCCCACTTTTTGAAATCATTTGTACTTTGTGCCACTGACCCATAAGAGTGATTTTTTAGCGTATCTGGGAGATCCGGTGCACCGTTCATCAAACCGTGAGTTCCAAGTACGCCTCATCCTTGTACTCTTTACTTTCATCTAGGTAGACTTATGCTTTAGGGGTTCCTAGGGTGGCTAGGGCACCTGTTTAATCCTTTTGGGACTACCATGTGGGATTTTGATAAGATATCGCATGGTAGCGTAGCATTTTTGGGGAATCTCGTGCTGCTATAGTGTGAGATTTTCCTAAAATCATGCAAGGGGTAACACGCTCGATAGCGTGGAAATAATGCATTGTGTCGTGTGTAACATGAGACATAAATGCTTCACTCACACGCTGGTTCTAATGTGACTGTTCTTTGAACTTTCACGTGGCCCATGCAGTTGAGATGTATATCTCCCACATGCTGGTTCCGCGTGGATGAGTAGTGTTTCGGCCGCACTAAGTGCACAAATGTTGTATGATTTCGCGCTACACACAAAACTTCTTAGGGAAGGTTACTTGATGTTTTTACAAGGTTAATGGGTGATCAATTCCTTGTGTAGGTGGTTGATGGCTAGTGATGGTGCACATCCGATATGTTGAGTGGAGAGAGAGAGAGTATGATGACCTCTGGTAGGTTGTGTTAGCCGACCGAGTGATGATCGAGTCCTTACATGATGCTGGGATATTGAAGTTCTTCAAGTTCCCTCTGATGTGGTTGGTCAATTATCTTTTACGGTAGTTAATGGACATGTGGGTCCCTAACCAAGGAGTGTTACATGTGGGAGGCGAGGACTTGAGTATCATGACTCGGAATATTTACTTCTTGATGGGACTGACACCCCGACAGGTGAGGGAGCCCCTCCCTCCATAGATGGTGAGGGAGACAATCCACACATTAGTTGATCGGTACTGCGGTGGTGACCAAAGTTCTTTGAACTCTGGTGGATTTTTGGTGAGCCACTTGAGGGATCTACCGGTGGAGGCTATTGCAACAACCATTGTTTGTGCATTGGGGGCCATGTCCCCCAACCAGATCATAAAGGTGATAGCTCCATTTGGTGTAGAGGGTGATGGCTGGTCGGTCCGTGGCATGGGGTTTGTTGATGCTATAGTCGATGATGAAGCAGATGTTAGATTTGCATCAGGGTAGCAGGTGATGCACCTTCTGCTACGACAATATGTTGTGCACCTACTTCTTCGAGCGCTACCCATCGTTGCAGCCACAGGTAGTGGTGCCACTAAAGGCTCCACAAGAGCCACGGATGGTGTTTTGGGGGCATGTTATTCCTCATGCTAGTGGCGGGCCCATGGTGGCCTAATATACACCACATGTGCTGGATGTATGGGAGGGATGCATAGGCTAGTTAGAGAGATATCCTTGTATCAATATGGAATTCCAAGGAGATATGGAGTTTCCCGTTCCTACTGGCAGTTTCGATGCAACTGGTATGATTTTATGGTTTTGTACTTTTATCATATATATGTGTACATACTTATATTTCTGTACATTTATGATATAAATATTTAACCAATATTGATGATGGTTTCCTCCTCTTTGATGCAGATGTAGGTCTTGTGAGGCCACCTCAGAGACCGAGACCGAGGAGAGATCAACCGACCAGTGGGGCTGGACATGTAATTGGCATAGCACATTTGGCTGAGGGTGGTGCTTCCAGAGTATGAGGAGCCAATGCTGGAGGAGCTGCGACAACGGGGTAATTTTATTGAGACCGTATAGCCGTTGTGATAGCCAACTAAAAGTGGCAGTTTGGTAGTATATCAGCTGGGGTTGATAAGCGAGATTGGGATGAGCTTAGGATGATGATGTGGAATTGACACTTCACCTACCAGCTAAGTTTGGTCTAGCTTGGTGGATGATAATGCAACAGGTCTTAGTTTTGTGCCATGTGGCATGGGAGGTGTAGGGAGGAGTGACCCCGCCTCCATAATAGAGGTTGCTGCAGGGACCAAAGCCGGCGCGAGGGGAGGTTGTGCATCCACTAGTTATTTTGGGACTCCGATATCCTCCAACTAGCGGGGAATCTTGATTCTTTTTGTATAGGGTTGATGAGCCCCATTTTTGTATGTATACATTTTTAATGAGCTTATTAGAGGCAAGTTTTAGATGTATCCCCTATAAGGCTTCTATGTATATGCCCTAGGAGGGCCATTTTTTGTACATGACACATATATTTTTTGACCATATATATATATATATATATATATATACACCGTTTTAGCGGAACATGATGTATGCATCTCTTTATATATGTGATGTATGTGTATTTTGATTTATGTTGCCTATGTGTTGATTTGATGCATATGTAGTAGTGTATGATAGAAAAAAAAAATTGGGCATGTGTTATCGACTGTAGGACTTGTGATGATGAGATACATGTATGTGTAGTCATAGGTGAAACACATGAACATATTTATGTATGATTGATATGCAGGGTTATGAAGTCGATTGATGTATTAGGTGCCAATTCAATACCTCATTGGCGACAGAGTCAACGAGTGCATTGGTGTTTCTCGGTATATTTGTGAAAGGTATGGTTTCAAACTATTGAATGAGAAGGCACACACACACTTCTTTTAGAAGAGGAGCGAGTTGCGGACACAGAACAAATTATTCAACTGCGATACGACAAGTTGTGAGTCGAGGTGCACTTGTAGATGGTGAATTCCTAGGTGTAGGGCATTGCTTAATAGACCTATTACGGCATCGTACTATTCTTGGTTGTTTGTTAGTGCCCCCAAGCACACTTTGCCAGTGTGGTGGAGTGTATGGGAAGGGGAATATATAACCTAGGAAACAAATGCTAGATGTTTGGACCATCGACTGGCACTGCCCACATATCCTATGTAGATATCTTTCTAGGAGGTCATATGCATTTGAAGAAGAGCGATAGTTTACTTAGTTTAATTCGAGATAGTGAAACTAAAGTAAATTTTTTAACACAAAATAAGAATATCAACGGCTGGTGTTGGATGTCTTGTTTTTGTTGAGGGGATACAAACCCCCTTTTGATTTGTTAGTTTTTTGGGATGCTTGCAGGTGGTATGTGTCTCTGTCGGAGGACGAGGAATCACTGCAAGTGTGGACACCGGCTAAAGGATATTTAGTTTCGATGGTATTTGGTAAGTTTGATATTAATTCCTCAGTTGGTGACCTTTATGGGTGTAATTTTCCCTTTTAATAAAATTTCCCAATTGCTCAAATTCACCAAATCTCAACTCTTAAGTATATGTATACAACTGATTCCAAACTCCTCCAAATACTTTCAAACTTGGTGAGGAAGGTCATAAGGGGTCATGGGACACATTAACACATATATCATACATATAATAAACTGATATACCCAACCATGATTTTCAATTTTCAAGGGAAGTAGTTTCAGGACAAGACTAGTCAATTTGGGAAGTGGAAATCCCCTTTAGGTCTTGGAACAAATCTCTTCCAAACACTGTACACCCTTCACTAATGATGGGTATGAGAATTGGATCTGTTATTATACATTAATTAAAGTATATTTTCAGCATTATATGTGGGTTTGGGGTCGAATAGGTGTCCAAGAGAACTCGAGGAATTTGCTAGTGATTTTGAGGCTCAAACCCCCAAGGGTAGATGGCTCCAAATAGCTCCAAATGATCTCAAATTGTAGCAGAAGGTGTATGGATGATTTTAAAACATAATAAGGGTGTTTATAGGTTCCTTCCAACCTTCAAATGACTTCTGAAACTCACTTTGGTAATCTGGTCAATGTAGGGATTTTTACTAGCAAATATTGGTTCAAATCCTGTTAGGGTAAATGACAAGTTGGCTCTCCCAATGCAATAGAACCCTCTCGAAATTTTGAACAGAGGCTGGTGACATATAAAGGAAATAAATGATCTCTCATATGAATCATAATTCAGCTTTTGATATCTGCTACAACTCTCTCAAATCAGATATAGAATTGCTAGTTTCAACATAAGGGGAAATGGTAAGCAATCTTCACTAAATGTTATGAAACTCAACCAAATGCATCCAAATTCTTGTCTAATGAACATGAAACTCTTTGAACACGTAAATGAAATTCCATTTATCCACAATACATCATTCATTCACTTAACCATTCTAATTTATCAACATATCATTGACTTGCAACAAGGTAGTGGGGAAAATGGCATTGTTTGTTCTTTAATGAGCAAGTTTACATAGTATTTCTTGGAATATCAACTTGTGGCTCTTCTGAGCATGAAATATAGAGAATATAAATAATATTACAAAATAATTGGGAATCATAAGCTCCCCCCAAAGAGAATAGTATCTGACCAAAGGCGCAATTCCTCAAGGATCAAGAATATGCATAGAAAACTTGAAATGGTTGAAGAAGCAAGCTGAACTATAAGTGACCATGATATTCCCTGTAGATTAGACCTACAACAAAGGACTCCATTGAATCTCCAAATTAAAGTTCTGAATGGCCTTTCCAATTACCAACTAGGATGGGAATCTTTCACCCTTGAAATTGGTGCTAAGGCAAGTAGAGTAGCACTCCACTAGCTCTTCTCTCCAAATGCAATTGCAATTTCTAAAAATGATCAAAATATGCCTTGATTATTTTTTATTCACATTTATAAAGTTTCCAAGCTCTCTATGGGTCGAATTTCTTCCAATATATGCATTCCAACTCAAGTTGGGAAGAGATTCCAAAGAATGCCACTTGTACAACAATTCCTAGTCTCCCACTTCCACCGAATCACATGTGGAAGCATCTTAGCTGCCCTCACTCCCTTGAGCGCCCTATTGGAGGATATGTTTAGCCCTGACATGTCATATATGTCATATGTCAGGCATCAGGTCTGATTTGTGTCATAGGTGTCATAGCATCTTCATCATTGTTGTCATAGAAGCTAGGGAATCTAGCCCAGGTTTCACAATTCTCTAAGATGCCTCTTCCTCTTCCATGGGAGTTACTCTTCCACTCCAATTCGACCTTGGATGATTCATGCCATTAATAATACCTCTTGAACTCCCCCAAGTATTTTAACCTTCACCTTTAATGAAAGTGGCACAACTTCTGTGGGAGGGGTGACTGATGATGTCACTGATGTGGTGATCACATTAATGGATTCTACTTCTTGGTGTAAGAAGGGAGGTTCCTCAATTGTCACTTGAGTGAGATGAACTATTGCTAATGCCTCTCGACATCGATGTATTTTGGGGGAAATGGTGCATAAAGTGCCCATGATGAGCACATATGGAACACATGTGATTTGTACACAATGTTTTGGTCTTAGATTCGGGCAGGGGATGTGTTCCCCCTTTTACCTTAGTGGAGTGTGGGTGATTCTAACGTGGGTGTTATGCAAATTCCTTAGCTCTGGTAGAGTAGGACATAGATTGGTTGCATGGCCTTGCTTCCCGCAAAGAGAACACGACGGTGTGATCCTTTGATTAGGAGTATTGATCATAACTGGGGATTTTAACTCCCGATGGTCGATGCCCCTTGTTTAGGATTCATGTTTTCTACTAAATTAGATGTAGGGTTAGGTAATAGGGTACCTTTCAACTTCGGTTGTTTGGTTCCCCCCATTGGTGGTCTTAGTAACGACTGATTGTGGTGTAGTTGCAGATGTCATAGGTTGGGTTGTTGTAACTGAATGTGTTACGAGCCTCGCAGCCATACTAGCTGAAATAGGGACAAAACCATAATGAGCGACTGGTTTGGAAGTCATCCCTGGGAAGGGTGGTGTAAGGTACCAAAACGGGATTCCCAAAGTTATCCCATGTAGATTTAACTGATCCATAACCGACGTCCCTTGTACACCCATATGGGAGGATATAAGAATGAGATTTGAAAAATAGGTGGTATCGATGGACTCAACGTTTGTTCAATGCCATGACTTAGCGGTGGTACTGATGACGATGTTGAGGTGGAGGTGGCTCCATTTTCAGCAGTGAAAATTGATCGCATTAGGCCATTGGTCGATGCAGGGATCTTAGTTGGTGGTCTCATATATGCTCCTAAAAAATTGGAGTTGTTGTACATACCGGGGGCAATGTCAACATATGGTTGATCATCACCCAATACAGTTGGTAGGAGGTTCTCAGGGTTTATCATTCCTAGTATGGTATCCATTAGAACTGTTGTGGAAAAAAATTGCACAAGTGCACTCTTCCAATTGGTAAGGGGATAAGCCTTGTAGCTTGTTGCAAGGCCTCAATCCTTGGATACCCTTTTGATGTGGTTTGGTATTCCTCCAAGTGATCTTCAAAAAAAACCAAAGATATGCTAAACCACTCTTGTATTTCCTAATGGAATAGTTGTACTACACCTAGGAGGTATGGGATTCAAGGGAAGCCAACAATATCCCTTGGGGAGGCCTTTCGTGTCCAAACAAATGCTAAGTAGATGGAAGAACAATGGAGAGAAACACTTGCCCCTAGATGGAATGTGACAAGGGAGCTTGCAAATGCTTACAATGGTAGGAAATGGTGGGCTATGAGGAATCTCCAACTCAAATTCAATAGCGTAACCTTGCTACGATTTTCTCTCTACCAAATGCATGCCAATGGATTCCTTCTATATTCCAATAGGTGGCCATCAAACAACTAGATCCAAATGCGAACTCTCCTCCTTCATGAACTAGTTCCAAGGCACACTAGGAGGGATAATAAATGCCACCAAGTCTGTGAGGACCTGAATTCGAATCCTTGGGGAGGATTGAGCCTTTAATGCACCGCTAAGAGTGAGTGGTCCCGTTGTTTGGACAGTAGCACGGCTATCTAAGGAAAATCCCCGCGGGTGTAGCATGGGCATTGTTCTGTTAACATATGCTATAGCGTGGGTAAACTGTGTAATACCTATGCTACCCTTTGTTTTGACTATTTCTTGGCACTTATGGACTCATGCTATGTTTTGTATCTATTGAGGATGCCTATGGTGAGATTCATTCTTTATGTTAATGATGCTTTACTGGATGAATCGCTCAAATGTCGCATGTGTGTGAATTTTAGGTGTTAACAGTAGATGGTAAACGAGGATTAAAACTTCAACGTCTTACATTTTGTCCAAGTTCCTGTATGCAGGATATAGTATCTTGATGATGCCAAAAATTCATCATTTGAGATGTACCTGGTAGGAAGTTGAGGTGGAGCTGCTGCCACATTTGATGGCATACCAAAGTCGAAAATATCTTGTCCTAAGGAAGTACTCCAAAATGGAGCAGATGGACCAAATTCGGTTGCTACTGGGTCATCTGGAGGTCGTGTAAATATCCAATCTACAGCTCCTAAATACCCTTTGAGTGAATGGTGAAAAGAGGTATCACACGAAGAAGGTTGTTCTACCAACAATGGTCCCATGGGATTGGTGATAGGTGGATTTACAAGGGGAGAATAATCTCCTCTTGATTCAGTAATTGGGATCCCTTCTTCATGTGGGATAGATGTAGTAGGTTGGTGGACCATGGTTTCCCCTGCATTTCCTTCCCCGAGGAGGGGAAGCTTAGGTGACAAGCCTTGTATTTTGTGAGATCCCCTCAAGGGTTTCTCATCCAAAATGTCTAACAAAATATCTCCCTACAGGTATTCTAAACAAAATACACACTGCAAGTCCTACTTAAACTAAAGGTCGCAAGAAAACTTATGTAATAGGTGGGATAAAAAATCCAGATCCTCATGGGAGTGTCAAGTCATCGCAACTCGGGATATACTGTAGGTTCCAACAGTAATAATCAGACCAATTTTTCATAGCACTAACCAGGGAGGATTAATACTGTACCCCTGAACGTATTACCCGACTACCTAATAGTACGTGCGTAGTATCTCCCCGAGTGTTTTTCTCAGTGCATTGCAACAACATGATGACAGATAGTTTACTCGGTTGGTTTCAGGATCCTAAAAGGTGTTGGAATATTCTCACCATCATTTTTGTATTTCCTGACTACCTAACAGTACATGCATAGTATCTCCCCGAGTGTTTTTCTCAGTGTATTGCAACAACAGGATGACCGATAGTTTACTCGGTTGGTTTCAGGATCCTAAAAGGTGTTGGAATATTCTCACCATCATTTTTGTATTTTGCATGCTTGCATGAATTCTACATGCATCTGCATGCAAATGCATGCATCCAGTCATTAGTATGATAGTCTCCCAGCACCTAGTCCTCAGTGTTTCAGTCCCAAGAGCCTGTTTCTGCTTAGTTATGTCCCTCCTAGACACAGATGCACCCTTGTTTTCATCATTGGAGTACAAGTGCACCCTCTTCCACCTATTTAGGATATTATTCAGTTAGTTCCATGATTAGTGTATATGTTCCTTGTTTTGGGGATTGATTACTAGTTTAGTTGACTGAACCACTTAGATAGACCTCTAGAGATACTAGATTAGCTATACTGACTACTGATAGCTCGTCATGCACCCACATTGGAGTCTCCTTCCCTACATTTGTGCCATATGCACCAATTAGACTTAGTTAGACTCATTTGACTGATGTTTGACCACTTGGGACCACTATTACTGATTGGATGATGTCTCCAATGTCATCCAAGCCACACATTGAGGAGAATTCAAATGACCTTAGGAGGCATTCGAATTAATTTGATTGTATTCAGTTATTATTCACTATTCAAAGTGCCATCTCACAGCTGATGTATGATACAACATTTTTTGTCATTTCTTGTGTATGGGTGATTATTGAATCTCCATTTCTTCTTCTTCTTTCTTCACTTCTTGAGTGATTTTTAGTGAGGTCTGCTACAAGTGATTGATCCTAATCCTAAAATATCACATGGTATCAGAGTTGATAACAGTTATTCGAATTGCAGCAGTTGCAGCAATTCCTTGAGCAGTTGTCTTTCATTGAGCACCAAAAGCCTCTAGGTTTCCACAACAAATCCTGGTGCTATTTCCTTTAATTCATCAATCTAGTGAGGTCTATTCAGGTGTGAAGGACCCAATCACATGTTCTCAATGTCCTAAGGCAGTATTCAATTCCAATTGCATCAAATCTCCATTTCATAATTCTCATTTGTTTTGCAGGACTATCCTCTCTTCAACTTCGAATTCTTCAGTATCATGGATCTCAAGTTGAATTCATTCAACTAATTCAAATGGAAGGAAAATATGGACATCTTCTTGGAGTTGAAGAGGATTTCCAGAGCAGTGAATGTCTCTACAGTTGATCCCACTGGTGCGGTAGAGAAATCTAAGGACTTAGACAAGCTTGATGAAGCAGAAGGACTGTTGCTACTTAGTATTTCTGAAGACCTACACTTTCATTTTATCGATATGAAGACTCCAAAGGAGGTTTGGGACAAGATCGAATCTCTTCTTGGTCAGAAGGATGACTTGAAAGGTCATAAATTAGAAAATCAGCTCATCTCCTTGAGCCCAAGCAGTTTCGAAAATATCATTGAGTTTCTCAACAAATTCAAGAACTTGATTTCACAATTGAAGATGTATGGGATTGAGAAGGAATAAAAACAACTCATCATTGCCATCCTGTCGAAGCTAGGCCCTGATTATTCAGTGTTTGTTTCGACCTTCCAGTCAGCAAAGTTGTCCATTCCAAGATGGAAATTCCCTTCGCTTGAAGACTTCATCCAATCTCTCACACTTGAGGAGGAGAAGCTAGTGCACATGGGAGTGATAAAAACCAAATTGGATTCAACTCTTGCAGCTACTAAGTCAAGAAGAGCGAATGGTAAAGGAAAAAAAAAAAATTATGATAGGAATTCGAATGACCAAAAGCAGAAGGAGGCTCCAAACTAGTCAGACAGAGTCTCGAATCCTAAGAAGGACAATCAAACTCATAAGGGAAAATCCAAGTGCACATTCTATAACCGAGGATATCACCCTGATAGCTCATGTATGAAGAATACCATAGATCTCATGGCTTCACTTCTTGAAAAAAATAATCTTCCAGTACCTGCATGTGCTAGAAAGAAAGAGAGTGAACCATCTGGATCTGAGAACAAAGAGAGATGACATGCCCCCATGGCAGTTGGTGCATCAACTCAATCCTCCTCCATCATAGATTCTAGAGCATCAAGACACATGTCTTCCTCCAAGGATCTCTCCACTAGATTCAAAGCTATTGTTGGACCATCCATTATGTTGGGGAATGATTCTAAGGTCTCCTCTGAGGGGATTGGAAGAATCAAACTTGATCATGGGTACTTCTCCGATGTGCTCTATGTCCCCACTCCCACTACTAATCTACTTTCAGTATATCATATGGCCAACACTGGAGAGCCCAAGAGGGTGATCTTCTCTCCAAATGAGGTCAAAATTCAAGACATGGTACCAAGTTCTACCATTGCAAAAGGTGTTGCAAATCATAAGTCGAAACTGTATGATTTCTCCCATTTTCTACCTCTCTCTAAACAGTCTGCTCTTCACACTCATGAAAATGAAGAGAGTAGGCTATGGCATGAAAGGTTTTGGCATATCAACTATCAATACTTGCAAGATATGCATACTAAAGAGATGGTTGAAGGGTTGTTCAAGATCAAGTTTGCCAAGCGAAAATGTCATGGTTGTTTGATTGGAAAGCATCCTAAAAATAAATTTGAGAAGGGGAAGGCAAGGAGAGCCTCTCAACCTCTAGATCTGATTCATAGTGATGTTCTAGGTCCATTTCCAGATCTATCTTTGAACAAGGCAAGGTATATTCTTACTTTTATTGATGATTATTTAATATTTACATGGGTATACTTTCTCAAATTAAAATCAGAAGTATTTGGATTCTTTAATTTTTTGAAGTCTTTTGCAGAAAACTTTTCAGATAGAAAGATCAAGGCTATTCGCGCTGATAATGGAGGTGAGTACATCAAGGGTGAATTTCAAACCTTTTGTGTTGAAGAAGGAATTGAAATGCAACATTGAGTTAAGTATACACCACAACAAAATGGTGTTGCTGAAAGGAAGAACATAACATTGAAAGAGATGGCCACCTGCATGCTAAAGTTGAAAGGTTTTCACCCTAGTCTTTGGGAAGAAGCCATCAACTGTGCCAACTATCTTCAGAACATATTTCCTCACAAAGGACTCAAAGATATGACTCCTTTCGAAGCATGGATGGGTTACAAACCTGATGTGTCTCATCTTAGAGAATTTGGATCCAGAGCATGGGAAAGGATTCCAATTGAGAAAATGAGAGCCCTAAATCCACAAAGCAGAGTGTATCATGGTGGGTTATGCATTGAATGAAAAGGCCTACAAGATTCTTGATCCTTCCACTATGACAGCATTCCTTGATAGGAGTTTACAGTTTGAGGAATGGCCTTTACATGATGCTCATCATGTTGAGCAAGAGAGCTTTCCTACCACACCTCCATTGCTTGATGAGATCCAAGAGAGTGAATCTTCATCACATGACAGTTCGGATTCAAAGTATGAGAGTGAAGATGATGAAGAGGGAATGCTAGATATAGATCCATAAGAACCTGAAGATCTAGCACCTATTAGTGATGATGAGCGAATGGAAGATCCAGATCCATGAGAACCCGATGATCTTGCACTTGATGATCCTCCTCTTCCTAGATGGGCAGCCACTACTCTTAGATCTGTCGGAGATCTTATTGGAGATCCACTTGATCCAAGGAGAACCAGATCTGATTTTCAAAATGGAAGGTTTCATCCTTCTCACATTAAAGATCCATTTATTGTCGATAGATCTTTCTTCGGTGGAGAATTCCACTTACCATTTGGGGTGAGTGATGTACATGATTGATCATCCTACCACAGTCTATCTTCAGGGGGGGATTTCTTCCCACTAGGTTTTCCCTCTTTCCTCGCTTTACTTATTTAGATTGTTGTACGGGGTGACCTTTGGTCTCAGTTACTAGGGCCCTACCATTTCAGTTGTCCTCATAGTTTGTCTTGCGGGGGGTGTTGGAATATTCTCACCATCATTTTTGTATTTTGCATGCCTGCATGCATTCTGCATGCATCTAGTCATCATGCATGCATCCAGTCATCAGTATGGTAGTCTCCCAACATCCAGTACTCAGTTTTTCAGCCCCAGGAGCATGTTTCTGCTCAGTTCTATCCCTCCTAGCCACATATGTGCCCTTGTTTTCATCATTGGAGTACAAGTGCACCCTCTTCCACCTATTTAGGATACTCTTCAGTTAGTTACATGATTAGTGGACATGTTCCTTGTTTTGGGGATTGATTACTATTTTAACTGAATGAACCACTTAGATAGACCTCTAGCTATACTGACTACTGAGAGCTCCTCATGCGCCCACATTGGAGTCTCCTTCCCTACATTTGTGCCACATGCACTAGTTAGACTCATTTGACTGATGTTTAACTACTTGTGACCACTATTACTGATTGGATGATGTATCCAATGTCATCCAAGCCACAGATTGAGGAGAATTTGAATGACCTTAGGAGGCATTTGAAGTCATTTGATTGTATTCTGTTATTATTCACTATTTAGAGGGCCAGCTCACAACTGATGTATGATACAATAGTTTTTGTCATTTCTTGTGTATTAGTGATTATTGAATCTCCATTTCTTCTTCTTCTTTTTGCACTTCTTGAGTGATTTTTAGTGAGGTCTGCTACAGCTGAGTGATCCTAATACTAAAATATCATAAAATGGTCTCCTGATATACACAAGGTACATGGGAGCTCCAATCCGTCGTAGTGATCTCTAATGCACAACTGTTCGACAGGGGCCTTCCTATATACCGTTGAGTACATGGAAGAACCTTTATATATACCATGAAGTACGTGAAAGTTTGTTCTATATACTAACTAGTACGTGGAAGAACCACATAGTCCCCGAGTTGCAGTGCAAGCAAATAACGACAGCTCCTATGCTTAAAGACACTGGAACACGTCTCTAACCTATCACTCAAGTTGCTAAAGATCTTAACTTAACTAGCACTTTATTTTATCATGTATGGTTAAGTGGGCCAATGAGGTGTGGACTCATCCTAATATCATGCATGAACTAAATGAGGTGCAAGCCATTTTATGTTGGCATGGGTCCAAAGTGCACAGGTGTGGTACCACCAAGCAATGGAAGGGACATCGACAGGAACAAATGACCAGACGTGACGTGTAAAAGATCCGACAAATGCAAAATATTTTGTTAAGTTAGTTAGTAATGAGTCACTTGGACCATTTGTAACGACCAAGTGAGCCTATAAATATGAGTATTATTGTAAGCCTAAGGGAATCCTTTGATCATAGGGTAGAGCATCTTTTGATCTATCTTTTTGGGCACGAAGAGAAGCGAGCTATCTTTCAGCATCTTTATTGTTCTGAGTTTGTACTGATTTTGTGATGTATGGAACAATTTGACGGATAATGAGAATGATCGATAATGTTATATCTTTGTCTCTCTTTGTCTAGTCGTAGTGTCATTGAATTCAAGTATCGCAGTGTTTGATATTTCAATGAAGTCGCAATTATGTTATGTAATGTAGATTCCTTATGCATGTTTTGATAATCTGTTTAATTCGGAAACTATGAGATGATGATGTGTTGATTCGAATGAAGATAATATTTATGTAGATCTGGTTGATAGGTAGATAATGAGATGTTCTTATGTGGATGTGAATCTCTGGTTTATGTTGAAAATAAGTGTGAGATAATGCATGTCTTCTTACATATACGGAAACTTGTTTCCTGCATCCCTCTTAGACAGCTCGGGTGAGACTTCACTCACTCTACGGGTGTTGCTGGAGAGGGTAAAACCTTTTTGTGCCGATGTTTAAGGGAGTCGGTGTTGATGTTTGTTGACAGCAGTGCGAAGTGAACCCTTGTCGACAAGACTGTTTCAACAAATGGTTATATTTCTGGGACCTTAGTGCGAAAGGAAAGAGGACATGCTGTGGCATCCGAAAAAGCTGAAGATCATGGAATGCTTCCATAAGAAGATGTGAGAATTTGCTGAGGAATAAAATCGGAACCCTGGATGGTCGACAATTGATTGGTTGTAGAAGTACATCTACTCTAATATCCACGAAGTATTCTTCTACGAGTTTCCTATACTGTTATACGAATGGTTGGCACAACTAACTTTTCAGAAGAAGAATTTCCAAGGAGGTGAGCCTGACCACTAGACCCCAAAACTGATCAAACAGTTGAACGAGAGAACAAAAAACTTCAAGGTATGTCGAGGTTTGGGTAGACAGCATTTTGGAAAAATACATTACCGAATTTTTTGTCGACACAGTAAAATCATACAGCGACATAGAAAGGAATTTTTTCAAGGGACCTAGAGGAAGGTATCTATTGTCGCTAGAATTATGGATCAAGATGCTCATTTGTGAAAATGACATACTAAAGATGAACTCCGACAAGTAAATATCGGGTGTGTAGAGGTTGTGGGTACCACGTGGGTGTGAGTTTGATAGAATTATATGGGTTAGATGGATATGAGCTACGACAAAATTTTGAGGGAAACTGCAAAAGACTGTGGTCACCTGAGAAGTGGGGTGAGGTTCCGGATGGAGAAGAAGAGGAGGACTGAGATAGAGATAAAGTCTCCTAGTGCGACTGGGACAAAGAACTATGAAACGAGACCATAAGGGACTAAGAAACCCTACTATCATGAAGAAAACGACCAGGATACCCCTGAACTTGAGGAAGGACAGACCCAAAGCTACAATGTACCCACAACCCTGTGCACTGCACCAAACTTTGGAGCAATAAATATAAGCTCTTTGCAGGGTTGTCCTACGTGTCAGAATAGTGGTAAAAGTAGAGGATCTACAAACACCAGTAGAAAACCAAGGATGGAAGGTGACGATGTAAAGATGCCTCTTTTTCAGGGTAATGAGACCGAGGATCCTGAACAATACTGGTTTTTATGCAAAGCGGTGTGGACAGTGAAACAAGTCCAGGATGATGATATTAATAAGGGACAATCGACAACGACCTTTAGGGGTCGTGTGCTAGATTGTTTTATGAAGTTTGTACAAGTACCTATAGGGAGTCCGCATAAAAACTTGGCACAAATCAGAGCAAGATTGCTTGACGAATTTAGGAAACCAAAATTAGAATCTCATTATATCATAGAGTTGAAGGAAATAAATCAATTTCCTAACGAATCGGTATGGAAATTTGATCAAAGGTACAAAACTCTGATGGCCAAAGTATGTTTTGTAATGAGAAACATGTAGCATAAAGAATGGTTCATTACAGGATTGGTACCGTACATTCAGATTCCACTAGTGCAGCAAAATATTGTATCCCAAACGGAGGCACTGGAAATTGCAATGAATCTCGAGGCTTCGTCGGTCAGTGAAATAGGGATTGGCATGAACCAAATCCAAGCGTAGCTAGCGAACTTGACTATCCAACTATAGGATATCAAGAAGGGGAAGGAAGTTCGCGAATAAATATGGTGCGGTCGATGCAAGTGTGAAGGACATCATAAAGATTAGTGTCCTGAATTCCGCGAATATTTACAATCTAACGCACCAAACCCACTCAGTCAAGGAGGAATGCCTGGGTGTCGAATTTTTCAAATGAGGGGACATCGCTAAGAAGAATGTGTGTACTTACAAAATATTGTGTCGAAGCCGACTAATATGTTTTGTAACTTCTGTCGATCAGTCGGTCATGAGGAGAAGGATTGTAGAGCATATGATTTACTCCAAGAGAGAACTGCAGATACATTTTTTATTAAGGGAGAGGAGAAACCTCCTATAAAACCACAAAAATAGTATAATAAACCACAACCATATTATAATCAGCCACAGCCACATTATAATCAACCGCAGCCTCAATATAACCAACCAACCGCAGTATCAGCTACCACAGTATAATCATCAGTAGTACAATCAGATGCGAGGAGGATTTCGTGGAGGTCGGGGTGGAGGCTTTGGTCGCAGACGAAATTTTGGTTGAGGTCGAAGACCGGTTACATGCTATAATTGTGGCTAGATTGGACATTATCAAATATATTTCCCGAATCCAACCTCGCCGTGTACCTATTGCAGTGCAGCGGTCCACAATGTCGAATATTGTCCTTAGTTGATTGCGAAGTGGCATACTAAGAATGCGCCACAACCACAACCAAATCCTAATGTAAATGAGAATGAGAAACCTAATATGGATGTACAGAATATCTCAGTAGAGATAAGAATTCGACCTGTGAATGTTGCAGTAGTGACCAGGGGAGGAGCTGCGACAGGAGAAGACATGCCACTACCAAGTGTCCGGCCTGCAACACAGAAACAAGTTCGATTTGATGCAGAAGCAGAGAAGGAAACATTTTTGGAAGCACACCATGCAATCAGAAAGAATACCACTAAGTTGCCACCTATAGGCCAGAAGGAACCTATCTATGAGATGTCGTCGATCTTTGATACAACAAATTCATAAAGGCCGCCAGGGAAGGTCAACAGCCTGAGGAATTTCCTGGAAAGTTGTTTGACGTTAGCAAATGATCAAGACGCACTAAAAGAGATAGCTATTTTATTCTACTGATAGGAGGAAGAGTGATAGGATCAGTCAGTGAACTGATTGCACAAGAAGAAGACGGGAAGATAAATGAGGATGAATTCCCAGATTGGTGCATACGACATCGATTCTATCATTTTGGACCTAGGATCAGATGTAAACATACTAAATAAGAAAACATGGGAGATGATGGGGAAGCCGTAGTTGGTATGGTCCCCTATGCAGCTTCGATTTATGGTCCCCTATGCAGCTTTGATTTATGGTCCCCTGTGCAGCTTTGATTGGAAAATCAGAGCAAGATCACACCAATTGGTCGATTATCTCATCTTCCTGTCCAAGTAGAAAGACTAAATACTTACATAGACTTCAATGTCATAGAGATATTTGACAACACAAGCCCATATCCGGTGTTGTTGGGAATAGACTGGGAAATGGAGAATCAAGCTGTTATCAATTTTAAGAAAAGGACGATGTATTTTGAAAATTGTGACATGAGGGTGATCGCCCCACTTGATCCAGTGGAAGGGAAAATGTATGTAGAACCAATGGGGGATGAGTTTACAGAAGGATGGGACAATGTATACAACATTTCATAGGATTACATCAATTCCACCGTCGACGAGTAATTGGGGTGGCGAAGTGTTAGTTCGACATCATCAGATTCCGACGAGGCGCAAGGAAACTAGCATAATCAATTGCATGAGGTATCATTCATAAAATGCGCATGAATCACTCAGTAATTGAGATGTGTAGTGACGGAGGTATGTGATCTACCAACATATCAAGGATTACTTAATTTGGTTATGTTCATCGCCAAATTCGAATAAAAGGTATCATAACCACAGCGACTACTGGCGCTTGAACAAGCATTGAAGGCTACTCCAGCAAGGTGGTGGGCTGCACACAAGTCATCGCTAACGAGCTAGAAACTATGTTGAAAATTGATGGAAGTCGGGTTTGGGGAAACTAAATGCTACTACAGGAAGAAATACAATGGACAGATTGATCCAAGGGATCATCTAGAAGAGTGTCAAAGCGCATGGGGAATAAGATCGAAGCAGGAATGGGTCCATGCCTTCATCTATATGCTTCAGTCAAACATTCAGCTTCATTGATGAGAATCCTTTCATCCATAGTGAATTGCAGGAGATCTATGAAAAGGTACTTGAAATAGTTCCGACAGAAATACCAATGGGATTACAATGGACTGCAACACCGAAAATGATGATAGAATTCTATAATGTGTCAGGAGGACCTGACGAAGAGGATGATCCTAGATCCATCTATGTCCCTAAGTCGGACGGAAGCCGCGATATAGAAGCACCAGAGATGCCATTCGAAAAATTCCAACAACCAATGAAAATTACGAAGGTTAATATTGGGTCAGAGGAAAATCCCAAGTTAGCTGGTATTGGAGATTACTGGGATGATTCGACAATTGGAAAAGTGACTGATCTACTGCATGAGTTTCAATATTTTTTCCTAGCAAAATTTTCATAAATGAAGGGAATTTCCAAGGACCTTGGTGAGATGAAGATCCCTCTGAAATCTTATGTGAAGCCAGTAAAGAAACGACCATATAGACTGAATCCTAGGTATAAGGAGTGAGTAAAGGATGAGATAGAGTGAATGTTGGACGCAAGAATCATAGAACCTATCAAAGAATTGGAATGGATCATCCCAATGGTCGTCCAAGATAAGAAGACCAACAGAATCCGAATTTGTATCGATCTAAGGAAACTAAACGATGCATGTCTTCATGATCCATTCTCCATGCCATTCATTGATGAAGTACTGGAAGGTGTTGGAGGCAAGGAGGTATATTCATTTACAGGTGGATTTTCAGGATACCACCAGATAAGGATCGCGAAAGAATATCGACATAAAACAAATTTTCTGATAGAATGGGGTTGCTTTCAGTACACAGTGATGTCGTTTGGTCTTAAAAATGCCCCCTGCAATTTTTTCAAGTCTAGTTATCGTTGCATTTAAGGATTTCATTCATAAATTTCTGGCAGTATATATGGATGACTGGACTGTATATGGCCTATTTAAGGACCACATTGTGAACCTAAAGATGATGTTGGAACGGTGTCAACAACATCATATTTCGTTGAATTTAAAGAAGTGTATTTTCTGCGCACCATTTGGAATCCTACTGGGACATATGGTATGCAAGGAAGGCATGTTGGTCGACCCAACAAATATTGCAATTATTGTTGACCTACCAGCACCAACAACAGTGAAGTAGTTGAGGGCGACGTTGGGACACAAAGGATATTAAAGGAAGTTCATAAGAAGATATGCAATGATTACAACACCGATGGAGAAGCTGTTAAAGAAGGATGCAAAGTTCGAGTGGAATGACGAATGCCAGAAGATCCTCAACATACTGAAGGCGAAGATGGTCGCAACACCGATATTAGTCTTCCCTGACTGGAAGAATTAATTTCATGTCCATGTGGATGCATCATCAATGGCACTGGGAGTGATAATGGCCCATCCAGGAGAAGGGTTGATTGACCACCCGATCGCATTTGCAAGTAGGAATTTGTCCACTGCGGAGAAGAATTATACAACGACGGAGAGAGAAGGCTTGGCGATGGTATATGCATTGCCGAAATTCCAACACTATCTGCTTAGAGGACATTACAAAATGTTTATTGACCACTCCGCATTAAATTACTTAGTCAATAAGCCTGTGTTGGGGGGGAATATATGTCGATGGTTGATGTTATTCTAGGAGTTTTATTTTGAAATCATTATGAAACCATGGAAATTGAATGTAGGACTTGATCACCTATCAAGGAAACAGGTGAAGAACCAATGAGGATTGAGGAAGGATTTCCCAATGCGTAGCTATTCAGGACTGGAATGGTTGATGATTATTATGAACAGATTATTCAGGTCTTAGCTACAGGAAGAGCACTGGAGGATTTCACTACCAGTCAAAAGAATCAGCTAGTCATTAGGGTTGTTGATTTTCAACTAATCCCATGACAACTCTACAAGATGGGGCCAAATGAATTTCTTCTTCTATGCGTCCTTCTGCATGAATAAGAAATAGTATTGGCGGAAGCTCACGATGGGATTGCAGGAGGTCATTATGGAGGGCACTCAACTTCCAGGAAGATACTTAGGGCTGGACTATGGTGGCCAACAGTGCATGGAGATGCCGCAAACTATGCTAAGAGCTGCGACGCATACCAAAGGACAGGGAAACCATCGCGGAGGGATGAAATGCCACTAGTACCCCAGTTGACGTTACAAGCCTTCGAAAAATGAGAAGTTGACTTCATGGGACCCATCAACCCACCAAGAAGAAGAACAGGTGCAAGATACATTATTATTGTGACTGACTAATTGAACAGATGGGATGAAGCAGCACCAGTAAAGGATTGCACAGCTGCGACAACAACATGGTTTCTCTTCGAAAACATGCTCACCAGATTCAGGTGCCCAAAGATATTGATGAGTGATCAAGGAACACACTTTGTCAATCAAGCCATCAGAGCCATGATGGAGGGATTTCAAATCCAACATCGAAGGAGTACCCCATATCACCTGCAGGAAAATGGAGCAGTTGAGGTGCTGAATAAGATATTGGAGCTTGCATTCACAAAGGTGTGTAACAAAAACCATGACAACTAGTATTTGAAAATTCCAGTGGTATTGTGTGCCTACAGAACGACATGCTAGAATCCTTTCAAGTTAGTATATGGACAAGAAGCAGTAATGTCGATGGAATACATTGTCCCTAGTATGCGCATCGCAACAATGACATGAATGAATGACGATGGATCCATTGAAGAAATATTGGCACGGCTGGTACAACTCGAAGAGGATGGATTTATCATCGGATTTCATCAACAGGTAGAAAAATATCGACACAAGTCCTGGTAGATCACGACATAAAGGAGAAACACTTCCAACACGGAGACATGGTTCTCCTTTATGACAGTAAGTTTGTGAATCACCCAGGAAAGATCCAGATGCATTGGCTTGGTCCATACATTATCAATTTCATTACTGACGGAGGTGCAGTACAACTGCAAAATGTAGATAAGACAATGTTCACAAATTTACTGAATGGGAGCCGGCTAAAGCCCTATCGGGAGAGTTAGGCACATATCGACTAAGAAATCCATTTAGTCGACATGGAAAAAAACTAAGTACATTGCGAAGCTTAGGAGTCTGTCCACAGCACTATGTCTATCAATGGAACAATGGCGAAGTTTGAAATAGGGACGAGGATAAGGGCCTATCGACATGTAGCGAGGTGCAAATGGGTCAAATCCAGTAATAAATGCAGCAGTTAAGGCACGGTGAAAGACGACGCAAGTGGATGAAGGCATATTTAATGGCCAATGAGTGCGCAAGATTCGGCAAATCGACGAAGGATTCGGTAAATCGGTGCAGGATTTCGTAATAATTGTCCAAAGATCGATAAGATGGACGAGAAGCGGTAAATTGAAGTTATAAATATATGCACAGATGGAAAGTTTGAATCACTATGTGTTGCGAGAGTTAGTGAAGAAATTCTAGAAGAAGATTTAGAGCGAAGAGTAATAGTGAAGTGAGATAGTTGCAATAGCACATTTCATCTCTAGCACAAGCACACAAGATGAGCCAAGGGAGAGGGTGAGCATTGTCCAGGAAAAACTGGAAATCTCATCGGCACGGTCATTCAAAAAGAAGATAAGTGCTAGTCTGCCAATGGATACCGACTGAAGGCCGAAGAGGGATACATGTAGTTTGGCACGGGCTGCGACTGCAGCAGGTGAAGTGGGCACATTAGGTGTCGTAGAGGAAGAAAGGACAGCACGAGGAGGGCATCACGACCCAACAATAGCGGACATACCTAGGTATGTTCCATCATAGAAGGAAGGGGCACCAACAATCTGGATGGGGAAGAATGCGACATACACCATCAAGGAGCCGATGATACCAAAGGGTGTCCATGCCGCCAGAAACACAATAGAACGAATCCAAAAAATACAATATAGCGACCATGACATTCTGGCATATCCAGAATGCACCAAGGATACGCAGTTTGAGATAGCAGATGGAGAAGGAGGTCCAATCACAAGAGAACCAAGGAAGTGGGCATTGAGCCTGGAACAATGAGGACTTTTGTCCATCATTCACATGTCGCACTTCAGGAGATGGACATAAGCGAATGCATGCGTAAAGAAGCTACTGGCTTGCTTCATGGCGGGTATTTGTGGTTTCCAACAAAAATTCCAATCACGATCGATTTGATTTCGCGGATCACCGGATTACCCAAGGCTGGGGTAGATCCTTCCCAATATTTCTTAGGGAAGGATAATGACAAGAAGCTTGTTGCGAAGCTGAAGAAAAAATATGGGGTGGAGAAGAACACCATAGGTTACCTGATCAACATAATCAATGATCAAGAAATTAGGGTTGTAGCAAAGTTGCTGGAAATCAAGATAGTACAAAAGAACTGACCGAATCAATGTACATTAGGCGTGATTGCGTCCGCGGAGCAGTGCACAGTGTGAGTTCAAATGAACTAGTCGCTATTCTTGTTGAACGAGTTGATGGAGGACGTGGTAGCAGCGTAGGAGAAAGGAAATCCATTCACATATTCATGGTTGTTGATATTAATCGTGTTGGTGGGATGGAGGGAACCATCGCACTATCAAGGGATGGAAACTGAATTAGAAAAGGTGTGCAAAGGGGCACGGTACAAGAACTTGTGGGCATTAAATGACAAAGAAAGACAAACAGGTAACAATATTCAATTCTTTATTTATTTAGAAATGTTGAAAATCGATGCGGAAGCAATTCCGTGAATAACAAAAGAAGCAACTAAAAAGTATAGAAGAGTCGCAAGGATGTTGGTAGAACCCCAAACAATTTTCATTCAGGCGAGTGCAGACCCACATAAGCAGTGGCTGCCGACAAAATACAAGCTTGCCGATGCCGAACTGGATGCAATAGTGGAAGGTTCTAGTAGGGGAAGATCAACTGTCAGACCTGGAGGATGGGTATCCGATGGTTGGGTCGAAGGCACCAGAAGAAACCAAAGACTCTGAGGATGAAGGTGCAGATGAAGTTGTCAAATAACATTCACACACCGCAAGTCACGATGGGGCATCATCAGCGACCCCAACAGATTTAGAACTGGAAGCACAACAAGAGGAAACAAGGACAAAGCACATGATGGAAAGAGGCGAGGGGAGTACAACTGTGGGCCTCCCGGATTAGAAAATGAAAAAGATAATGGAGAAGATAACGACGGTGGCGGAAGAAAACCGTGCGAAAGTCACACAGCACGTGATTGAGTTTTTCCATTATGTATCACAGCTTCTACAAACGCTGACAAATACAGTGATAGAAACAAGGCTACCACAAGGAGAAGTGGCGCCAAGTGCGTCAACAAGTAGATTCGATGTGGAAATCGGCACCAAGTAGAGGATGGTACAAATACTACCTAATTCCATCACTACCGGCGATGAAGACATGGATCCCACATTGCGATGGAATGACTTGATCAACATAGACTTCAACATGTTGTCGATGGTTATGCTGCATCGCACTCATATTGCATCAAGTGATGAAATCAATGACTGAGAAGCTAGAATGCAAAATCAAATGTCAAGCTACAAACGACAAGCACGGAGCACCGAGGAGGAGGTTCAGTGACTCCTGGAAGAGAAAGAGATGATTATGAATGAAACAAAAAAGTAAATAGAGGACAAAAGAAGGTTAGAACATGCCATATCCATGGCATATGAAGAAGTACCAGAAGTTTATAAAGATATGGAGGTGGAAGCAAAAGAATTAAGGCTAGGTGTGGTCATTGTAGACCTACGAAAAGAGAACGAGGACCTACAAACAAGGGCGGTGCCAACCACACCACCGGAGAAGATTGAAGAGAGGAAGAGCACGATTGAAGAAGCTGTGATAGAGATCGCGGCACTGGAGAAAACAATGCATACAATCACAGAAGATGTAACACAATTTTGGGAAAGCTTCGTACAGGATGAGCAGTTGCACCAACTAAACGTGCAACTCAGCGAAGCAGAAGAGAATCTTGAGTAATTGAGGGGATCGCTTAAGGAGATGCCCCTACTAGTGCAAATGAAAAATGCAACAGAGATGAAAGAACTGTAGCATCGGGTCAACAAGGTGCTCATAAGGAAACAAAAGACGGACAAACTACAGACAAAAGCTAAGCCGTTGGAGGTCAAAGAAATGGAAGGAATGACAAAGATCAAAGAGGATTTGGAGAAAGCGCAGGAGATGGGTGGTGAACACCCGACATAACTATTAATTTTTTAGCATTAATTCAATATACTCTATGATCTTTAGTGAGAGAATAACATGTACAACATATCAAGTATCACAATGCACATCAACCATATCAAGCATGTCAGTCATAACAAGATGCAACCATAAGAGACAATAGACACACAGAGTTTCCGTGGGGAAAACCCTAAGGTGAAAAACCCCACAACGTCCTCAGAGATAGATCGAGCAATAATACAACCAAAGTACAAGAGATAGTCTTCTACTAGCAGATCCTCCTCCTCCTCAACTAACGTGCCACTTTCCAAGTGATGTACAAGTGAATAATGAGATATCCAAATAGAGATCTCCTAATCTCTATTTATACTTGTCCTATCCTGCCCAATAAACTAATGGGGCCGACTTGTCTAGCTTAGCCTAATAACCCATGGTTAACTTAATCAGGGCCGACCCCACACATGGTGGTCTAATAACCCATTGGCAAGTTACGACACTTGCAACACTTGTCAATACAAATGACAACACTTCCATATAGAGGAATAATAACATCTCTATAGGATTACAATATACATAGATGAAATACATGGGTGAAATACATTCCAAATTTACATATACATCAACACTCCCTCTTAACTAGGAAGGTATTTCTCGACACAGATCTACTAGCACAATTCTTCTTCTCCGGATCATCATCAGCAAATCATCATCCTTGAATCATCGTCATCATCACGACTGCTGTTATCTCAATCGATCTCTGAATCTACTCGTCATAGGAAGTTCTACAGAGCTAGTCCTTTTTCATACTGGATGTAGGCCCACCACCTGCAGGTCTTCATCATCACTGGCCATACTGTGGAATCCTCAGGACTTATTACGTGCATTAACAAAACCTAGCAAGAGCATCCCAGGACTGATTACGAGCACATTGCTCAACCTATTAGATCTCCCAGGGAGCTATTACATGTGACCAAGCAAAACCTAGCAAGAGCATCTCAGGACTGATTACATGCCCAGGACAACCTGCAAGATCTCCCAGGGAGACATTATATGCTGCCAAGCAAAACCTAGCAAGAGCATCTCAGTACTGATTACGTTCCCAACACAACCTGCAAGATCTCCCAGGGAGAAATTATATGCCATGGACAAAACCTAGCAAGAGCATTTTCCAGATCTCCAAGGGAGCTATTATATTCCAATGGAAAAACCTAGCAAGAGCATCTGCAAATCTCCCAGGGCGTTATTATATGTCCCTCCAAGCAAAACCTCGAAATAACATTTGCCAGATCTCCTAGGGAGCTATTAAATGCCAGTGGAAAAACCTAGCAAGAGCATCTGCAAATCTCCTAGGGCTGGATTATATGCTTATCTGCACAACCTGTTCCACGGCCACAGAGTATCAACCTGATACTCACCATACATCATCCTTATGTACATCATCACTGCATCATCCTGATGCATCTCATCCAGAGCATCGTCCTGATACTCATCACACATGATCATACAATGTATCAACCTGATACATATCATGCACCCACCTGATGCATATCACATACATGATCCACTTGATCATACAATGTATCCACCTGATACATACCATGCATCTACCTGATGCATATCATATACATGATCCAACTGATCATATCCAGCATCCAACATGATGCATAAACATATACATGATCCAACTGATCATATCCAAAGTAGTAACTGGAGCATCGTCCTGATGCTCATCACACAGCGCTTACATCCACATCCATGGGAGGATCCTCCTACCTCATGCTTGGAATGGATTTTGCAAATGTGTCCATCACTTCTTCCTTGAAGTGTCATCAATCTGAAGAACACCAAGCCTCCCTCTGAAGTACTCAAACTTCACTTTGGCTAGTGGTTTCGTCAACACATCTGCAACTTGCTCATCCGTCGCAACATACAGGAGCTTCACTGCTCCTCTTTGCACCATATACCTGATCTAGTGATATTTGATCTCTATGTTCTTCGACCTGTCATTGAACACCAGGCTCTCAGATAGCTTCACACAACTCTGGTTGTCACAAAAGATACCAGTAGAATCCAACGGGAGATCAAATAGCTCAGACAGTAGCTTCCTTAGCCATACTGCCTCACAACTAGTCGAACAAGCTACAACATACTCTGCTTCGGTTGTACTCAGTGCTACGCAGGACTGCTTCCTGCTAAACCAAGAGATCACACCTGATCCCATACTGAAGTAGCACCCGGATGTGCTCTTCCTATCTGCAGCACTGCCTGCCCAATATGAATCAACATAACCCTCCAGGTTAAACTTTTGATTCGCATCATACTTGAGCCCATAATCAACCATACCCTTCAGGTACCTCAGAATATGCTTTACAGCAACCAGGTGAACACTCCTCGGATCCGTCAAGAACTTGCTCAATGTGTTCATCACAAATCAAATATCTGGTCTCGTGTTCGTCAGGTACATCAAGGACCCAATCACCTGACGATACATAGTGACATCAACCGGATCAGATGAAGCATCACTTAGAAGCTTCAGGTTCAATACCATAGGTGTGGCCATGACCTTGCAGTCCATCATCCCGAACCTCTTCAGGATCTCTACTGCATACTTTCCTTTTCCAAGGAAGATTCCTTCTGCACTCTGCCACACCTCCATACCTAGAAAGTAGTGCATCATCCCCAAGTCCTTCATCTCGAACTCGCCAGCGAGCTTCCTCTTGGTATCATCAATCAAACTATCATCACCCATAACAAACAGGTCATACACATATAGGAGTAGTATCACAGGATTTCCTTCCTCAACCTTGTAGTAAAGGTTGGAATCTTCTTTACTCTTGGTAAAGCCCAAACTAGATAGGAAACTGTCCATCCTACCATACCAAGTCCTAGGAGCTTGCTTTAAGCCATACAAGGCTTTATTCAACCTACACACATATGACTTCCTGTCATGTATCTCAAAACCAAGTGGCTGCTCCACATACACTTCCTCCTCGACTACACCATTCAAGAAGGCTATCTTGACATCCATCTGGTGTATCTTCCATTTCATCACTGCAGCCAGAGCAAGTACTGTTCTCATGGAAGTGTATTTGGCTACAGGAGAAAAAGTTTCTTCATAATCTATTCCCTCTTTCTGAGAGAAGCCACAAGCTACAAGCCTTGCCTTGTATTTTTCTATGCTGCAGCATGCTTGATCTTGTAGATCCATTTGGAAGTCACCACAGACTTCCCTTCAGGTCTTGGGACCACATCCCAAACATCATTCTTCATGATCGATTGATATTCTTCGACCATGGAATCCTTCCATTCTTTCTTTTCCGCTGCCTCTTCATAACTGGAAGGTTCTTTGTTTATAATATCACGAAGTAAAGAAACATAGCTGGTATGTGATCTAGTTCTCTTCTTTGCTCTGTGTTCTTTTGGAATTCCATATATTTCTGCATCTTGAATGAGCTCTCTAGGCCATGCAGGTTTCCTGTTATGAGAGTTCTTCTCACAAGGTGGATCTACAGGTTCTTGCGGATCTTCAATTTCACGATCTGCATCTGGAATTGCTTCAGTCATAGTAGTGTCTTGAAATTTGGTTTCCTTTGGTTCTTCATGATCTTCAACAAGTGTCTTTCTTGATTTGATGAAGGATGATTTTTCATCAAATGTTACATCCCTACTGACATCAATCTTCTTGAACCCTGGAAAGTATATTCTGTAATCCTTCGAGCTTTCACTCTAACCCAAAAAGATACCCTTCTTTCCTGAAGGATCTAGCTTAGTCCTCTTTTCCTTTGGGACATGAGTGTATACTGGACAACCAAATATTCTGAGATGACTGACTTCAGGTTTCTTACCAAAGAAGACTTCTTCTGGAGTCTTGTTGTCCAATATCTTGTGAGGTGTTCTGTTCTGCACATAGACAGCTGTCCTAGCTACTTCTGCCCATAGATGCATAGGTAGATCCTAGTCATGTAGCATTTCCCGTGCTGCTTCCATGATTGTTCTATTCTTTCTTTCTGCAACTCCATTTTGTTGTGGATTGTAAGGAGCATTCAACTCCCTCTTAATCCCTGAATCACTGCATAGCTTCTTGAAGTCACCTGAAGTGAATTCTCCGCCATTGTCGGATCTGAAAGTATTGATCTTCTTATCAGTTTGATTTTCCATCAAGGCTTTGAATTCCTTGAACTTATCAAACACTTCATCCTTGTTCTTCAAGAAGTAAACCCAATTTTTCCTAGATAAATCATCAATGAAAGAGACATAGTATACATACCCGCTCAAAGAACTGGATGACATTGGACCGCATACATCGGAGTGGATGATTTCCAAAATTCCTTTGGCTTTGCTTTCACTAATTGGAAATGCCTTCTTAATGTTCTTTCCTTTTGCACATCCTTTGCAAACACCTTCATGCTTGGTCTTGATTTCAGGAAGACCCTCTACATCTTTGCTTGTAATTGGTAGTGCTCTATAGTGCACATGAGCAAGCCTTCTATGCCAAAGTTCACTTGGCTCCATGGATTCATGTACCATGGCACGTTCAAGTTGTCCCTTCAATTTATACAATCCTTCCTCTTGCTCTCCAATCACCACTGCATCATCTATAGTTTTACCTTTTGGCCACATTAGGACTTGGCCATCTACAAATGCAACCCTCATGCCTTTTGTATCCAATGCAGATATGGAGAGTAAGTTCTTCTTGAGCCCAAGTATATAAATAACTTCTTTCATCTTCAACGACTTCCCAGAGTTTAGGTTGTAGGAGGCTTCACCACTTCCTTTAATAGGGTATTGATAGTCATCCCCAAGTTTCACTTTGTGGGGTGACTCATGTTCAGATAGATTTACTAAAGATTCTTTAAACCGAGTCATGTGTTTGGAATCCCCATTGTCAATAATCCAATCATTACAACCATGAGAGATAGTACCTGTGAGAGCAAATATTAGAACATATTCATCTTCACTTGATGAGTCATCACTTTCTGCTCTAGCCTTCTTCCTGGGAGGTTCATCATCCTCAGTAGCATGAGCATGATATCTCTTCTTGTTGTTCTTCTTCTTCTTATTGAAGTTGTTGTTGTTGTCCTTCTTGTTCTTGGGAAAATCTTGGGCAAATTGTCCCTTCTCATTACATGTAAAACATCTACCAAGAGAAGGATCTTTAAATTTCTCCCTTTGGGTATGGTGAGAAGATTTCCTATGAGATCTCTCTCCTTTGAACTTTCCGTTCTTGGCATGAGCTATGAGAGCTTGATCTTCATTCCCCATCTTTTCTTCTTGGGCCATAAGCCTTGCTTCTTCTTGTGAACATTCCTCCCACAGTCTACTGAAAGAGATCAATTTCTTCCTTGCACAGATTCCTTGGATGAAGGAGTCCCATGACCTAGGTAGGCCATTTAATGTGGTCATCACAATTTCACCATTCTCCACTACTTCATCCACAGCTTCGAGTTGTTCCTTGATTTGAGAGACCTTAGAAAAGTAGGATTGAATGGTCTCTCCATTCTAAAGCTTTACCCCTTTCAATTGGTTCCGCAAAGTCATCTTTCGATTTATGTTCTTTCCTTCAAACAACTTGGTTAAGGAGTCAAACATCTGCTTAGGTGTCTTTAGGGAAGACACATGAGGTATGAGATGGTATTCGATAGAATCAACAATGATTCTCTTAGCCTTGACCATATTATTCTTGTGTAAGGCCTTAGCCTCATCTCCCTCTGGGACAGGGACCTCTTCACAGATGTAAGTGTCCAAATCATTTTCTTCTAGGATTAACCCAATCCTATACTTCCATGCTCATAAGTTATCAGCTCCATCAAGCTTATCCTCAAGCTTGGCATGATGAGACATCTTTAAAGAGTACTTCAAATGGAAATAGAAAATATTTAGGTCTTACCACTTGATTTGCTGAAACCTGGATCTGGAGCTGGATTAGTGTTTGTCAGAGAAACCCTAAAAATTCAAAATGTGAATTTCAAAATTATGAAAGGATAGAAAGATGCGCCTTGATGATCTGATCAGCCTGGTATATTCAGAATTTGAGATCTACAAAGTTTCACCCTTCGGAAATGCCTTTTAGTCTTCCCAGATTCACTGCGGAGAACCCTGAATTAGGGTTTGAGTTTCCCGGAGCTTCACCCAACCAAAAATCTCGATCCAAAGCTCTAAACTTCGATTTTTCCAAGGAGCTTCCAGCTATGCCTTTAGATTTCAGAAATTCCTATTTTTGTGGAAACCCTAATTTTAGGGCCAAAACTGAAAGTGCTTAGAATTGAGTTCTGATTGGACAGATAGATTCTCCTTGATGAGTAGAGTCAATCTACCTTACTTCTTTTCCAAAATCTATGGAGAGAAACCCAATAAACAAGAAACCCTAGTTTCCACCACTACACAATGTCTTCTTCTCAGGGAAGCTCTGATACCATGTTAATTTTTTAGCATTAATTCAATATACTCTAGGATCTTTACTGAGAGAATAACATGTACAGCATATCAAGTATAACAATGCACATCAATCATATCAAGCATGTCAATCATAACAAGATGCAACCATAAGAGACAATAGACACACAGAGTTTCCATCGGGAAAACCCTAAGGTGAAAAACCCCACAACTTCCTCAGAAATAGATAGAGAAATAATACAACCAAGGTACAACCAAGGTACAACCAAAGTACAAGAGATAGTCTTCTACTAGCAGCTCCTCCTCCTCCTCAACTAGTGTGCCACTTTCCGAGTGATGTACAAGTGAATAATGAGATATCCAAATAGAGATCTCCCGATCTCTATTTATACTTGTCCTATCCTACCCAATAAACTAATGGGGCCGACTTGTCTAGATTAGCCTAATAACCCATGGTTAACTTAATCAGGGCCGACCCCACACATGGTGGTCTAATAACCCATCGGCAAGTTACGACACTTGTCAATACAAATGACGACACTTCCATATAGAGGAATAATAACATCTCTATAGGGGTACAATATACATAGATGAAATACATGGGTGAAATACATTCCGAAGTTACATCTACATCAACAAGAACAAGAAGTAGAATATTGTACAACACTTAAGTTGTCTACAAAAGAAGTTGTCGACTAGGTTACGACATCATATGACGACGTCAAGATGCAGGTAAATGCACCCGCAGTATCCAGCTGAGGTGGCTTGAGGGTGATCCACAAGTTTGTGTTGGGTGGTTGTTGGCACGGGTCCAGAACGCACAAGTGCGGTACCACCAAGCGATGAAAAGGTCATCGACGGGAACAAAGGACTGGTCATGAAGTGTAAAAGAGCCAAAAAATGCAGAATATTTGGTTAAGTTAGTTAGTAATGGGTCATTTAGACCATTTTGTAATGGCCAAGTGAGCATATAAATAGGAGTATAATTGTAATCCTAAGGGCATCCTTTGATCCTGGGGTAGACCATATTTTTATCTATCTTTTGGGCACAAAGAAAAGCGAGCCATCTTTCAACATATTTATTGTTCTGAGTTTGTACTGATTCTGTGATGTATGGAACAGTTTGATGGATAATGAGAATGGTCGATAATGTTATATCTCTGTCTCTCTTTGTCTTTTCATAGTGTGATTGAATTCAAGTATCGCAGTGTTTCATATTTCAATGAAGTCTCAATTATGTTATGTAACGTAGATTCCTTAAGCATGTTTTGATAATCTGTTTAATTCTCCAACTGTGAGATGATGATGTGTTAATTCGAATGAAGATAATATTTATGTAGATCTATTTGATAGGTAGATAATGTGATGTTTTGATGTGGATTTGAATCTCTGGTTTATGTTGCGAATAAGTGTGATATAATGCATGTATTCTTACAACTGCGAAAACTTGGTTCCTGTAGCCCCCTTAGACATCTCGGGTGAGACTTCACTCACTCTGTGGGTGTTGCGGGAGAGGGTAAAAACTTTCTAGGCCAATGTTTAAGGTAGTCTGTGTCGATTTTTGTTGACAACAGTGCGAAGTGAACCCTTGTCGACAGGACTGCATCAACATTTTATTTCAATGAAGTCTATCTACTAGAGAGAGAGAGAGAGAGAGAGAGAGAGATTTATTTTTCTTCCTAAGACAAGTAATTTTTTCCAAAATAAAATACTACTCTTTTCACTTTCCTTCTCAAGCAAAGACCAAAAGATAACAACTACCTTTCAATCAACCCAAAAACCAAAAAATAACACCAAAGCAAAAATAATTATTTTTTCCTTTCAAAGAAGCTTAAAACTATAAGCTAAAATGAAAAATGGACTTATTTCAATTGTGCAGCCTCATAATTTTGAGCAAAGAAGCAAAAGAGTTAAAGAGAAATTCAAAAGATTTTGATTTATTTTAACAATGCATTCAAAAAGTTCTAAGAATTATTTTTCTCATTTTGTTTTGATTCAAACTATAAGAAATCAATCAGTCCTACAATATTCAAAAGCAAAGAAGTTCCCAAGAAATATAATCACCCAAAATACTCAAAGTCAAGCTTTAGAAAACTCAAAACCAAAACCAAAACAATCAAAGCTTTCACAACGACACACTTCAAAGGCTTAAAACTCAAAGCAAAGAAAATAAGATGCTTTCCAAGAGCCACAAGACTAGTTGCCCCTGTGAGAGATTGAAATTTCCCAAGAAAAGATAGGAAACCGCTTGAATACCTAGGACTCACCAAGAAACCAAACTATGCTCCAAATCTTAAGAAAAACCAAGAAACGAGGCAAGCAAAATCTGGAGAAGACTGTCACCAAGACAAGTAACATGCAAATAAAAAAAAAACCACCTAGTCCAACTTTTAATTGGGGATCCTAACCCTAATGAAAAATTTTGCAGGGTGACATAGTCTACTAGTATGTACCAGTGCGTTAGTCCCTTATTGATGCGGTCTGTTCATAGGGAAAGTGTGCGAGTGACACATATTGAACACTGACAGAGTGTGTTAGTGACACTTTTTGACTCAAAGATAGGCGCGTCAACTCACCAGTGACGTTGGGAAATCACAACCAGGTGTGGCAGGCGCAATAAAAAATTAGAAAAGGAAAAATTCCCACAATAAAACTAGGTAATTGGACGAGCTAAAGATCTCAGACTGAGACTAGATCACCTAGTAACTCAAAATGGACAGATTCAAAAGAAAAAAGGAAAATTGAATAGTTCCAAGAGGATAAACAAGGAAATAAAAATCACAAACTAAGCAACTCAAAGACCATGGACCCTGCCTAGCGGAGTCACCAATCTTGTTTGAAGACATTTCAATTATGCGGACAAGGACAAATCTCTCTAGTCTAAATGGTTTATATCTAGAACAAAACACCACATAATATATATACTTTCCTAGATTAATCAAATTACAAAAGGCACAAGGAATTACTCACCTTGCAACCATGATAGTGTCTCCTTGTTTGATGTAGTCTTCAATCTCTAGCTGCAAAACAACATAGCACAAACAAGTGGAAACACAAATAAAAGTAATATGTAATATTGATAAATCCAAACAAGTGGTCAAGGAAAGAAATTCTAAAGATCTAACAAAAATAATATTTATGGAAAGAGTATATATATTACTATATTAATGAAAATACAAAGGGAGAGATTACAACCACTGCCTTGATGTTGCAACTTCTTCCAATTAGCCTTTTACTCAAAGATCCAACCTCATTTCTAATGAAAAGGGAAACATAAGTCAAGGAGTATTTCAGCAGCATTTGGATGCTCTATATTTTCCTCCCTCACTATGAAGGGTGAGCTTCTATATATAGGCCAAAGAGGATAGAGGGAATTGAGGATTCAATGGAGAAGGTTAAGGGATAATCCCAAGAAGTTAGGGGTTCGACTGCCACCTATGCTAATTTGTTGGGATAAGCCTCCACTAGAGCTTCTTTCTAGAAGGCTATCGAATCTTCTCTTTTTTACCTTGAAAGACCAATGTCAGAATCTGTCAAAGAGAAACATTCCTTACTGGAGGGTGACACATGCTGATTTAAGGAAAGAAGGGTTAGTGATGCACATTGTCAGTGTGCAAAGTGCGTCAGCAAGGGTTTGACGCTTGTTGTAAGCATGTAGGGTGCATTGTTGTTGCATAACTAGAAAAGTGGAAAGGTAGAACCTCTTCCCAAAAAATTTTACACTACTACTATAGGGATTAGGGAAAATCTGAGGGTATATATCTCATTACCAAGATGATGACAAGATTTTGGTGTAACAGTAAATGTGTGTTCCTCGTTCCTATACCATATGCATTTATTTGATGCATGATCATTTTCTGATGCTTATCAGTGTTAATAAAAATTTCCCTTATTTCATATGAGGTAGAAATCTAGGCTCTTCCATCCATAGTATCCTTTTGTATGGGTGGCGAATAATATTTTATTGTATATAACATGCCAACATATGAAGAAGATCATTTTGGATGCTATTTGGAATAGCCTCTTGATCTTCTTTGAAACATTTCATTTCATATGCTCGTGCCTTTATTTGATTCTCCAGATATCCATCTTCAATTGTTGTGAATATCTTAAAATGGGAAGAGTTGGTTTTATTGGTCCTTTAGTGCATTATGTGAGGTATAGGATCAATTTGATTTTCTATACATCTTCAAGATCTTGTCTCTTTCCCATGGTTCATCCATAGGTAAACAAATTTAGGACATGGTCTACTATGTGTTTTAGTGGACGGAGCCTCGGGATAGTAACCTAGAAATCTTTATCCCAACATAATGTATAGGACTTAATACATTTTCATTATAACCTGATCATGTGATAAATTTTCCAAGCAACTGAATAAATAGGATATAAGATAGACAGGTTGATATCCTTTCAAATGATAGTGTTTGAAAATGCATCACTGACTCTTAATAATAAGAAATAAATTAAAATTCGAAGTATTTCCCACACACCAAAGGTTTTTAAAAGAATTCAATCGGCTTAAAGACATATTACATAATTAATGAGATCATAGCTTTCCCACCCAACACTCTAATTGTTGAACTTAATTTTATTAAAATCTCAAAACAAGGAATCAAATAACCAAGTTTATTGCAATAACAACTAAGATAAAACTGTGAAGAACCTACAATAATTATTTAATGAAAACACACAAGATAGTAGAGATAACAGAACTTAAAATCACTTCTATATTGATCGCAGGACACTTCAAGGGGGAAACCTCCTTTGAGCAATCTCAATACAAATAACTTCACGGTACCTGTTATCTCCATATTTGTCCCATAAAATTTGGAATCCTGGCAGCATTTTCACAGTACAGGCAGCATTATGTTGTTAAATGATTCTGCAAATTTCGCATGAATCATCTTTGGACAGAACCCATAGGCCATCTATTGCCCAACACATCGACTTGAGGCAGGAAAAACATGTAACTGTTTTGAATGTGAAGTTTGTTCTGTCATTTTCAAGAATGCATTTTCTCTGATAGTTCACAAAGCACTTCGACAACATCATATTCAACAAGCCCTTGTGTCCAATGGTGACATTTTATGTCGTTGTTTTGAATATGGAATGCGAGGAAGTAAAGCTTTAGAGGAAACTAAATTGCCAAAAATTAACTCTGCAAGTTTTGGGGGTAGTGATTTAGAGGAGAATATAGCCAGTGTCAAAAGCCCGAGTTTCACTTGCACTTTGCAAATATCCATAGCTTTCCAAAAGAAAACTCGTCCAGACAAAACATCCAAAGCATTATAAGTTTCAACAAATTTACATGAGAGCACACCATCAAATTTCAATCAATGATTCTTTATTATGCAATCTCCAGAAACGAGGGAACGCACTCAACCTGGAAATCATTCATATTGAATCTCTGCTCTATTTCAACACCATTTCTGTGAGAACAATTGCCGCAAACTCACAGTCAAAGGGGGCGTAGTTCAACAATCTCATATATTCTATTTTTAGGGCTAAATTTGAAAATTCATGGACAATTTGTAATGTGTGTTCACTTTGTCATTTGATGGAAAGTTCGAGCTCTTGACCAAACAAAGTATGCTCATAACATTTGTGCAGAGGGAGCTTATCATTGTTTATTTGTTGATTTCTTTTGCCAAGTTGGATATCATGGATATATCATTCTATTGTTGAGGCAATCGTTTGGTCTTGTGTAGTCTACTACACAGATTCAATTTTGATCCAAGAATAGGAAATAAGTGTACAGTTGCAAGCGAATGTTAAACAAAATTTCAAATTTCTTAGTTCCATTGGTTATCACGATCTCCCTTATTATTCAATTAGTGTGGTTTGCAGCTGGCACAACATATTTCAGAAATCGTGTGTGGCCAAATTTTTGAAAGAATGGACAGAACTTTGCAAAGGAAATACTCCATTTCAAAACCCTTGCTCGAATGTATCATACATGAAAAGCACAAATATATGACCTAATAAACAAGCTAGGAGAGACGGAGGAGGTTACTAACCTTTCTTTAAAATCAGAATATATTCTCGACAAGTGCCAGATTTTCCAGAAATGAGTCAACAGTCAAATTCTAGTTTTTTATGGCAATAATAAAGCATATAATCAGTTCCATATTTCCAAGATAATGATCAGCAAGTTACAGATCATTCCAGATTTGTAGAGTTGAGTCATCAATTACTAATTTACAAGCAAAGTTTGAGTATTCAGTGATCACAGGTGGCAGAGTAATTTTTAAAAGCAGAGGTTTCAAACCTCCAAAATAAGTGCATGTCAAGCAAAAGGTGTCCGTCAAGGATTAATAGCAGATTTCATGGAGAGATATTCTAATCTCCTTGCAATTCATTCGAAGATCTCATACATTGCTGGTTTATTTGTTCAAAAAAATGAGGATCAGTTGTTGGATCCATATTGTATATATTTTATCATTTGTAATGCAACGGAGTGAATAGAGATCCAGCCGAGGGCTGTGAAGGTTATGGAAATCACATATTGAACCAGTTTGCAGGCATGTGTGAATTTTTCCTATGTTAATTTTTGCAGAAATTGACTATTTATGAATTAAGATATGATCTTCGAGCCTATTTGGTTTTAATCTATGAAGTGTATGCCTTTGGTATTATGTCCATATGTGGTCTAAATTCCATGTTAAGATTCTTCCAAATAGCGTATAACTATGCCACCATCATGAAATAATTTCTGAGCTCTTATATTCGTAGTTTTAAGATCACAATCATTTTCTATCCATGTACTCCCTGCTACCTGATTATTGAGTAGCTTGATTTATGTTATATACTCATCTGCCACTAGAACATCATAAAAATTACTGAGTAGATGTCTGATATCTACCATCTAAGATTTCTCTAAGCCTGACCCAAGCATTCAGGTTCAACTTTAGGGATAACATCTTTTGGCGCCGCTTTCAGGGACGGACGAACAAAGTCATCTTCCCTGGGCTGTATGACAACGAATATATCCAGACTTTGATGGTGAACGAAGGCTGGTGACATAGTGGCTGCGACATTCACCTAGTGACTCCACTGGTTTCAAAATGCAAGATTCAGTTGCTGAGCGAGTTACTTCCTGTACCAAGACAACAGGGTTTGAGGTAGATCATGTTTTTCTTCAAGGTTTCCGAGAATGGATGAGTATGTCTTCTGTTGATGAATGGGACAAAGATTTTTCTTCTTTTTTAGATTCTGATAACATTTCTACTGAAGAAGATAAAATTGATTTTTTGAAGAAGATTTTAAAAGCATTTGAGTTAGAATATGAGACAGAAAAGATTTCTCAAGATGTTCGTAATACTACTGTTGTTCCAAGCATTTTTGAAGATATGTGCATGGCTTTGAATGAAGAATTAAATCTGCATATCTTAGAAAGTAGAAAGTGGTTTTCAAATGATTGTGAAAAAGATGGTTTTATGGAGATAGTGAGTTCAGATTTTATCCAGAGGCAGCTTGCTTATCTTGAAGAAGAAACAGGGATATTTGATTAGAACGTGATTTTTAATTATTTTTATGATCCAGTAGCTGCTTATCTCGAATTTTTTATCAATTCCATGCATTCAGTTTTGTTCATTTGCAAATATGGATTTCAGATCTATGATAAATTGCCTATCAGTTCTTCAATTTTTATTTTACAAAAGCATGCTCTAGGATTTCAATTGTTGATTCAATTCTTAACTTGGTTCCATTGGAAATCGAGTTACACATGATCAACTTGATCTCTACAAGATTAGAATAGCAGTGTTCATAAATAAGCTCATCCATGAGCATTTATTTTTTCAGCTTGTACAGTGTGATTAGATTTTTAGCAGGCTTATCAATTATTTTGGTTTGAATAAGTGGTGACAGATTACAGAAGTTTTCAGGGGTTGATTGAAGAGTTGACTGTATAACCCAATGATAAGGCACATGTCTGCAAGGTTCTTGGCAGGGAGCATGCCATCCCCCAAATATGGCCAGCTATTATCTCCATATTTGTCCCAGAAAATTTGGAATCCTGGCAGCATTTTCATAGTACTGACAGCATTGTGTTGTTAAATGATTCTGCAAATTTCGTATGAATCATCTTTGGACAGAACCCATAGGCCATCTATTTCCCAACACATCGACTTGAAGCAGGAAAAACATGTAACTGTTTTGAATGTGAAGTTTGTTTTGTCATTTTCAAGAATGCATTTTCTCTGATAGTTCACAAAGCACTTCGACAACATCATATTCAACAAGCCCTTGTGTCAAATGGTGACATTTTATGTCGTTGTTTTGATTATGGAATGCGAGGAAGTAAAGCTTTAGAGGAAACTAAATTGCCAAAAATTGACTCTGCAAGTTTTGGGGGTAGTGATTTAGAGGAGAATATAGCCAGTGTCAAAAGCCCGAGTTTCACTTTCACTTTGCAAATATCCATAGCTTTCCAAAAGAAAACTCGTCCAGACAAAACATCCAAAGCATTATAAGTGTCAACAAATTTACATGTGAGTGCACCATCAAATTTCAATCAATGATTCGTTATTATGCAATCTTCGGAAAAGAGGGAACGCACTCAACCTGGCAATCATTCATATTGAATCTATGCTCTATTTCAACACCATTTCTCTGAGAACAATTGCCGCAAACTCACAATCAAAGGGGGCGTAGTTCAACAATCTCATATATTCTATTTTTAGGGCTAAATTTGAAAATTCATGGACAATTTGTAATGTGTGTTCACTTTGTCATTTGATGGAAAGTTCGAGCTCTTGAACAAACAAAGTATGCTCACAACATTTGCGCAGAGGGAGCTTATCATTGTTGATTTGTTGATTTATTTTTCCAAGTTGGATATCATGGATATATCATTCTATTGTTGAGGCAATCGTTTGGTCTTGTGTATTCTACTACACAGATTCAATTTTGATCCAAGAACAAGAAATAAGTGTACAGTTGCAAGCGAATGTTAAACAAAATTTCAAATTTCTTAGTTCCCTTGGTTATCACGATCTCCCTTATTATTCAATTACTGTGGTTTGCAGCTGGCACAACATATTTCAGAAATCGTGTGTGGCCAAATATTTGAAACAATGGACATAACTTTGCAAAGGAAATACTCCATTTCAAAACCCTTGCTCGAATGTATCATACATGAAAGGCACAAATATATGGCCTAATAAACAAGCCAAGAGAGACGGAGGAGGTTACTAACCTTTCTTTAAAATCAGAAGATATTCTCGACAAGTGCCAGATTTTCAAGAAATGAGTCAGCAGTCAAATTCCAGTTTTTTATGGCAATAATAAAGCATATAATCAGTTCCATATTTCCAAGATAATGATCAGCAAGTTACAGATCGTTCCAGATTTGTAGAGTTGAGTCATCAATTACTAATTTACAAGCAAAGTTTGAGTATTCGGTGATCACAGGTGGCCGAGTAATTTTTAAAAGAAGAGGTTTCAAACCTCCAAAATAAGTACATGTCAAGCAGAAGGTGTCCGTCAAGGATTAATAGCAAATTTCATGGAGAGATATTCTAATCTCCTTGCAATTCATTCAAAGATCTCATACATTGCTGGTTTATTTGTTCCAAAAAATGAGGATTAGTTGTTGGATCCATATTGTATATATTTTATCATTTGTAATGCAACGGAGTGAGTAGAGATCCAGCCGAGGGCTGTAAAGGTTATGGAAATCACATCTTGAACCAGTTTGTAGGCATGTGTGAATTTTTCCTATGTTAATTTTTGCAGAAATTGACTATTTATGAATTAAGATATGATCTTCGAGCCTATTTTGTTTTAATCTATGAAGTGTATTCCTTTGGTATTCTGTCCATATGTGGTCTAAATTCCATGTTAATATTCTTCCAAATAGCGTATAACTATGCCACCATCATGAAATAATTTCTGAGCTCTTATATTCGTAGTTTTAAGATCACAGTCATTTTCTGTCCATGTACTCCCTGCTACCTGATTATTGAGTTGCTTGATTTTTGTTATATACTCATCTGCCACCAGAACATCACAAAAATTACTGAGTAAATGTCTGATACCTACCATCTAAGATTTCTCTAAGCTTGACTCAAGCAGTCAGGTTCAACTTTAGGGATAACAGTACCTTCATTGGTCTCGACACAAACTTATATACTATGTCTAGGCGCCAATACCATGGGTCAATACCATGTGTCAATACAAACCATGGGCCAATACAAAATATGGATCAACAATTACTACGGGACGTCTTACAAAGAATATGCGTCCAACAACAATAATACAAACTATGGATCAACAGATACTACAGGACGACTTACAAAGCATATGCATCCAACAACAATATACTAACAAAGTAAATAGAAGGGTTGACATGGGTTCCTAACATCCCCTCTCCCTTAGAAAAAACTTTGTCCTCAAAGCTTTAGATGTGTAAATTGATGCATAATCTGAAGGAGTGGTTCCCCTGTAGCATCCTTGGGTTGAATTCCGGCCCACTGACGCCTTTTGAGTTTCACGAAGGATTGCTTGGAAGGTTGTAGACGAAGAAGGACCATATCAGCTATGTGAAAAGTGCACTCAGAACGGTGTTGATCGGCTTGTTGTTTCAGTCGAATTCTTGCCATGTGAAGATTGTCCTACATAATGAGAAGAATTTGATCGTGTTTTTGAAGAACCGAGTCAATTTCCTGAACTGGGGAGTTGTTGAGCATGTATGGAAGAAGAACTGGCAGTGCCTATCCACAAACTGCTTCATATGGTGTAATTTTAGATGTGGTATTGTACCACTAGAGCGCTTCTAGGAAATCCATAGAAATAGCTGTCCACATTTGTGTAGGGATGCGAAAGGGTTCGAGTAGTCCCAAAAGGAGTGATGTTTCACCCTTGTTGACCTAGAAAGTATCACAATTAGCCACCATCTGTTGAATTGTCACTTTCAGTCCCTGCCAAAAGAAGTCACATTGTTCCCAAGCATACATTTTGAGGAACCCAGAGTGCCCTTCTGATGAAGAAGCATGGAGTTCATAGAAGAGATAGCCCTGTTGAATAGATTGCAACCAATTTGGAACAAGCAAAGAAATAATTGTAAGAGAAACTGGGTCATCAAATGTGCAAGAAGGAGAATTTTCCACCATATTGTCCTTACCCTTCTTGTAAGTGATCGCATTGGAATAACCCATGAGTTGGATAACCCATTTCAGGTGTGCTAGGGAGGAGACCCATTATTCTAGGAAATTTTCCAAACTCTGGAGATCAGTCTTGATGCATAAATAACTCCCTAGTAGGTATGGCTGCCACTTAAGTACTGCATGCAAAATAGACATCATTTCCTGCTGAGATGTAGATGCAGCTAAATTCGTATCGGAAAGGTCTCTTGAAGGCGACAAGCCCATTGATTCAGCAAGGAAACCTGCATATCTATCCAAGGAGACCGTTGATGGGTGCATCTAAATGGAATGCAGTTGAACGATGACACCATGTGAATTCTTCTTAAGGATATTTTCCAGGAAATGTGAACTGATGATGGGGAGAGACCCTTGTTGTAAGCCCTTAAATTTGTATTGTTTCCCAATGACTGAAAACTGCATCCAAAGTTCAGCAAAATCCCATAAGATGGGGCCAAGTGTGCGTAACCATTGAACGCCCAAAACCACATCACATCCTCCTAGGGACAAGGAAAACATGTCAGAGCGTAGGTTATAATCTTCCAGAGAGATACACACATTGTGACACTTCCCCTTGCAAGGTAAGGTTCCCCCATTGGCAACCATGACTTCAAAGTTGGAGCAAGGATGGACAAAACAATCAGCATGTTTGGCGATCCTAGGGTCAATGAAGTTATGAGTGCTACCAGAATCAATGAGTATTGTAAGAGGAATATTCTTGAAGTAACCCCTAACCCGCATTGTTTGGGGGGTGGTGACACCGGATAAAGCATGGAGAGATATCTCTGGTTGTTCATCCTAATATGGGGGGTCAATAGGCGGCTCCTGAATGTCAACCTGATCATCCATTGTATCTGGAGTTTCTTGACCAATTGTAGAGGCAGGTGGAGAATCCATATACAAGAGATAGAGCTTTTGTTGAACACATCTATGTCCCTGAGTGAATTTCTCATCACAATTATAACAAAACCCTTTTTCTCTGCGTGCCTGCATCTCTGTTTCATACAAATGCTTGATAGGAGTTGGTCGAGGAGCTGGCGGGATGGAAGGTTGTTGAGAACCCATATTTCGGAAGGGAACAAAAGTGGGTTTGGAGCGTTGTTGGGCTGCAATCTTGTCTTCTTCCAACCCTGGGACTTCCATCATTGTGTTGGGACATAACATTTTAACCTCTGACCGGATTTCATCCTTAAGACCACTGATAAAACAACTCATGTAGAATTCATCAGACAATCCTTCTGTGTGATTGGCTAGTTTCTCAAATTCTATCTGATACTCTCTCACAGTGCCACTTTGACGAAGTTTAGTGAGTGCTCCGGTGAATTCATCAAAAGCACTAGGACCAAATCGTTGCAAAAGGAGTTGGAAAAAATCTATCCATTTTGGCTCGTCATGAGCCTTGATGTACCAACAGTACCATTGAAGGGATTCTTGTTCCAAATGAAAGGATGCAAGTGGAACTTTTTGGACATCAAAAGTATTATGCAGACTGAAATATTGCTCTGCACGATAGATCCATCCAGTTGGATCAATACCATTAAAGCAAGGAAATTCAAGCTTCGGACCATGGAAATTGCTGGAAGAAGAGAACCCATTGGCTACCGAAGATTCGTGCTGTCGATTATTGTTCATGAATGAATGCTAAAGATGGAGGCTGAGAAATTTCTCATCTAGATCTTGGAGTTTGGTTTGGATGGCTGTAAGTGCTTCCTCCATGGTTGTTGCTCCTGCGCGGGTGACAGCCATAACCAGGAGTTTTTTTTTTGGGGGGGGAATGGATAGAAAAAAACAAACAAAATCTTATTTAGTAAAGGGAAATTTGGATTTGGGAAAAACTCGTAGGGGTAATTGGGGTTTGACTAGGTTTTCGACACTTTCTAATGGACAGGGAAGCAAAAAATGGATATTTCAGAAACGGGGTGAAAGAATGAGAAAAATTGGCAGAGGGACAAAGAAGCAGAATTAGGAAAGGAACTTGGTGGAAAAATTTGAAGGTGATTGGGTGAAATCCGAAGAAGTTATGGCAAACCCTAAAAATAGACAAATGTGGGATTTCTAGCTTTGGGAAGTGGAATTTGGGATAGGGTCCTCGGGAATGAAATATGCAGAATGGGATTACCGGGGTGTCAGGGAAGTTTCAAGGGAAACGGAGTGAAAAGAAGGGAGATATGGCCAAAAAATAGAATGGATCTGCAACGACGCGGAAAGGATCTAAAACAGAGGGGTCTGAAACGGCGCCAACTGGATCGAAAACAGCTGGATCTGAAATAGATCTGAATGGCTGGATTTGGAACGACTTTCAAAATGAATCTGAAACGGCGTAGCAGTGATCGGCAACAGTTCAGCTGAAAATAGAAATGGACCCAGGTATGTGCATCTTCCTAACAGTTCAGGCATTTCACTCGGCCACCAATGTTGTCTGACGGCTTGCGTATTGGGGAAGTACCCCTCACTCCACGGCTCAGGTAAAACTGATAACCGCTTTGCTACAAACGACAACTCTTGGTTTACCTCACGGGTGGGAACTAGTCAGTCAGGTAGGGTTCGTTTCCCTTTTCCCTGGTAGGTCCTCTCAATGGGCCATCTACTTTGGGGTTCTTGTGGTACTCCTCACAATGAGTTTTACGGCTTATGCCCAAGTACTTCCCACAGTTAAGCGGATAGGGATTATTCCCAGGTCCGAAGCTGCAACAGATGCGAAAAAAAAATTGGTAGAAATTTCACCCAACGAGCCCAAGAAAGTGCTCTGATACTAGATGTGAAGAACCTGCAATAATTAATTAATGAAAACACATGAGACAACAAAGATAACAGAACTCGGAATCACTTCTATATTGATCGCAGGCCACTTCGAGGGGGCAACCTCCTTTGAGCAAGCTCAATACAAATAACTTCACGGTACCTTCATTGGTCTCAACACAAACTTATATACTAAGTCTAGGTGCCAATACCATGGGTCAATACCATGTGTCAATACAAACCATGGGCCAATACAAAATATGGATCAACAATTACTACGGGACGACTTACAAAGCATATGCGTCCAACAACAATAATACAAACTATGGATCAACAAATACTACGGGACAACTTACAAATCATATGCATCCAACAACAATATACTAACAAAGTAAATAGAAGGGTTGACATGGGTTCCTAACAAAAACAAAGTAATCAAAAGATAGAAAGCAAAGGAACGAAGGAAATTTTTTTATTTATGTACAAAACTGATATTCCTAAACCAAGTCAAGTACTTCTTTAAATCTTGGTTATTTACATGGAGATTTTCCACTTCCCTTCCAAATTTTGTAATTTATAAGTTCCAAGACCAAGTTTCTCAACAATAGTGTAAGGACAAAGCCATAAATGTTGAAATTTTGTATGCTTTCCTTTTTCTTCACGAGGTTGATCCCACTTCAGGACTAGGTCACCAATTTCAAGCTCTTTCTTCCCTTCCTGAATTTTATTAAACCATCTTTAACAATTAATTGATGAGTGGCGAATTTACTTTCGACCTTTTCTCTTTCCTCTTCAAGTTTGAGCAAGGTGTTAATTATTTATTGTATAGCATAGTTGTTGGATCATCTAGAGGCTTGGTATAACTAGAGCGAAGGCACTAGAAGTTTAGGGGGGAGAATATATTCTTTTCCATAAACTAAGGTGTAAGGTGAAACCCCTAAAGCATTCTTTGGTGTGACCCTATCATCCCACAAAGCGTTTGGGAGAGTGACATGCATTCAGATGAGGTTTTTGTTCATGGATTCCTCCAACCCATTCATTTGGGGATAATGATTGGAAGAATAATGCAATTTAATTCCCTTTTCTATAGAAAATTCGCTTAATTTCAAAGAAGAGAAGTAGGAATCATTATCAAACAATAGATAAATTGGAACCCCAAACCTGGTTATGATGTTTTCTTGAAGAAATTTAATAACAACATCTTCGTTAACTTTGCGAAGAGGGATAGCCTCAGTCCAATGTGTGAAGTAATCTGTAGCTGTAATAATATAGCGACGTTGTAATGAAGAATTTGGATTGATTTCTCCAATAACATATAATCAATACAAAGTATATTCAACATCCAATAACATCTAATCAAGATAGAGTATATTCAGTAGGTATATTGGAATATGTTGAGGTTGACATTGATGGAATCAAAACCAAGGTTGATTTTGAAGTGATTGAAATTTAGATGGGTTAGAACCTTATCCAACACTGTTGGGTATTGACTAGGAATTTGAAAATAATGCAATTTTAAATTTAAAGCAAAGGACTATGTCCTTTGAATCATAAGAGATGAGGGTGATTTCTCCATTGGACCCAAAGGAGGGGGGAATATATTCATATCTAGTAAGAGATGTTATGGAAGATGGATAAATAGAAAACATTTACAATATTACAAGGAAGGAGGATTATGTAAATCCCGTACTTGATGGGGAGATTAGCTAGAGAAACATATGTACATTTGATACAGATTCAGAAGAAGTGATGGAGAAATGGCATATTAGATTGTATGAAGTCTCCAGACAAAGATGTGGAAGGATTGGTAAATCTATGTGTTGGATAGGAACAAAACTATGTGATCCTCCGCATTTTGATGGGAAAGGATTTGTGGAAGAGTTTATAAATAAAATGGAAGAAAACGTACCAAAACCTGTGAGTATTCAAGCGATGGACATAGTGTTAAAAGGGATTCCTACAAATTGGTGGGATGCTTATAAGCAGAAGTTGGATAGCTAGGAGAAAATAATGTAGAACATTTGTATTAGATTTCATCTAGTAGTGTAAAACGAATTGTGAAATCGTTACAAAGGAACTGGTGATCCGAAAGAACATTTGTGGTTTTGTGAGGAGATATGGATGGAGAGAAATGTTCATGTAGAGTAGTGGGTTCATCGTTCCATTCATACATTGGATACATTATCAAGGAGATGGTATGTTCAAGGAGATAGAAGGAGGTACATGATTGAATGGAAAGAGATGGGAGACCAATTTTGTGATACTTTTAGTTTTTCATCAAGTAACATAGGATTGAATGTTGTTTTGCGCAGGATCAAAATTTTGATTTTTTAGAAAAATTCCCTGACATTTCACATAAAGTAGTTTGCGCGACACATAGAAAAATGGTACAGTTGAACTAACCAATTCATTGTTGGAAAATCGTTGAAGGATATGCAGAAGAGGAATATCCTAAGAAGATAAACATTCAGGAAATTGAAGGGGAATGCACAGTATAGGATATAAGTACAAAGCATACTACACTAGAATATTTGCAGCACTTAAAACAAGGAAACATAATATTGGTATGGAAGCACATCCAAAGATAGTTGTAATTGGAGACTATTGGGATCAGGAGACAGTAACACAGGTGGTGGATTTATAGAAGGAATATGAATTTATATTTTCTTGGAGCTTTTCTTACATGAAGGGAGTTGTAGGTTCATTGCAAGAAATGAAATTTTAGTTAATTCCTCATGCAAATCCTATGAACAAGAGACCATATATGTTGAACCTAGAAAATAAAGAAAAGGTGCATGAGGAACAAGATAAAATGTTGAAAGTGCGGATTATAGTACCAGTGGAATAATTTGATAAGGTTAGTCCCATGGTGGTTTATGATAAGAATACAGTAGGAATAAGGATTTGTGATGATTTGAGATCTATTTATATGCATCGTGTATACACGATCCCTTCCCCACCCCATTCACATATGAAGCTTTAGAAAATGTGGGAGGAGAAGAGGAAGAATATTAATTCTGAAACGAGAAAATCTCATTTACTTGAATATCCAGTGTAAGTAACACATATGATACATAAATGGACAAATAATAGAATAAATAATTGATAAGATGATGAATATGGAAAATTACAAATAAGGGTTTGTATATATACCCATGTAGTGTCTCATTTCGTGAAGAGGCATAACCTTTCATCAAGGTGTCTCTTCATTGAGTGTTTAATTATTGATTTATTTTTATTATTAATTATTTAAGTTATTTATTATATATTTTTTTCATTACATTTCCTTCCCCTTAAGAGCATCTTTGCCGTCAAAGTTTATTGACAACAAGGGTTACGTTTGATTTTTCGCTTGTAATGTCATCTCTCGATCTTTTGTGTTAATAATTGTGACACTTGACGAAACAAGACGATATGAGTTACACACTCCAAGGAAAAAATATCGCATCGTTTGTGAGGTGGTCCATCCGAGATCTATCTTCATCGGAGTTGATTGTTGATCACCTTGTTGGATAAATCTTCCCATTTTCTACTTAGGTTGTAGATTTTGTGTTGTTTCACTTATGAAGTCATAAATCCTTTGTTTATGTTCATTTTGACCTTGTCGTTGCTCAAAATGATTTTATAATTTGGGTGTCGATAAGGAGTTTTTTTTTTTTCTTTTTTTTTTTTCTTTTTTTTTTCTTTTTTTTTTCTTTTTTTTTTTTTTTCTTTTTTTTTTTTTTTTCTTTTTTTTTTTTTTTTCTTTTTTTTCTGCTGGATCGACCTCCTTTTGGACAGTGACGGGCACGGAATTTGTATTTGTTTCTTCCTATTCAACTTGAATTTGCTTTCCGAATAGTCTAGATGCTTCCTTCTGGATTTGAACTAATTTGTTCTCTAATAGATTATTATTATTATGAATCTTCTCGAACCTTTCATCTTGTGACCTTTTGTCCTCTTTTAACTTCTTGATTTGTTCCTCTAGCTCTTGATTAAGATTTCTCGGACGATGGTTTTGTTCTTGTTGTTCTAGTATTCTTCCTTCGAGGTCTTCATTGGAATGTTCCATCTTCCGAAAAATTTTCATTTTCTTGATTTTCGTAAGTAATGTCTTGTTATGAATTCTTAATCAAAATAGTTCTTCGGTATTACTTGCTAATTTGTCATTGATTTTTGAAATTTCCAATTTGTGCGTCTTCTTAGTGTCGTCATATTTCAACTAGATTTCTTTATTTTGTTGGTGATGTCAACATATATCTGATTCTAAACTTTCTAACTTTCCTTGGACTTGCACAAATTCAATATCTTTGTCCATGATGACCTTGTTTGAACGTTGTATTTCTTCTTTTAAATCGTTATTATTTCTATACGGTGATTCTTCGACATTCTTTGAGTTTTTGATATGGTCTTCAAGGTTTTGATTGATACTTTTTAAATGTGATATTTTATCATCCTTATCTGATAATATTTTCTTGAAATCTTCATTAGCTTCCTCCAATATTCGATTTTGATATTTTAAGGTGCAATTCTCTTGCTCTGTTAACATATTAAGCATTTTATGCTTATTAATCTCGAGTTGGAGATTATAATGTTCTAATTCGGCTAATAATGTTTGTGCTTGAAATCCTAATTTTGTATTTGCCATCATTCACAACTTCTATCCTTCGTAACTACTTTAATTTGACTTGTTTGGTGATAAATAGTCTTTGAATTCTTGACGATAACTTGGCCCTCCTTGACTCGGCTCTTTCTTTGATTTGGTCTTCTTTTGCTATAAATGGTCTTTCTTTTTTCTTTTTTTTTACCTTTTTTTTAATATTAAACAATATTCAATATGATTCTTCTTGTAAAAAATATTCTTTTGATGCTCTTCTAATCTTATTTTCCCCTTATTTTTTGTAACATGGTGTAGATTGGGTGGTTGGGAGGAATGATTGTTACCTTCCCCACCCAGGTTCAAATCTCGCTTTTTGTTTGTTGTTGGAGAATAAATCCAAACCCGCTTATGGTTTTACTTCTTTTTCTTTTCCTCCCACTTATTAAGAAACCATGTGTGAAGAAACCACGTGTGGTTTTACTTCTTTTTATTTTCCTCCCACTTGTTAAGAAACCACCTGTGGTTTTACTTCTTTTTCTTTTCCTCCCACTTGTTAAGAAACCATGTGTGGAGAAACCACGTGTGGTTTTACTTATTTACTTTTAATTCTTCTTTTTTCCTAGTTAAAAACCCGAATCGGGAACTGTAACTTGATCTAATACTAATGAAATGAGAAAATTGTTTCTTACACGAATATCTAGTGTAAATAACAGAGATGATCCATAAATGGATAAATAATAGAATAAATAATTGATAATATGATGAATATGGAAAATTACAAATAAGGGTTTGTATGTATACCCATGTAGTGTCTCATTTCATGAAGAGGCATAACCTTTCATCAAGGTGTCTCTTCATTGAGTGTTTAATTATTGATTTATTTTTATTATTAATTATTTAAGTTATTTATTATATTTTTTTTCATTACATTTCCTTCCCCTTAAGAGCATCTTTGCCGTCAAAGTTTATTGACAACAAGGGTTACGTTTGATTTTTCGCTTGTAATTTCATCTCTCGATCTTTTGTGTTAATAATTGTGACACTTGACGAAACAAGACGATATGAGTTACACACTCCAAGGAAAAAATATCGCATCGTTTGTGAGGTGGTCCATCCGAGATCTATCTTCATCGGAGTTGATTGTTGATCACCTTGTTGGATAAATCTTCCCATTTTCTACTTAGGTTGTAGATTTTGTGTTATTTCACTTATGAAGTCATAAATCCTTTGTTTATGTTCATTTTGACCTTGTCGTTGGTCAAAATGATTTTATAATTTGGGTGTCGATAAGGAGGAGTTTTTTTTTTTTTTTATCTGCTGGATCGACCTCCTTTTGGACTGTGACGGGGACCGAATTTGTATTTGTTTCTTCCTCTTCAACTTGAATTTTCTTTCCGAATAGTCTGGATGCTTCCTTCTGGATTTGAACTAATTTGTTCTCTAATAGATTATTATTATTATGAATCTTCTCGAACCTTTCATATTGTGACCTTTTGTCCTCTTTTAACCTCTTGATTTGTTCCTCTAGCTCTTGATTAAGATTTCTCGGACGATGGTTTTGTTCTTGTTGTTCTAGTATTCTTCCTTCGAGGTCTTCATTGGAATGTTCCATCTTCCGAATATTTTTCATTTTCTTGATTTTCGTAAGTAATGTCTTGTTATGAATTCTTAATCAAAATAGTTCTTCGGTATTACTTGCTAATTTGTCATTGATTTTTGAAATTTCCAATTTGTGCATCTTCTTAGTGTCGTCATATTTCAACTGGATTTCTTTCTTTTGTTGGTGATGTCGACATATATCTGATTCTAAACTTTCTAACTTTCCTTGGACTTGCACAAATTCAATATCTTTGTCCATGATGACCTTGTTTGAACGTTGTATTTCTTCTTTTAAATCGTTATTATTTCTATACGGTGATTCTTCGACATTCTTTGAGTTTTTGATATGGTCTTCAAGGTTTTGATTGATACTTTTTAAATGTGATATTTTATCATCCTTATCTGATAATATTTTCTTGAAATCTTCATTAGCTTCCTCCAATATTCGATTTTGATATTTTAAGGTGCAATTCTCTTGCTCTATTAACATATTAAGCATTTTATGCTTATTAATCTCGAGTTGGAGATTATAATGTTCTAATTCAGCTAATAATGTTTGTGCTTGAAATCCTGATTTTGTATTTGCCATCATTCACAACTTCTATCCTTCGTAACTACTTTAATTTGACTTGTTTGGTGATAAATAGTCTTTGAATTCTTGACGATAACTTGGCCCTCCTTGACTCGGCTCTTTCTTTGATTTGGTCTTCTTTTGACTATAAATGGTCTTTCTTTTTTCTTTTTTTTACCTTTTTTTTTAATATTAAACAATATTCAATATGATTCTTCTTGTAAAAAATATTCTTTTGATGCTCTTCTAATCTTATTTTCCCCTTATTTTTTGTAACATGGTGTAGATTGGGTGGTTGGGAGGAATGATTGTTACCTTCCCCACCCAGGTTCAAATCTCGTTTTTTGTTTGTTGTTGGAGAATAAATCCAAACCCGCTTATGGTTTTACTTCTTTTTCTTTTCCTCCCACTTATTAAGAAACCATGTGTGAAGAAACCACGTGTGGTTTTACTTCTTTTTATTTTCCTCCCACTTGTTAAGAAACCACGTGTGGTTTTACTTCTTTTTCTTTTCCTCCCACTTGTTAAGAAACCATGTGTGGAGAAACCACGTGTGGTTTTACTTATTTACTTTTAATTCTTCTTTTTTCCCGGTTAAAAACCCGAATCGGGAACTGTAAATTGATCTAATACTAATGAAATGAGAAAATTGTTTCTTACACGAATATCTAGTGTAAATAACAGAGATGATCCATAAATGGATAAATAATAGAATAAATAATTGATAATATGATGAATATGGAAAATTACAAATAAGGGTTTGTATATATACCCATGTGGTGTCTCATTTCGTGAAGAGGCATAACCTTTCATCAAGGTGTCTCTTCATTGAGTGTTTAATTATTGATTTATTTTTATTATTAATTATTTAAGTTATTTATTATATTTTTTTTCATTACATTTCCTTCCCCTTAAGATCATCTTTGCCATCAAAGTTTATTGACATCAAGGGTTACGTTTGATTTTTCGCTTGTAATGTCATCTCTCAATCTTTTGTGTTAATAATTGTGACACTAGACGAAACAAGACGATATGAGTTACACACTCCAAGGAAAAAATATCGCATCGTTTGTGAGGTGGTCCATCTGAGATCTATCTTCATCGGAGTTGATTGTTGATCACCTTGTTGGATAAATCTTCCCATTTTTTACTTAGGTTGTAGATTTTGTGTTATTTCACTTATGAAGTCATAAATCCTTTGTTTATGTTCATTTTGACCTTGTCGTTGGTCAAAATGATTTTATAATTTGGGTGTCGATAAGGAGGAGTTTTTTTTTTTTTTTTTTTATCTGCTAGATCGACCTCCTTTTGGACTGTGATGGGGACCGAATTTGTATTTGTTTCTTCCTCTTCAACTTGAATTTGCTTTCCGAATAGTCTGGATGCTTCCTTCTGGATTTGAACTAATTTGTTCTCTAATAGATTATTATTATTATGAATCTTCTCGAACCTTTCATCTTGTGACCTTTTGTCCTCTTTTAACCTCTTGATTTGTTCCTCTAGCTCTTGATTAAGATTTCTCGGACGATGGTTTTGTTCTTGTTGTTCTAGTATTCTTCCTTCGAGGTCTTCATTGGAATGTTCCATCTTCCGAATATTTTTCATTTTCTTGATTTTCGTAAGTAATGTCTTGTTATGAATTCTTAATCAAAATAGTTCTTCGGTATTACTTGCTAATTTGTCATTGATTTTTGAAATTTCCAATTTGTGCATCTTCTTAGTGTCGTCATATTTCAACTGGATTTCTTTCTTTTGTTGGTGATGTCGACATATATCTGATTCTAAACTTTCTAACTTTCCTCGGACTTGCACAAATTCAATATCTTTGTCCATGATGACCTTGTTTGAACGTTGTATTTATTCTTTTAAATCGTTATTATTTCTATACGGTGATTCTTCGACATTCTTTGAGTTTTTTATATGGTCTTCAAGGTTTTGATTGATACTTTTTAAATGTGATATTTTATCATCCTTGTCTGATAATATTTTCTTGAAATCTTCATTAGCTTCCTCCAATATTCGATTTTGATATTTTAAGGTGCAATTCTCTTGCTCTGTTAACATATTAAGCATTTTATGCTTATTAATCTCGAGTTGGAGATTATAATGTTCTAATTCAGCTAATAATGTTTGTGCTTGAAATCCTGATTTTGTATTTGCCATCATTCACAACTTCTATCCTTCGTAACTACTTTAATTTGACTTGTTTGGTGATAAATAGTCTTTGAATTCTTGACGATAACTTGGCCCTCCTTCACTCGGCTCTTTCTTTGGTTTGGTCTTCTTTTGACTATAAATGGTCTTTCTTTTTTCTTTTTTTTACCTTTTTTTTTAATATTAAACAATATTCAATATGATTCTTCTTGTAAAAAATATTCTTTTGATGCTCTTCTAATCTTATTTTCCCCTTATTTTTTGTAACATGGTGTAGATTGGGTGGTTGGGAGGAATGATTGTTACCTTCCCCACCCATGTTCAAATCTCGCTTTTTGTTTGTTGTTGGAGAATAAATCCAAACCCGCTTGTGGTTTTACTTCTTTTTCTTTTCCTCCCACTTATTAAGAAACCATGTGTGAAGAAACCACGTGTGGTTTTACTTCTTTTTATTTTCTTCCCACTTGTTAAGAAACCACGTGTGGTTTTACTTCTTTTTCGTTTCCTCCCACTTGTTAAGAAACCATGTGTGGTTTTACTTATTTACTTTTAATTCTTCTTTTTTCCTGGTTAAAAACCCGAATCGGGTACTGTAACTTGATCTAATACTAATGAAATGAGAAAATTGTTTCTTACACGAATATCTAGTGTAAATAACAGAGATGATCCATAAATGGATAAATAATAGAATAAATAATTGATAATACGATGAATATGGAAAATTACAAATAAGGGTTTGTATATATACCCATGTAGTGTCTCATTTCGTGAAGAGGCATAACCTTTCATCAAGGTGTCTCTTCATTGAGTGTTTAATTATTGATTTATTTTTATTATTAATTATTTAAGTTATTTATTATATTTTTTTTCATTACATTTCCTTCCCCTTAAGAGCATCTTTGCCGTCAAAGTTTATTGACAACAAGGGTTACATTTGATTTTTCGCTTGTAATGTCATCTCTCGATCTTTTGTGTTAACAATTGTGACACTTGACGAAACAAGACGATATGAGTTACACACTCCAAGGAAAAAATATCGCATCGTTTGTGAGGTGGTCCATCCGAGATCTATCTTCATTAGAGTTGATTGTTGATCACCTTGTTGGATAAATCTTCCCATTTTCTACTTAGGTTGTAGATTTTGTGTTATTTCACTTATGAAGTCATAAATCCTTTGTTTATGTTCATTTTGACCTTGTCGTTGGTCAAAATGATTTTATAATTTGGGTGTCAATAAGGGGTTCTTTTTTTTTTTTTCTGCTGGATCGACCTCCTTTTGGACTGTGACGGGGACCAAATTTGTATTTGTTTCTTCCTCTTCAACTTGAATTTGCTTCCCGAATAGTCTGGATGCTTCCTTCTGGATTTGAACTAATTTGTTCTCTAATAGATTATTATTATTATGAATCTTCTCGAACCTTTCATCTTGTGACCTTTTGTCCTCTTTTAACTTCTTGATTTGTTCCTCTAGCTCTTGATTAAGATTTCTCGGACGATGGTTTTGTTCTTGTTGTTCTAGTATTCTTCCTTCGAGGTCTTCATTGGAATGTTCCATCTTCCGAATATTTTTCATTTTCTTGATTTTCGTAAGTAATGTCTTGTTATGAATTCTTAATCAAAATAGTTCTTCGGTATTACTTGCTAATTTGTCATTGATTTTTGAAATTTCCAATTTGTGCGTCTTCTTAGTGTCGTCATATTTCAACTGGATTTCTTTCTTTTGTTGGTGATGTCGACATATATCTGATTCTAAACTTTCTAACTTTCCTTGGACTTGCACAAATCCAATATCTTTGTCCATGATGACCTTGTTTGAACGTTGTATTTCTTCTTTTAAATCGTTATTATTTCTTTTTTTCCTTGGAATGATCGTTATTATTTCTATACGGTGATTCTTCGACATTCTTTGAGTTTTTGATATGGTCTTCAAGGTTTTGATTGATACTTTTTAAATGTGATATTTTATCATCCTTATCTGATAATATTTTCTTGAAATCTTCATTAGCTTCCTCCAATATTCGATTTTGATATTTTAAGGTGCAATTCTCTTGCTTTGTTAACATATTAAGCGGCATTTTATGCTTATTAATCTCGAGTTGGAGATTATAATGTTCTAATTCGGCTAATAATGTTTGTGCTTGAAATCCTGATTTTGTATTTGCCATCATTCACAACTTCTATCCTTCGTAACTACTTTAATTTGACTTGTTTGGTGATAAATAGTCTTTGAATTCTTGACGATAACTTGGCCCTCCTTGACTCGGCTCTTTCTTTGATTTGGTCTTCTTTTGACTATAAATGGTCTTTCTTTTTTCTTTTTTTTACCTTTTTTTTTAATATTAAACAATATTCAATATGATTCTTCTTGTAAAAAATATTCTTTTGATGCTCTTCTAATCTTATTTTCCCCTTATTTTTTGTAACATGGTGTAGATTGGGTGGTTGGGAGGAATGATTGTTACCTTCCCCACCCAGGTTCAAATCTCGCTTTTTGTTTGTTGTTGGAGAATAAATCCAAACCCGCTTATGGTTTTACTTCCTTTTCTTTTCCTCCCACTTATTAAGAAACCATGTGTGAAGAAACCACGTGTGGTTTTACTTCTTTTTATTTTCCTCCCACTTGTTAAGAAACCACGTGTGGTTTTACTTCTTTTTCTTTTCCTCCCACTTGTTAAGAAACCATGTGTGGAGAAACCACGCGTGGTTTTACTTATTTCCTTTTAATTCTTCTTTTTTCCTGGTTAAAAACCCGAATCGGGAACTGTAACTTGATCTAATACTAATGAAATGAGAAAATTGTTTCTTACACGAATATCTAGTGTAAATAACAGAGATGATCCATAAATGGATAAATAATAGAATAAATAATTGATAATATGATGAATATGGAAAATTACAAATAAGGGTTTGTATATATACCCATGTAGTGTCTCATTTCGTGAAGAGGCATAACCTTTCATCAAGGTGTCTCTTCATTAAGTGTTTAATTATTGATTTATTATTATTATTAATTAATTATGTTATTTATTATATATTTTGTTCATTACAACTTCAAAGATGGATTCTCAAGATATGATCAAGTAAATATAGAAGAAGAAGATAGAACTAAAACTATGTTTGCTACAGAGTGGGGATTTTTTGCATACATGATGAGAATCCTCCTGTGGTGTTTTCCAAATTTGTAGTTACAAAATTTAAGGAGTTCATGCATAAATTAATAGAAGCATATCCTGGTAATTGGACAGTATTGAGTCTGCTAAAATATCATGTTTAGAAGTTGAGTTCAATGTTGGACATGTGTAGGCAGTTATAAATTTCCTTAAACTTGAAAAAGTGTGTTTTTTGTACACCTATTGGAGTCTTGGTATGTCATGTAGCATGCAAAGAGGTATTATTTGTTGATCCAACTTAGATTGTTGTAATAGTAAATCTGCTAGATCCCACATTAGTAAATACACTACATGAAACAATGGGTCATACGGGATAATACAAGAAATACATAAGTAATTATGCAAAGTTTACTACGCCACTAGAGAGTTACTGAAGAAGGAAAGTAAGTATGATTGGAATCCTGAATTTCATGATGCATTTTATACGTTAAGACAAAGTTGTTCACAGTGCCAATTCTTATTTTTCAAATTGGTTGAATATGTTTCATGTGCATGTGGATGATTCTTCTATAGCACTGGGAATTGTACTCACACATCCAAATGAGAGAAGTATGGACCACCCCATTTCGTTTGCAAGTAGGAATTTGTCAAATGCATAGAGGAATTATAGTACTACAGAATGAGAAGGCTTAGCAATGGTGTATGTGCTACAAAAAATTTAGGCATTACTTGTTGGGAATTTTTTAAAATTCTTTATCGATCATTCTTATTTAAAACATTTAGCCAATAAGCTAGTGTTGGGGAGAAGGATTTGTCACTGGTTATTATTTTTTCAGGAATTTGATTTCGAAGTGGAGGTTAACCGAGGAAATCATAATGTGGGACCAAATCACTTATCAAGGTTGGAATCCGATGAAGTTGAGGGCAACATCAATGATCAATTTCGTTATGTTCAGTTGTTTCGAGTGGGTGTAGTACTAGACCAGTTCACATAGATTGCAACATTTATAATGAAAAGTAAAGAATCGGAGGATTATACAGTGGTCAACAAAGCCATCTAGTAACTAGAAGTGAGGACTATCAATTGATTACTAGTCAACTATATAAACTAGGAGCTAATGGGATACTACGTTGGTGTGTGATGGAGCATAAGCATGATGCAATGTTGTATGAAGCACATGAAGGCATAACAGTGGGACACAATGCTAGAAAGGTTATTGCAATAAAAGTACTACGTGTAGAGTTATGGTGGCCATCATTATTCCAAGAAGGAAGAAAATATTGCAAGCATTGCGATGTGTGTCAACACATAGGGAAGCCATCAACCAGGGATGAATTGTCATTGTTTCCAATTACTACCCTGGAACCAATTGAAAGCGGGTGATTGATTTTGTGGGATCCATTAATCCCCCATTAAAGAGAATAGGTTTTAGGTATATAATTACGTCCACAGAGTATTTAACATGTTGGGAAGAAGCACTGCTGGTAAAATATTGTACAAAAAAGACTACTACGCAATTTATTTTTGAGAATATTGTTACAAGATTAGGTTGTCCCAAGGTGTTAATGAGTGATCAAGGATCTCACTTTCTGAATGCAACCATTAGGGAATTGATGCAGGAATTCATGATATATCACCAAAAGAGTAGACCATATTATCCTCAAGCAAATGGAACAATTGACACATATAAAGTGTTGGAGCATGCATTAACAAAGGATATTGACTGGGATCAAAGGATATTGACAGTATTGCACGGGCTTATCGTACCACTTGCAAAAGTTTTATTAAGTTCACACCTTTTTATTGGTTTATGGTAAGGAAGGAGTGATGCATGTTGAGTTTGTTGTACCTAGATTGCACATTGTGTTGGCTACAAATATGAATGATGATGAATCATTATAGAACAGGTTGAATGAATTGATGCAATCAGAGGAAGATCAAATACTTGTAGGGTTTACTCAACATGTGGAGAAGCACAGGAAGAAGGATTGACATGATTGAAATATAAGAAATAAGGAATTGGAACCGGGTCATTGGTACTATTGTATGATAGTAGGTACATTAAACATCCTAGTAAGTTACAAATGAGATGGATGGGACCATTTTGAATTACATGCATCCTTGAAGCAGGTGCGGTTAAGTTATAGATGTTATGGGGAGATCCATTAAAAGGTATGGTAAATGGCAGCAGACTTAAAGCATATTATGGACCATGACAAGGGTCGAAAGAGTGTCAACTAAGCATGATTGGTAATGATGTATGTAGTAGATTGAGTAGATAGTAGTGGCTGGTATTGGAAAATACATGTATTATTTCTATTTATGGGTGATGATGTCGGTTAGTTAAAAAACACGTGGAAGTAGTTAAATTTTAATTTTGAATAACGTAAGTACATTTGTAGTGGGTTGTAGCATTTATGGAAAGAATCATAACCATGGTAGAATATTGGAATGCATACAGGTCAGGTAATGATTGGAAGGAAAAATTACATACTGAAAAGGAGATTGAGAAGATTGCATGAGTTGTGTCTAGATTTATGGTATGGGAAAGGCGTATTGATGAGATCAAAAAGAAATAATCAACTGGAAATGTTGTTTAAATCAAGCAAAGTGTATGGTGAATGATTCAGTTTGTGATAATCCCAACTATTAACAATATAAATTGATTGTGATCATTTATTTTTCGTTTGAATTTTTACCATCCTAGTGATGAATTTAGCTTTGGGTTTAAAATATTAATATAAAAAAAAATTATGTGGTTCCTCATGATGATTTAATGGACACTAAAACAAATTCCTGAAGTTTGTGGTCTCTTAATTGTGTCGGTGCCCTGGATTGTAACCTTCTTTCCCGATATTTGTTAAAGAAAGGTGTTTGGAATGTATCCCTAGAATTAGATAAGACTTGTATCTTGTCATAGTGGATCACATGTTGTAGTGATAGGGTATCTTTGATTTAATGCGATTTTGCATTGAATTGACCTTGTGAATATGAGTGTGCCCCTATGTGAATCTTGGTGATCGCTATAAATGAAGGGTTGTGGTTATATTCACAAATATATTGAATAGAATTAGATCATACTTGTATCTTGTCATGGTGGATCACATGTTATAGTGATAGGGTATCTTTGATTTAATGTAATTGTGCATTTAGTTGACCTTGTGAATATGAGTGTTCCCCTATGTGAATCTTGGTAATCTCTATAGATGAAGGGTTGTGGTTATATTCACAAATATAATAAATACACATGTCAATGTAATAAAAGATTTTAACATCTAAAATGATTGAATTATTGGTGTGTTATAATCAAGGGATCATTTTAATGATGCTATGAATTCGGAAATGAATGAAATTGTATACACGAAGAACCCACATGTCACTTGGCTAAATATTAGCTTGTCAAGAAGGATGAGATACTAAGTATAGTTGTTTTGCATATGAAAAATAAAAGTAATACCATAACGAAGATTGGTTACTACCACATGCAAAGGCTAAGTATTAGAAAAGGATCTCATATTAATTGTTGAACTTGATTATTGTGATGGACATATTTGAATTTCGATTGAAATTTTAATGATGATCTCTCATGGAAAGTTATGTTTATGACATAGGTGAGATGAGGGATTTGTCTAGTGAGGACATATGATGGTTGTAAGATTGGAAACATGGTATTTGTTAAGGATTCAAATAGTATACATATCTAAGGTATTGTAAGTGATTATTTGTATTGAAAAAAACATGCATATAGATATGTAGGCGAACATTCAATTAAAATAAACATATAATATATTCTTAAAAGTTAAAAGTTTTGCCAATTTTTATAAATTTAATCATATCTTATGTGAAAAATAGGCAAATTTTTAAGCCAATTGGTGATTTTTTTAAATATCTAAAGTAAGGCAATTGATGATATTTTGTCCTTAAAAAATACCCTAATTGGAACCCTCTACTATTTCATGATCATATTCAGTTAATGATTGTCTCAAGTTTGGTAGGGGGGCTGGAAAGATAACTATAGAGGCTTGCATCCTCTCATTTGCATTGCTACACTCAATGGGATGGATTGCTTGAGGAATTAAAATTCCATAGAAGGGGATTTTCCAATATTTTGGTGTGAATGGTTGTCAAGAAGAGATAACCTAGATGAGTTTGTATCACTGATATTCATGATAGATGCTATCTTGGATCATATAGAACTATGTTTTGGGTGTGTCAAGGAAGGACTATTAAGCTAATATTTCATAGTGTATCATGTATAATGAATAATGCGATTCCATTATGAATTTGGAATAAATATTGCATGTGAATGGTTATGATACAAATCCTCTCATATGTTTATTGATGTAGGTATATGTAGAAACTCTAAAGCCATGAAAATGTCTTGATTCATGTTAAAAGAAATGAAATATTTTTGTTTGATAAAGACAACAAATTCAAGTTATCGATGGAGATGGTGCAATTTCATGTAAAACTAAAATAAAGATGAGATGCGATGGTCCATTTTTGAAAAATAAGTGAAGTGAGGATGATTATTCCAAGGGGGGGGGATATAATATTCATGGTGTTAACCCTTGGAATATATTAGATTAAAATGATGTATGTGTTGTACTGATGTTCTCAAGATAGGAGGGTTGAGTTGCAATGACCCCTTAATGTAAAATGTAAATGTGATTTGTAAATATTCCTAATATGCAACCGAAGTCCATTACTAAACTAGAGAATGGTTGTCATCTTAGATATAGGCTTAGTGACTTATGTTTAATTTATACAATTATACAAACCTTGAGATGTTATGTCAAGGTTAATATAAAACATAATGCAATTCAACCAAATAGGTTGTTAGGGGAGAACAAGGGGGGTATACATCCACATTAAGGGAAGAGGAAAGGGGTTCCTTGGGAAAAGAAGAACATTAAATGATGTTTCCCCATGTCCTTGGAGAAGTAACACCATTTTTTCCATTTTGTATAAAGATCTCTCTCGCCTATCACCTATCACTCAATTGAGGTGTATTTATGATAATTTAGTATGCTTCTTAGGAAGGAACATATACCTCATGCAAAAGGGGAATATATAATTGTAACTTTCCATGCGAAAATTATTATTCTTCCATTATTCTCTCCTTATTCCTCATCATGAAAGAAATAGTGTATATTACCTTCCTTAGATACCATATTATCTATCCTTGGTAAGAAAAACCCATAAGCTTGAGCCATTGAGGATTCTATGGTAAGTTAGAGGGATTTTTGGTAGTAGCAGAAGACATTGACTGATTTTGAAGAGAGAATTTGTGGTGATAGAGAGATCCAAGAGACTAGGAAGCTAAAATACCTTAACCCACTTGTATGAAATGTGTATTACTTGCAAATGAGCCAAGGTATACCAACTATAGGTATTCCTAAAGAGTAATTACAAACTTGAATATTTAATTCTTGTACTAGAGAACAAGAGGGAATTGATTCTAGATGGGGTGAACAATAGAGAAAGGAAATCATGACCTTGTGTTGTTATAGCTAAGAGGAAGATATATGTGACCAGTTGAAGGTTGCAAGGTGAGACTCCATAGAAGCTTTCTGTCAGGGAAACCATGTTAGGTGTTTGATTACATATGTGTTCTTGCATAATGTTGAGGGTTGGCATGGATGAGAAACAAAGACAACAAATTCCATTCTCTGTTATGCTCTTGTAGCCAAAATTAGGGGTGGAATTTGAAACATATGCTTATGGTTGGGTAGTGAACCATCCCTCTATAGTTGGTTTTGTGGAAAAATCATGAAAGAGAGAGAAGCGCTTTGTAATGTCCCCATTTTGACCCCCTTTGTATTAAACCGTAAATGATGTAAATATTGTAATTTAATCATGGTGAGGAGCTCAAGGCCAAGGCCCCACCATCGATTTAGCGTTTCATGAATCGGCAATTAAAAATAGATGCCCATGGTTCTTGTGCGAGATGGGCACAATGTAAATAAGACACCATGTAAATACGAATTTTAATGGAAAAACCCACAACCGGCTATGCAATGCAACAAAAGAGATGGGGCATGACTTTACAAGGAAAAGGGAGGGAAATTATTCAAAACCTTGAGCCAATGGTGTTAATCCATGTGTCAATGGGGAAACCCATAAACCATCAACTACCCATTTTGTCTCATGTACCCAATCATTTAATTTTTCCAAGAAATTGGTTAAGGCAGTTAATGTCTTGGGATGGGAGAGGTATGGCAGTCAGATTTTCGTGCATGGGCAAGCTACCAACCTGAAAATCGTATTTTTGGCTTGCTGGGCAAGAAAACCCCCACGAAATGCTACCCAAGGCCATTCCTCATGCATTACGTTCTTCCTCTCACGCAGCTTGAGCTCACAGGAAGTTATCCTCACGTTTTTCACCATAACCCTGTGTTTTTCCATGCCCAGGAACTCGTTTTTGGATTGTGCAACAGCTGGGGAAGGAGGGACGCGAATTGGGATCGAGGGTGAGGGCGTTTTTGGCCCTAGGGCGTTTTTCTGGAATGGGTTTTGTTTCCCCAGTCGAATTCCCAAAGTGCCAATACGTTTTGAGTCTACCCACGTTTTTCTGAAGTCCAGGAAACCCCATCTCATGCATCCCGCTGTTGGAAACGTTTTCTCATGCTCAACAAGTGTAGGTTGCTGTTAGGTGCATCCCTGTTTTGTTTGGAACCCATGAGCAAGAAACTGGAATGGTAGTGGACAGAATTGGCTTGATAAACCTAGTGTAGGGAGTATCCTCTCAAGAAGATTAAGAGGGCTGGCTACTTTTCTATGCACACCCTGAGAGCACTAGAGAGGAAGGTATGGCTTGAGGGACTGTATGGCAGTGAAGAGAATACTTCCTGGTGTTGGGTGTGTAGGCATTGTGAGTGCCAAGCTAGATAGATCTGAGAGAGGTACCCATAGCTCTGTAGTTGAGCTCACTAGCTTAGCAATTCTTCCTTTCCATCTCCTAGCAGCCTGATAAACCCAATTGTAGATTGGCTTGGCTCATTTTGGTGTATGCTTGGCTATGTGTGAGTCTGCTGTTCCCTGGTTCCTTGTAGAGATCATGCCCAGCTCGGGGGTGGCAGTGGTGCTGAGAGATTAAGGAGCACACTGGCCTATGGTTGGGTGGAACGTTGCAGTTGCATAGCCAGTTGCTTGGGACTGCCTTATTGAGATAAGTATTCTCTTGTGTAAATTGGCAATTATCATTTGATGAATGTTATGAATGTATGTGAATGTATTAAACGAAATTGCTTCTGCTGTGTTTTTAAAAGTTTATGCATTTCCATATGATCTTGTATAGTTCTGCACAGATCTTTACTTCATGGCTGTCACAGAATCTTGAATGTGTGTTAGAGATCAACAACATTGATTTGATTACAGTCGTTTTTCCATAGTATGCATAGATACAGGTCTTTGCATCAATGATTTTAATTCCAACGTTTTGGGGCTAATTGCCCGGATTGTGTACCACGTCCTCTCTATCCTGCTGTATGGTAGGAGGGGACACTACATTATGGTATCAGAGCTGCGTTGCAGCATTGGGCCTCTATGGGCCAAAACTGATAGAAATTACAAGGGAAGATTTTAAATTTCCCAAGTCTGTTTTTGAAAATTTCCGTTTTAAGACTGTTTTTGAAATTTTTGGTTTAAGACTGTTTCGGAAGGAATTCCCGAATGCCTTCCGAAACAGCGGAAGCATTCGGCGAATCGTTCCGAAATTTCGGAAGCGTTCCGAGAATTTTTCCGAAAATTTGCGAAGGGAAGTTTTTCGGAAGGAATTCTCTTCCGAAATTGCGGAAGGAATTCTCTTCCGAAATTTCGGAAGGATTCCGCGAACCGCTCCGAAACAGCGGAAGAATTCAGCCAATGGCTCCGAAACAGCGGAGAAAATTTTTGTTTAAAATGAAAAAATTTTCTAAGTGTCGGCGTGAAAATGAATTTTCGGAAGGAAATCTCTTCTGAAATTGCGGAAGGAATTCTCTTCCGAAATTGCGGAAGGAATTCTCTTCCGAAATTGCGGAAGGATTCCGCGAACCGCTCTGAAACAGTGGAAGAAAATTCTTTAAGTGAAAAATTTTTCTAAGTGTCGGAATTTTTCGGAAAGAATTCTCTTCCGAAATTGCGGAAGGGATTCTCTTCCGAAATTTCGGAAGGATTCCGCGAATCGTTCCGCAACTGCGGAAGACTTCGCCGAATCGTTCCGCAACTGCGGAAGACTTCGGCGAATCGTTCCGAAACGCGGAAGAGTTCGCCGAATCGTTCCGCAACTGCGGAAGACTTCGGCGAATCGTTCCGCAACTGCGGAAGACTTCGCCGAATCATTCCGAAAAATCACCCGAAATCGAGGAAGCTTTGCGGCGGAAGCATTCCGCGAATGGCTCCGCAACTGCGGAAGCCTTCGCCGAATGGCTCCGCTCGGCAGATCGCCCCGCCGTTGCGGAAGCGTTCGGCGAACTGCTCCGCAATTGCGGAAGCCGTCGCCGAACCGCCCCGCAATTGCGGCAGCATTCAGCCAACCTCTCCGCAGTCGCGGGAACACACAGTGAACCGGCCCGCATTGCGGAAGCCTTCAACATATCACCCCGCCCATTGCGGGAGCATATAATGAACCTCCCCGCAGTTGCGGGAGCGCCACAAGGGGGCAAGCCCCCTTGACCCCCTTTTTCTTTTTTTTCTTTTTTTTTTCCTCATAGTTCGTTGTTTGCGATTTGATGAATTGTTAGTATGGCATTTTTTCCCACATGCATGAAGTAATTGTGAATTCTAAGAATGTGATGCAGCTAACAATTGTGTTGATGAACACGTTTCAGAGAGTCACAGTTACAGCAGGATAACACTCTAAATAATACAGTGGAAAAATTTTGGATCTTGGTTGGGCCAAGAAAATGCACATCATGAATGATGCACAGGATCCCTATGAACCTGAGACAGATGCCATGGGGGAGAACATACAGGTTGAGAATGCTGAAACAGAATCTAATGGGAGAAGAAATCAAGAGACCCCTCCAGATGTTGCAGCCACCATGAGAAGCCTAAGGGTGGAGTTGCAAAGTTGTAGGGAAGATAATGAAAGGATGATTAAAGCTCAAGAAGAACAAAACCAGCTGAATGCAGCCATGCTGCAGAGTTTGACAGACATCCAAAGGCAAATAAACTCTGGGCATCAGATATCGAATCCAGAAAAGGGTGGAAGTAGCTCTAGAAGAAATTCCCGTAAGAGGGCCAGTAGCCCAAGAAGAATTTCTACAGACAACACATATAGTCCAGAAATCTCTTCTAATGAATCATCTGACTCTGAAGAATCCATTGAGGGTTCAAGCTCTTCATCTCACAAGAGCAAGAGAAAGAAGCACTACAGGAACAATTCACATGGGGAATTTAAGAAGGCAAAACCTCCTACATTTGACGGAGAGGTAAAATCTGGTCAAGAAGCTGAAGCTTGGCTTCTTGGGATGAGAAAATACTTCCAAGTCCAAGACTACTCAGGAAATATGAAGGCAAGGGTAGCCATCTTCAACTTGAACGGAAGAGCATCTATATGGTGGGAACACACCAGGCAAGTGAAGAAGATCAACGAAAGGAAGATCGTGTGGAAGCAGTTCACGAAATACTTCAAGCAGAAGTACCTCTCGGATAGGTACTATGATGATAAGATCAAAGAGTTCCATGAGCTGAGATTGGGACAATTGACCATGGAAGAATATGCAAACAAGTTCTTGGAGCTGTTGAGGTATGTCAAGTATATTCGAGATGATAAGGTCAAAATTCAGCGTTTCCTAAGTGGACTACCACAGTCATATAAAGACAGAATTGAGTTCGATGAACCTCGAACCCTAGAGGAGGCCATAAGAAAGGCCAAGTATTGCTTTGATCAAAATAGAGGCAAACCAGAATTCCATAAGGCGTGGAAGGATAAGAAAAATGAAAAGTTTGATCAAAGGAAGAAGGGGTTCAAGCCTCCTCAATTCCGGAATCAGCAAAGGCAACCATCACAGGTTGTGACTAAGCCAACTAGGATGATGGGAGACAAGCCAAGAGATCCAAAGGAGCCAAGAGAACCACTTCAATGTTGGGGTTGTGGAGGAGAGCACATGCTTAGGAACTGTCCACATAGGAATGGGAATGCAAGTCAAGTTCACAACGTCCAAGGAGCTGGAACTGTGGGTCAAGTGGCAAGGACAATCCCTAGAATCTATGCAGCAGTGGACGACCGCCAAGCAGATCATCAGTCAACTGTGGTTGAGGTTGAAGGTAAGATTGCTAAGCAATCTGTTTCTATTTTGATTGACCCTGGATCTACTCACAGTTATGTCACTCCTAGAATTGTTGAGATGTGTGCTTTCAAGAAATTAAAGCATAGTAAATCTTGGTTAGTTCAACTAGCCACTGGAACCAAGAGAAAGGTTAGCGAAATAGTAGAGAAATGTCCGTTAGAGATGGATGGGCTATTCACTTATGCCGATCTGAATATTTTGCCACTTGGTTCCTATGATATTCTCATTGGAATGGATTGGTTAGAAGCACACAGGGTTAAACTTGACTGCTACAATAAGACATTTGAATGCATGGACGAAGAAGGAAACCCGAGGGTTGTAAAAGGCATTCCAAAGGTGACTTCTGTTAGACAGGTTTCAGCCATGCAACTAAAGAAGTTCTGTAGGAAGGGATGTCAACTGTATGCAGCTCACGTTTTAGAGGCAGCAGAGAATGAAACTCTGAAATTGGAGGACTATCGGGTATTGCAAGAATTCAGGGATGTTTTTCCTGATGAGATTCCGGGACTCCCTCCAAAGAGAGACATTGACTTTACAATTGAACTTGTGCCAGGAGCGGCACCAGTATCTAAGACACCGTACAGGATGAGTACACCGGAATTGCTAGAATTGAAGATGCAATTACAAGAGTTGCTGGAAAAGAAATATATTAGGCCAAGTGTGTCCCCGTGGGGAGCACCTGTTCTATTTGTGAAAAAGAAAGATGGAACACTCAGGCTATGTATTGACTACAGGCAGTTGAACAAAGTCACAGTGAAGAATAAATACCCATTGCCCCGAATTGATGACCTTTTTGATCAAATGAGAGGAGCAAAGGTATTTTCAAAGATTGACTTGAGGTCTGGTTACCATCAGGTAAGAATCAAAGAAGAAGATATTCATAAGACAGCCTTTAGAACAAGGTATGGACACTATGAGTTTGTAGTGGTACCATTTGGCCTCACGAATGCACCAGCTACATTCATGTGTCTCATGAATAATGTTTTTAGCAAATATTTGGACAAGTTTGTTCTTGTATTTCTAGATGATATTCTCATCTATTCCAAGAATGAAGATGAGCATGAAGAACATTTGAGAATGACAATGCAGTTATTAAGGGAGCATAAGCTGTATGCCAAGTTGAGCAAATGTGACTTTTATAAAGATAGAATTCATTATTTGGGTCACATCATCTCCGACGAAGGAATATCTGTAGACCCTGAGAAGATTGAAGCCATTATGAATTGGCCAACTCCAAGGAATGTGACTGATGTGAGATCTTTTATGGGCCTTGCTGGTTACTACAGGAGGTTTATCGAAGGATTCTCCAAGGTTGCTAACCCGATCACTTCTTTGCAAAAGAAGGGGATAAAGTTTGAATGGTCGCCAAGATGTGAGGAAAGTTTTCAACGGTTGAAGAATCTTCTTACAAGTGCACCTATTCTGAAAATTGCAGATCCGGAAAAAGACTTTGTGGTGTGTACAGATGCATGCAATCAAGGACTTGGAGGAGTTCTTATGCAAGACAACCACGTGATATGCTATGAGTCAAGAAAGTTGAAGGAGCATGAGAAGAACTATGCTACTCATGATATAGAACTTGCAGCCATAGTACATGCTTTGAAGATGTGGAGGCATTATCTAATGGGAAGAAAATTTGAGCTAAGGACAGACCATTGTGGTCTGAAATACTTGTTTGATCAGCCAACTTTAAATGCTAGGCAAGCTAGATGGTTGGAATTTTTGTGTGAATTTGATTTCGAGATCAAACACATAAAAGGGAAAGAAAACAAGGTGGCTGATGCACTCAGCAGGAAGGTACATGAAATGTCTGTGGCAGCGCTTAGTACATGCCAACCAGATTTGAGGCAGCAGATTGTTAACCATATGGTTGAGGATGAAGTGTATGAGCAGACAAAGGGCAAATTGCAGCAACAAAACATTGAGAAGAAGTATGAGGGTTATCATTTGGAAGAAGGCGGACTTCTTACTTATAAGAATAGAGTCTATATTCCAAATGCGGCAGATTTAAGGAGAATGGTTATGGATGAGATCCATAAAGCTCCATACTCTGGTCACCCAGGATATCAGAAAACAATTGCTACAGCAAGGAGATATTATTTCTGGCCGGGCATGAAGAAGGATGTTGCTGAATACATTTCTAAGTGCATGGAATGCCAACAGGTGAAGAGTGAACACCAACACCCAGCAGGTTTATTGCTTCCAGTGCCAATTCCAGAATGGAAATGGGAAGTAATATCCATGGATTTTATTACGGGATTGCCAATGACTAAGAGACAACATGATTCCATCATGGTTGTGGTGGACAAGTTAACAAAGGCAGCACATTTTATACCGGTTAAGTCCACACACAAAGCCGATGCCATTGCAAATATTTTCATGAAGGAAATTTTCAGATTACATGGGTTGCCTAAGGTAATAATTTCTGACAGAGATACCAAGTTCACTTCCAATTTTTGGAAAGGGCTCTTTGCAGATTTGGGTACACAGCTAAGCTTTAGTACCGCATACCATCCTCAAACAGATGGGCAAACAGAAAGAGTAAATCGGGTGCTTGAAGACATGCTCCGTATGTATGTAATGGACAAACCATCCAAGTGGGAGGATTATCTACACTTGGTAGAATTTGCATATAACAATGGGCAACAAGCATCATTGGGAATGAGTCCTTATGAGGCTTTGTACGGCAGAAGGTGTAGGACACCAGTGACTTGGGACAATCCAGTGAACAGAATTGTACTTGGGCCAGAATTGCTTAAGGAAATGGAACAAGAGGTTGCAAAGATCCGGCAAAATTTAAAAGCAGCCCAGGATAGACAGAAAAGCTATGCAGATAAACATAGAGTGCATAGGGAATTCAATGTTGGGGATCATGTATATCTTAGAGTGAAATCAAGGAAGAGTTCTTTGAAGCTTGGGAGTTGTGCCAAGCTATCACCTAGATATTGTGGGCCATTTGAAGTGCTTGAAAGAATAGGACCAGTTGCATATAGACTTGCATTACCTGCTAGCACTAAAGCTCATAATGTTTTTCACGTCTCTTTGCTTAAGAAATATGTACATGATCCTAACCATGTGATTAATTGGGATGTGATCCAGGTGGAACCCGAGGGAGAATTCCAAACCGATCCATTGTGCATCCTAGACAAGAAGGTAACATTGCTCCGGAACCGAGCCATCGGACAGGTAAAGGTGCAATGGAAGCACTACGGTCCCGATGAGGCTACATGGGAGCTGGAGGATGCCATGAGGGTGGCATATCCATTTTTGTTCAATTTTGATGAGCACTGAGGACAGTGCTAATGTAAGGGGAGGGGAATGTAATGTCCCCATTTTGACCCCCTTTGTATTAAACCGTAAATGATGTAAATATTGTAATTTAATCATGGTGAGGAGCTCAAGGCCAAGGCCCCACCATCGATTTAGCGTTTCATGAATCGGCAATTAAAAATAGATGCCCATGGTTCTTGTGCGAGATGGGCACAATGTAAATAAGACACCATGTAAATACGAATTTTAATGGAAAAACCCACAACCGGCTATGCAATGCAACAAAAGAGATGGGGCATGACTTTACAAGGAAAAGGGAGGGAAATTATTCAAAACCTTGAGCCAATGGTGTTAATCCATGTGTCAATGGGGAAACCCATAAACCATCAACTACCCATTTTGTCTCATGTACCCAATCATTTAATTTTTCCAAGAAATTGGTTAAGGCAGTTAATGTCTTGGGATGGGAGAGGTATGGCAGTCAGATTTTCGTGCATGGGCAAGCTACCAACCTGAAAATCGTATTTTTGGCTTGCTGGGCAAGAAAACCCCCACGAAATGCTACCCAAGTCCATTCCTCATGCATTACGTTCTTCCTCTCACGCAGCTTGAGCTCACAGGAAGTTATCCTCACGTTTTTCACCATAACCCTGTGTTTTTCCATGCCCAGGAACTCGTTTTTGGATTGTGCAACAGCTGGGGAAGGAGGGACGCGAATTGGGATCGAGGGTGAGGGCGTTTTTGGCCCTAGGGCGTTTTTCTGGAATGGGTTTTGTTTCCCCAGTCGAATTCCCAAAGTGCCAATACGTTTTGAGTCTACCCACGTTTTTCTGAAGTCCAGGAAACCCCATCTCATGCATCCCGCTGTTGGAAACGTTTTCTCATGCTCAACAAGTGTAGGTTGCTGTTAGGTGCATCCCTGTTTTGTTTGGAACCCATGAGCAAGAAACTGGAATGGTAGTGGACAGAATTGGCTTGATAAACCTAGTGTAGGGAGTATCCTCTCAAGAAGATTAAGAGGGCTGGCTACTTTTCTATGCACACCCTGAGAGCACTAGAGAGGAAGGTATGGCTTGAGGGACTGTATGGCAGTGAAGAGAATACTTCCTGGTGTTGGGTGTGTAGGCATTGTGAGTGCCAAGCTAGATAGATCTGAGAGAGGTACCCATAGCTCTGTAGTTGAGCTCACTAGCTTAGCAATTCTTCCTTTCCATCTCCTAGCAGCCTGATAAACCCAATTGTAGATTGGCTTGGCTCATTTTGGTGTATGCTTGGCTATGTGTGAGTCTGCTGTTCCCTGGTTCCTTGTAGAGATCATGCCCAGCTCGGGGGTGGCAGTGGTGCTGAGAGATTAAGGAGCACACTGGCCTATGGTTGGGTGGAACGTTGCAGTTGCATAGCCAGTTGCTTGGGACTGCCTTATTGAGATAAGTATTCTCTTGTGTAAATTGGCAATTATCATTTGATGAATGTTATGAATGTATGTGAATGTATTAAACGAAATTGCTTCTGCTGTGTTTTTAAAAGTTTATGCATTTCCATATGATCTTGTATAGTTCTGCACAGATCTTTACTTCATGGCTGTCACAGAATCTTGAATGTGTGTTAGAGATCAACAACATTGATTTGATTACAGTCGTTTTTCCATAGTATGCATAGATACAGGTCTTTGCATCAATGATTTTAATTCCAACGTTTTGGGGCTAATTGCCCGGATTGTGTACCACGTCCTCTCTATCCTGCTGTATGGTAGGAGGGGACACTACACGCTTATATTTATTTTGGCCTTTGCAATTTAATTTCCTTGAAATATGTTACTTATGTGATTTGTTTTAAATAAAATGTCTCTAATGGATGGAAATGTAGTTAATTAAAATGATTGTGAATATAACTTGGATTTCCATTATGATTTCTATTTGTGCAATGTATTATATCTTTGATTTTTTATATGAAAAAGGTTAGGATGTTTTTAGAGGCCAAAATGGATCATATTTGGGAAATCCAACAAGTAGATGTATAAAAACAAATGAATGTATAAAAAAAAATTATTGGAACCCTTGATGACCAAGGGATGTGGGTCCATGAATTACATAGATGTTAAAAACTTATTCTACTATTTATTGGACACATTTAAATATATTTAAGTGGAATGGAAAGATATATAAGTTGTATATTGGATTTTCAACCACCACCCTCCAAAATCCTTTTTCCACATTAAATGGAAAAAATAACCTATAAGGGAGTTCCTACATATATTGGCTAGTGTTATTAAATGGGAGAATTACAATAGGAATCAGTATGTTCCAAGAGATCAAGGATACAAAAAAAGTATAAAAAGGATTTCAAGATCTATGAACATAATTACCACTAGAATGAGGTATTGAACATGTGTTTCAAGCAAATCTAAACACAAATCTGTTTATCGTAAAGTTGTGCTAATATCTACAACACTATCAAATAGAGATCAAAATACTAATTAAAGACCTTCTAAGATGTGGAATTAATATACGTGTAATAAATGTGGGTGTTTTAGGTTTTGTATAAACTATCAAGGGATAAACAAGATCTCGATAAATCATGAATTCCCTTCTCCATTCATAGATGAAATTATTAACATATTACATCCAGGCTAAGTACTTTCTAAAATCAAATATGTGATTATCCTATTACTATATTCGTATCTAGTTAGAAGGTGTTGCAAAGACAACATTCAGAACCCATGCTTTGTATTCCTTATTTGGGCCTTCTTCAACTCCTCCATTTGATATTTTCCATGTGACACTCATAAAATTAGGATGTAAGTTGCTTATCCTCAATTATCATAACAATCTTTAGTATTTGTTGTAGCATAAAACACGAACAATAGAACTACAAAGGTTAATGAAAAAAATTACAACTTTTAATCTTGAAATAATTTTTTTTAAAAGAACACTGTAGTTGAAAATACCCTGTCATGAAGAGATGAAAATATGTCCACCTATGATCTTGTATTGGTTAGAGGATATTTGTATAGGATATGTTAAATTGTGATGCTTGCAACATTGATAAAAACCCAAACTTCTCATCAAGCAATGATATTGTTTGGTATAAATGAAGAATATACCTACCTTGATCCTCACAAATCAAAATAAAATCCTTAAGGGAATTTCATGACTCCCCAGTAGTGGGACATGTGGGTTTCTTCAAAACAACTACTACAATGCCAAACCATTATTATTTTGGAAAGGCATGCATAATGATATTCAAAAGTACATAGCAAAGTATGCTACATTCCATGAAAATAAATGAGTAAACATTCTATAATCATGATTGCTCCATCTCCTATCGTTATCTCAGGCAAAAGTGGGAAGATATCTCCATGGAATTTTATTGAAAGGGTGATTCTTTTTAAAGGGAAAAACATGACTATCATAATGGTTAATCAATTAATTAAGTATGCATTCCTCATGAGTATCAACAAAATAAACATATGTAAACAAATTGTGGAAACTTTTTACAAATTTGTTTATTACCTACATGGTTTTTATAATAAAAAATTATGTGATAGAGATGCAATGCTCAAAATAGTTTTTTTTAAAAGAGTTTTGAATTCAAATAGGATTATCTCTTGATATGAGCTCAACTTATCATCCCTAAATTTATAGATAGATATTTTTAATAAATGCATTAAAGCATATTTTTGTTGTTTCACTATAAATAAGCAAGGAAAATGGTATTGATGGTTAAATATAGATGAATGGTTTTGTATATTTAGTTATCTCACATCCACAAAGACGATAAGTTTTAAGGCCTTATATGATTGATCTACAAAGACTCAATGGCTTTGCACAAATAGATATCAAAGTTCCAACAATTATTAATATCTTGAAAAAATCCAATAGATTGTCCAAATACGACAAGAGAACTTCATGAATGCTCAAAATTAAATTAAATAATAAGTGGATCAACATAAATTGAAAAATAAATTTGAAGAAGGTGATTAGGAGGTCATGAAACTCCATGCTTATAAGAAACTATTCCTTAAACGAAAAGGAAATAACAAAATTACATCAAAATTCTATAGGCTTTACCAATTCATATAAAATATCAATAATGTAATTTGTGCCTTATACTGTTAGGAACCCATGTCTTTACTTTGTTAGTATATTGTTGTTGGACGCATATGCTTTGTAAGTCGTCCCGTAGTATTTGTTGATCAATAGTTTGTGTTATTGTTGTTGGCGCATATGCTTTGTAAGTCGCCCGTAGTATTTTTGATCCATAGTTTGTAGTGGCCCATGGTTTTGACCCATAGTATTGGCGCCTAGACTTAGTATATAAGTGTGTGTTTAGACCTATGAAGGCACCGTGAAGCTATTTGTATTGAGCTTGCTCAAAGGAGGTTGCCCCCTCGAAGTGGCCTGTGATCAATATAAAAGTGATTCTAAGTTCTGTCATTTCTGCTATTTCGCATCTTCTTATTAATTAATTGTTGCAGGTGCTTCACATCTGGTATGAGAGCACTTTCTTGGGCTCGCTGGGTGAAATTTCTGCCAAAATTTTTTTTCGCATCTGTTGCAGGTTCAGATTTGGGAATAATCCCTATCCATTTAACTGTGGGAAGTACTTGGGCATAAGCCCTAAAACTCATTGTGAGGAGTACCACAGGAACCCCGAAGTAGCTGGCCCATTGAGAGGACCTGCCAGCGAAAAGGGCAATGACCCCTACTTGATTGACTAGTTCCCACCCATGAGGTAAACCAAGAGTTTTCGTTTTTGGCAAAGCGGTTATCAGTTTTACCTGAGCCGTGGAGTGAGGGGTACTGCCCCAAAACACAAGCCGTCAGACAGCATTAGTGGCCGAGTGAAACCCCTGAACTATTAGGAAGCCACACATACCTGGGGTCCATATCTTTTTTCAGCTGAACTGTTATCGATCACTACTGCGTTGTTTCAGATCCAACCGTTCAGATCCATTTCGAAAGTCGTTCCAGATCCAGCCATTTTCAATCCATTCGGCACCGTTTTAGATCCCTCTGTTTCTGCTCACTTCCGGGCCATTGTAGATCTATCTGTTTCAGATCTCTTCTGAGCCGTAACCGCTCCAGTCTGGGAAAAAAAAAATATCAGTTTTTTCTCCATATCTCCCTTGTTTTCACTCTGTTTCCATTGAAATTTTCGGGGAACCCCTGTCATCCCATTCTGCATATTTGATTCATAAGGACCCTATCCCCAATTCCACTTCCCAAAGCCCGAAATCTCACATTTGTCTATTTTTAGGGTTTTCCATAACTTTGTCAGATTTCACCCAATCACATTCAAATTTTACCACAAAGTTCCTTTCCGAATTCTGCTTCTTTGTCCCCCTCTGCCAAATTTTCCCATTCCTTCACCCCGCTTCTGAAATCCTCATTTTTTGCTTCCTTGTCTATTCGACAGTGTCCAAAACCTAGTCAAACCCCAATTACCCTTCAGATTTTTTCCCAGATCCAGATTTTCCTTTACTGAAGCAGTTTCTGTTTTTGTTTTTCTACCCAGTCAACCAAAAAAAAAAAAACTCCTGGTTATGGTTGTCACCCGCGCAGGAGCAAAAACCATGGAAGAAGCACTTGCAGCCATCCAATCCAAACTCCAGGATCTTGATGAAAAAATTCTTGGCCTCCATCTTGAACATTCAGCTATGAACAACAAACGACAGTCCGAGTCTTCATCAGACAATGGGTTCTCTTCTTCCAGCAATTTCCGTGGTCTGAATATTGATTTTCCTCGCTTCAATGATACTGATCCAACTAGATGGATCTATCGTGCAAAACAGTATTTCAGTCTGCATAATACTTTTGATGTCAACAAAGTTCCGTTTGCATCCTTTCATTTGGAACAGGAAGCTCTTCAATGGTACCGTTGGTACATCAAGGCTCATGAAGAGCCAAAATGGCCAGACTTTTGCCAGCCCCTTTTGCAACGATTTGGTCCTAGTGCTTTTGATGACTTTTACCGGAGTTGTTTTATCAGTGGTCTAAAGGATGCCATCCGCTCTGAGGTCAAAATGTTCTGTCCCAACACAATGATGGAAGCCCTAGGGTTGGCTAAGTTGGCAGAAGACAAGATTGTAGCCCAACAGCGCTCCAAGCAGGGTATTTTTGAAGGATTCTAATAGTATACTTAAGTGTAGCATTCTAGGCGATTATTTTGGATTGAAAAAAACATATATATAGATAGGTAGGCGATTATTAAATATGAAACATACAATTTACTACTAAAACTAGTAAATTTTGGCGAATATTATGATAAAAAAACTTATTTTATGTAAATATAGGCGATATTAGAGGCTAAAAATAACCAAATAAGGAATTTATTTTTTGAAAAAAAGCCCAAAAAATAGCCAATTGGCGAAATTTCGCCCCTAAAAATTTCCCTGGCTCCAAGCCCACTTTTGTTCCCTTCTGAAATATGGGTTCTCAACGACCACCCATACCGCAGGCTCCTCGACCAACTCCTATCAAGCATTTGTCTGAAACATAAATGCAAGCACGCAGAGAAAAGGGGCTTTGCTATAATTGTGATGAGAAATTCACTCGGGGACATAGATGTGTTCAGCAAAAGCTCTATCTCTTGGATGTGGATTCTCCACCTGCCTCTGAAATTGGTGACGAAGATCCAGAAACAATGGATGCTTAGGTCGACATTCAGGAACCACCTATTGACTCTCCATCTCAGGATGACCAGCCAGAGATATCTCTCCATGCTTTAGCTGGAATAACCACCCCCCAAACAATGCCAGTCAGGGGTTACTTCAAGAAGCTTCCTCTTACAATACTCATTGATTCTGGTAGCACTCATAATTTCATTGACCCTCGGATCGCCAAACAAGCTAATTGTTTTATCCATCCTTGCTCCAACTTTGAAGTCATGGTTGCCAATGGGGGCACCTTACCTTGCAAAGGGAAGTGTCGAAATGTGCGTATCTCTATGGGAGATTATACCTTGCGCTTTGACATGTTTGTCTTTACCTTAGGCGGATGTGATGTGGTTTTGGGCGCTCAATGGCTACGCACACTTGGCCCTATCTTATGGGATTTTGCTGAACTTTGGATGCAGTTTTCCCTCAATGAACAAAAACACACATTGACAGGATTACAACCAGGGTCTCTCAGCATCATCAGTTCACATCGCATGGAAAAACTCCTCAAGAAGAATTCACATGGTGTCTGTTAAGTCATAAATTTGTTTCCTTTAATTTTATATTTTGATTGTGATTTTATCTTTAGTTTGCTCATATGCTTAAATTTTCTCATTTGCTTACTTTAGGATTTTTTGGTTTTAATTGAAATTTGGATTTTTTGATTAGATTTGTTTTATTAAGTTTGTTTTCTTAGCTATTGAAGGGTGTTAAAGGTCATATTATTGAATAATGGACTCACAAATCATATTAAAAGCAGACCCATCATTCAAACATCACATAAACTTCATGCAAAATGGAAAAAAGTTGTAAAACAGGGCCAAAACAGCATTAAAATTATTCTTGTAGCGCTGGATCCAAAAATTAACAAAGGCGCGCTACAAGAAAATCGTTTTTTTCCAGAATGGTCATTTTTCAGTCTGATTTTTTGGGGATTTTGCTGGGGAAGTGTTAAATAAATCATTGGTCATGTTTGATATGTGTTTTGCCAAGTTTTTTTTTGTGAACAGGCGTCAGTCTCATGTGAGGGAGATTCTGACAAATGTCTGGCAACTGTATGCCAATTTATGGAAAAATCGTGATAGACCGTGGAATGGGGCATGATTTACGGCAGGAGATTCTAAATCTGAAGATGATGAGGTTGAAGTGCTCTTGAAGTTTGAAGAAATTTGTTTGGAAAGTGGGAAAGAGTTTGCTCCAATGTTCTCAAAGGTTTTGTAAGTACTCTATGAGAAGGAAACTTTGAATGAAGAGGCAATATTATTATGGGCATCTGAGAAACAAGAAGCAGATGAATCATACAAAGTGTTTCTCAAGCAGTCAGAAGTATTTATCCAGTGAAATGCACAGATCACTGAGAATTCTGCTCAGTTTTTCCTGTTTTGGGTCATTGAGGTAAAATGCCGACCAAGAGCTAAGGGAGAGGAATTTTTGAAAACCAAAAGAGGTTTTTGTTCATAAGATACCCATCTACAAAAACCTCTCTCAGTTTTGCAACAGATGTCAAGGTTTGAAAGATTCAGTTTAATCTTTGCAGCCTATTTTTCAGGGATTTTAAAATTTTAATATTTTCCTGTTTTAGTGTTCATGTTTCAGGGGAGATTCTGATTGATTGGAGATGAATTTTTAGACACCAAGAGATATTTTTGTCCATCACAGATCCATTTACAAAAACCTCTCTCATTTTTTACACAGGTGTCACCAATTGAGAGATATGGAAGCTTCTTTGACACCTATTTTTCAGAAATTCGCCATATTTGCCAGGAATCCGATTTGCTATTTTTAGTCAATTAGTTGAGTTAGTTAGTTAATGTAACTGCTGGGTAGTTTCAATTTCGACCTAATGAAGGGGAAATAGAACCACTTCTTTGTAATGATAAAAGAGGGACAAAAGGACTGAAGAGGGGTTGGATTTTTGGGAGCTTCAGGAGGTCTCCAGATTATCTTTGTCTGCAGACTTGTTCAGAGCTAAGTACTATGACTCTTGTATGCATTTGATGACAGACTATGAAATATATGACACTTGTTACCCTTCAGCATATGTTTTAGCTTTATTTTGAGTTTGTTTAACTACTGGACTGATATATTCGTTGCTGGTTCATGATTTCTTTACTTGTGATGCTTGTCAGCCCTTAATGAACTTTGAGATTATATGCTGATTGTTATTTGTGGATTATATGATGTATCTTTGTCTTTACTTGTTTATGATTCAGTTTCTTGCTTAGCTGATGAATGTAATCCCTGATTGACTACCAAATTTATAACCAAGAAAACATTCCAGAAAACTTAAAACCTAGTTTACTTTGTTGAGTTTTATTTGAGATTGTGTTGGCTTGTTTCTTTAGCCTTAGAAACAATTTCTAGCACAAACAGTGTCATCACTCAGATCTATTCCATTCAGATGCAACCATCAGCAGTCTCCACTACTCCTTTGGATCTACAACACATTCTGGATTGATATACAGGTGTCTTTTTTGAACCGGTGGGATTGCCACCTTCAAGGCCAGAAGACCATCGTATTCAGCTCCTTCTTGGCAGCGTTTCTCCCAACATCAAGCCCTATCGCTACCCATTTCACCAAAAAATGGAGATTGAAATGCTCGTTTGGGACTTATTGAAGCAAGGTATTATTCGCCCAAGCACTAGTTCCTTTTCTTCTCCAGTTCTTTTTGTCCGCAAAAAAGATGGGTCATGGCGCCTCTGCATTGACTTCCGAGAACTTAACCACCTCACCATCAAGGATAAGTTTCCAATTCCTGTTGTTGATGAGCTTCATGGGGCTCATTTTTTCTCCAAGTTGGATCTTCGTTCTGGGTATCATGAAATTCGGGTTCATGAGGATGATGGCCATTATGAGTTTTTGGTCATTCCCTTTGGCCTCACTAATGCTCCTTCCACATTCCAGGCCTTAATGAATAAAATATTTCGGCCCTACTTGCGGAAATTCATTTTGGTATTCTTTGATGATATCCTCATTTACAGTAAAACATGGGATGAACATCTCCAGCATTTGGATCTTATCATGCAAATTTTCTCTGACCATCATCTCCACACCAAGCAGTCTAAATGTGTTTTTGGACAGAAGGAAGTTGAGTATCTCGGGCACATTATCTCAACACAAGGGTTCGCGTGGATCCTGCCAAAATCGATGCCATGAACAATTGGCCGCATCCTCAGACACTCAAGAGCCTTCGTGGTTTTTTGGGGTTGACTGGCTACTACCGCAAGTTTGTCAAGGATTATGGGAAGATTGCAGCTCCATTAACTGCTCTATTGAAAAAGGATGCTTTAATATGGACACATGCTGCTCAGTGTGCATTTGACAAACTAAAACAAGCTATGTGTACTACACTTGTTCTAGCTATGCCCGATTTTTCCAAGCCCTTCACTATTGAGAGTGATGCTTGCGGAAATGGACTTGGTGTTGTTCTCCTTCAAGATGAACACCCCATTGCGTTCACCAGCAAAGCCCTTTCAGGTAAGAATTTAGTTGCCTCTACATATGAGAAGGAAATGATGGCTATTTTGCATGCAGTACAGAAGTGGCGACCATACCTATTAGGAAATCATTTCTACATCAAGACTGATCACCAAAGTCTGAAATATTTCTTGGAACAACGTGTCTCCTCCCCAGCACAAGAGAAATGGGTTAGCAAACTCATGGGTTATGACTATGAGATCACTTACAAGAAGGGTAAAGACAATATTGTGGCAGATGCTCTTTCTCGCACATTTGATGCCCAAGGTTCTCTTTCAGCTATTTCTATGCATGTTCCAAATTGGTTGCAATCTGTTCAACAGGGTTATGTCAATGACTCTTCCTTATATCAAATCATCCAACACTTGACCAACAACCCTTCTGCTGTACCGCATTACTCTTAGGATGGTGCTTCTCTGAGATACAAGGGTCGTCTGGTGCTTCCCCAAAGCACAGATCTTCAACAGGTTGTCTTCTATGAACTCCATGCTTCTCCATCGGTAGGGAACTCTGGGTTCCTCAAAATGTATGAATGGGCATGGCGTAACTTCTTTTGGCAGGGCATGAAAAGGACAATTCAACAGATGGTGGTTGAATGTGATACCTACCAGCGCAATAAGGGTGAAACAACACTCCTTCTAGGATTTCTCGAACCCTTGCCCATACCTACACGGATTTGGAAAAATATTTCTATGGATTTCATTGAAGGGCTCCCTAAATATAGTGAGAAGACAGTGATTCTTGTTGTGGTTGATCGCCTCTCCAAATATAGTCATTTTTGTGCTCTCAGCCATCCCTATACAGCCTCCTCAGTCGCTCAAATTTTCCTGGACCAGATATTTCGTCTTCATGGCATCCCTTCTTCCATTGTCTCGGATTGTGATGCGACTTTCACCAGTCATTTTTGGACAGAACTATTTCTTCACACTGGCACCAAACTGAAGATGAGTTCAGGGTATCACCCACAAACAGATGGTCAGACTGAAATGATCAATAAATGCTTGGAAACTTATCTTTGTTGCTTCACCTCTGAACAACAACAATTTCCACATCTAAAGCTTTGAAGACAAAGCTTTTTTTAAGGGGGAGGGGATGTTAGGAACCCATGTCTTTACTTTGTTAGTATATTGTTGTTGGACGCATATGCTTTCTAAGTCGTCCCGAAGTATTTGCTGATCAATAGTTTGTGTTATTGTTGTTGGCGCATATGCTTTGTAAGTCGCCCGTAGTATTGTTGATCCATAGTTTGTAGTGGCCCATGGTTTTGACCCATAGAATTGGCGCCTATACTTAGTATATAAGTGTGTTTTTAGACCTATGAAGGCACCGTGAAGTTATTTGTATTGAGCTTGCTCAAAGGAGGTTGCCCCCTTGAAGTGGCCTGTGATCAATATAAAAGTGATTCTGAGTTCTGTCATTTCTGCTATTTCGCATATTCTTATTAATTAATTGTTGCAGGTGCTTCACATATACCTACTAGGCGAAAGTGATATCCATAACATCATCCATGTTCCCTTCTTAAATAAAAAGTTATGGAATAATCACCTAGCGTAAATTAAGCTACCAATGTTGGATGAGGAAGAAAACATTTTTCTATGATTTAAAGGCATATTATTAATTCAAGAAAAAACTTTGTGGTATAAAATAGTAGCAAGTTATCTCATTAATTGAAAAAACTTATTAGAAACATTTTTTTAGAAACAAAATGTCAAACGCCACCCTTCCTTACTAATTCCTTGAGGAAAAAACATTTTGGGATAATAATGTTATTAATGTTGTTTCTATAAATTAACTTATTATACCCTAGATGCAGGTGGGAAAACGTCCAACAAGCCACGTGAAAAAGGAGACGTGGAAGATGGAGGAGGACGGTACGTGTTGTGAAGAGGGAGCCACCTGGCAGATGGAAGTGGAGTTAATGGAATGCATGCGAGTTAAGAGGAAGGTTAATGCAATGGTAGTTTCCAGGACAGGGTATTTACTGAGACGGTACAGATTGAGGAACTGCGACAGGTGAGTGATGTTTAGGATGTGGAGGCATGTTCAGAGGAGGAATGTTTGTTGCAGCGTTAGCATGGAAATATGGGCTGGAACGAATGAGGAAGGCCATCGAACCATGATGGAAATTGATTTCTTAATTAATGAAATCTCTGGTGCATTGATGTTGGCATTAATATTAGGGGAGGATGTGGTACACAGAAGTAGATATTAATAGAGTGTGAACTCGCGGGCGAGATGAAAGGTGACATGCAATTTTTTTTTCAAATCTATGGCATTGAGAAAGAACCTAGAGGTTGTGTGCATGGTGGCTCCATGCCAAAGAATGTGTAGCAGGAGATGGGGACATGGTAGAGGAGTGTGTTTCCATGTGGAGGAGAACCCGGGAAGGGTGTTATGGAAGGGATTCCTTCCCACATTGATGATGCCATCACAATGATGGAATATGAGAAAATGCAGGCAAAGATGGAAGAGCTTGGCTCGGAGGCAATCCTAAGCTCATATTGGATGATGTGGAAGCTCTTGGAGAAGATGACGATGGAGCACAAGAGCTTCGGGGAATTGGTATCCCAAGTCATAACTAACACAAAGGAGGACATATTGCGGAATATGGTGGATATGGAGGGTGTGTTGGAGCTAGCCAAGCCCCCCTTCAGTCGTCAGCAGTGGCAATCCGAGGTCCCCAATGTCAACTCCGGTGCATGAAAATGCAAAGAACATGGAGGATACTCAGGACAGAGAGACATACCAAGTGAAGGGAGAGACAAGGGTGTGTGTAACTCATGTATGTAAGGAGTAAATCCAATTCAAATAGGCATCTCAAGCAATGGGAGAAGGGTAATGTGGGTTGTCTATGTTAATTTCCTTATGCTCGGTTCTGGAATGTTTTTTGTGTCAATTATATGTATTGGCTTCAAGACGCGGGTTGGGTGTGATTTTTGTAATGGCTTCAAGCCAAGTATGCAAGGTAATGCGTGGAATTTTGTCCCCCTGTTTTGAGATAATCCCAACTATTCTATAAGGGGATGTTTGGTTGTGTGTACTGGGTAGTTACTAGTTGGGTGAAGGAGGGTCTCATGCGTAGACATATTCCTTTTGTAAAATTATGTACAGTTTTTTTTTTAGTTAATTAAAGACTCTTGCATCTTACTCCAAAAAGAAACTAATTATAAATATTTAATATAATTAATAATCGATATTTTCCAAAAGTCATTTCTATTTACATTATCGTTTTTTATGAATATTTATATAGTTACAAAACATTAAAATCCAATCATCATCAATCACTCATTCAATATAATAAATATACATTTCCATATATATTTCTAATAGCTTATATGCTTTTGGTAACTAGAGGGAATTTAAAGAGACTTGTCTCATTGTGGTGACCATAGAAAATAGAGATAGAATATAATTCCTAGTAAGTTTTATATTGTCTCTCACTTAGTGAGTATTTAAACATGCTATGAATTGACAAATTATCTCTTTTAAATTTTCTTTTATATTATCTCTCATTATCCACATGATATGAGTCATTACTTAAAGAATTGCATTGTAAACTCATATTATATTTAAAAATCCAAACAAGTTATTACACTTTATTATCTATCTCTATAACTATCAATATCATATGATTCATTACTTAAAAGATATGCCATGTATTTAGATTATATTTAAAGACCAAAGAGAGAGTTATTTCTCATTGTTAATTGTTATATATCAAAAACCTATTAAAAGACCAAACTATGGAGTGTCTTCTCTTTATGCTCTCTCTAGTTATCAACATTATCATATAAGTTGTTTATTTATTTTTGCATCATATAAAGCTTATATGTTTGCTACAATTTTCATAATTGATGAAATCATGTTAATAAGATGATTACCAATCATTTCTCTTGCTTCGAGCATGTACATTTAGTCATTGTATCATAGATGCATATATGTGCAAAACCCTCAACATGGAATGTGAATTGTTATAGGCAACTTTGGGGGAAATTGATGTTATGTTGCAGACTCACTACTATTCGACGTAATATCATTATAGTGACTAGTTTCATAGTTAGCACATTCTTTCCTGAAGACATTATCATGTAACATTGGTGGACACTTTTTTTATTTAAAAATAGGTCAAAATAGCATAGGTACACAAGTTCAATTGCATAACTCATCAAATTGGTGTGCATGGAATCCCAAGAATCACAACAATCATCCTTTGCTATTTGTGTACAATTATGTAACTTGGCGAATATGATATGGTGAGAGATAAAGTGTTTCATATTCCCTTAACTAGATTATTTATATCCCATCTTCATTGTATACATGAGTTGGTAATTGTTTTGTTCTATGGCGTTTTAAAGTTTCGTATTATAGATAAAGTGTTTCATATTCCCTTAATTAGATTATTTATATCTAATCTTCATTTTATACCTGAGTTAGTAATTTTTTTGTTTTATGATATTTTAAAGTTTCGTGTCATAGAAAAATTATATATATATATATATATATATATATATATATATATATATCAATGAGAATTTGGAGTTGAAACTGTTGCTATTGTGCCCATAACTATATTATATGTAAAATGAATTTTTATGTACTAGCGTTTTGCAATTGAGCAATCGCAAGGTTTAGCAAGTCTTTTATGTAACTGCATTGTACATCAAATTAGTTCATAATATAATGCATCCTTTCGTGATGGCACTTTAGTGGAATTTGACAGAGACTATTAATTTTTGGGTACCTTGTTTTAATGCTTGTACAATGTTCCTATCAATGTCAAGATCATGAGTTTTATAATTGTCAATTTAGTAGTTTTTCTCGTTATGGCAGGATTATATGATTTTGTTTTTCATCTTGTTTTTTATACATCCTTTGAATCTTGGTGAAGAAATGTTTCTATCATAAAATTTGTTCCATTGTAAATCCATTGGTTCAAATTTCATCAAAATTAGAAGTTGTTGGACCTATTTATGACATAAATAACGTCATGAAGATTATATAGACATTAATAAAATGGAGAGTATATGGATTATTGAAATTGAAAATTATATTTCTATAAAGAGATATAGATATAGATATTGAGAATGATAATTTTATATTTGACAATTTGTTGAGTAATTTTTGTTTCCTTTTAATTTGATTATTTAACTTTATTTTTCATTGTTTTTTAACATTTGTTGATTCTTCATGTTTCTCTTATCAAGTTTCTTTTGTTCTTAACTTATTGATTCAAATTTTGTCAAAGTCCAAAGTTCTTTAACCCTATATTTTACATTAACACAATCATAACTATATAAACATTAATTGAGTGAAAATAAATGTATTAAAGCTAAAAATATTAGGAGGTCACATGTTCAAATCCAGAGGGAGTAGGGTATGTACACCTCTGTAGAATTTAGCAGTTAAATCGTTGCGCAGAGGGGGGTCCCTTGTCCCACAAACAAAGGGGTCTCATACACCAAATTGGTGTCTCGCTTGGCGATAGACCTTAAAAATAGATTATTATTTTTTTATTATAACATATATTTTTTTAATTATGAATTCAACTTAATATTTTATCTCTAAAATTTTTACTCAAAATTTTAAGCAGTAGTCTAAAGATTAGATGATTTCACCTTTGTTTTCAGGTCATTTTTCCCCAAAATTTGGTTGGAAAGTTTTGAATTCAAAATAGAAGTTGTTAAAATTGTATATTCTCGGTGTCTCAGAAGTTTTTGGGTGTGTTGAATCCATTTATGCAATCAAAACTGGATTCTGAGCAATGAAAAAATATAATTTGTCCATTTTTAAAATGTCGGATTTTGTCAAACAATTGTCAACAAAGTCAAAATCGTCTAATAGTTAGAGAACTCGAGATTTTAATATTAGAAAATGGAGGCTAATAATTCAATTCTTTCTACTCCCTACATGTAACTTTAGTTATAGTTACTCTAACCAAGATAGTCATATATTAGTGGTTGAGGTGGAGGTTACATACTTGAAATAAGTTAAAAATAAACAAATTCAATTATTTTTTTAAATAAATGTTGCTAAAAAATATAGTTTAATATGATTAATAAAAACTTTGGCAATAAAACTTTATTATTAAAATTTTTATTATATTTTTAAAAAATTCAAATCATTAAAATTTCAAAAAAATAAATAAATTACAATAAACCTTTATCTCACCTCCCAAAAAAATTGATCTATTTTTAATTCATTCCCTCGTACTTTCCTTTAATTCACTCAAATCCAAACACCAAAATTTAAAAAAAATAAATAAAATACAATAAACCTTTACCTCACCTCCCAAAAAAAATTGCTCTATTTTTAACTCATTCCCTCGTACTTTACTTTAATTCACTCCCTTGTACTTTACTTCAATGAAAAAGGAACATTCTCTTAACTAAAATTAATCTAACCTACGAGACTTTTAGCATCGAATAGGTTGGCATAGAGTATATATATGAAATATAAATTTTATCATATGTTAATTCCCACTCAATGAGTAAGGTAAATATATACATAGTTTCATTCATAGTTCTATAATATATGCTTATACGAGATCAAAAGGATGAAAGGCGGTCTCTCTTTTAATATATATTAAAAAGGAGAGGTTTTAATGTGATGCCATGTGTTCTTAATTTTATGTAAAGGCGTATCTATTGATGAAGGGTCAACGTTCCAAGCAAACTAAATGGACCTTGCCTTTCGGCTAATGTAAAAGACAAAGAAGGATTTTTTTTCCTTTTTATTAGGGGGGCCCATGGAGAAAAGTGAACCTATTTTTTTAAAGGACAATAAGAATTTTACAAATCTCATGGGATTATATCCTCACATCATTGAAGCAAAAAGAACTATATTATCCAAAGAGGGATTTTATTAACATTACATGGAAGGCTTTTATTGGTATGCCTTAAATTTCTTTTCTTATAATAGAGTTTAATAAGATTTTATAGAATCATACATTATCGTGCTCTTTCTTAAAAGAGATGGATTCGAACTTAGTTTATTTTGAAAATAAGATATAGCTTTTATTAAATATTATCACAAATGCAACATGGGGATGAGTTTGTGTTTTGATGGAAGACAAAGGGATTGTTTTTGGATTTGATAGAGACATAGGAGATGCGACTTTAACACATTTGGATATGTTTTTACTGTAAGAGTAGCTTTGCAAACATTGGAGTAAAGTTCAAACTCAATTCTCAAACGCCTATAAATGCAAGGACCATTGATAGGAAACTTGGGGCTTTGGAGTTCAAGACACAGAAATTCCTTCAAATAGAGTGAATCAATTTTCAACCCCTTGGCTTCTATTTTTTGTTGGTAAGTTTTGTATTTGCTTTTTTATATATTTGTAGCTTTTTTTAATTTTTATAACACATAGATATCAATTTGTTAATTCACTATGTTGAATTTTTTTATATTTTCATTTGGTAAGATAATTATACATGTTTTCTTTGTTTTTTAGTACATGAATCTTTCATTTTAAAATTTTTTGATATTTAAATAACAATTTTTGTATTTATTTATGTTTACGATTTAGTTTAAATTTCATTTAGTTAATTTATGTTATTTTTTAATTCAATTTTTTCTAGTTTTTTATAATTTAATTTTTTTAATACAAGGGTTCCAAAGCAATAATTGAGCCCAGGTTTACAAGTCTTTTTTATTCTTCAAGTTTTAATGTATTTTCAAAATGGTTGATTTGATGCTTGTTTCTTTTCACTAGGGCTATAGAATACTGCAATCATGTAGTTCATTTACGTTAGAAACAAAAAAGAACTTGAAACATATATAGATGGCTTTCAAATAAAAATTATGAATCACTAAATCTTGAAAATTTGAATTTTTAAGGGCATGTTCACTTTTAATGGTTTCACTTCTTATTTTTTAGGTTTCAGTGGACAAAAATTAAGTTTCAGTCTTTTATAGACTTTTTGCTAAATACTTTAAATTTGTTTTGTCTCAAAATAAGTATCAAGACTTATAGAGCAATGCAATGAAAAAACTTTACTAGACCATCACTTCTTTGAAACCTCACATTTTCTTTAAAAATCCACTCTACTAACTTTCTTTTAGACAACCACACAAAAATTGCTAAGTTCTAAAACAATAAATTATGAAAACTTATTATTTACTCTAATCGCTTCAACTTCTAATTTTACCACAACTTAGCAATAAAAATAACTTTCATTTATATTTATCATTCAAGTTATACTCGATAAAATAACATAAAAAATGGCTTGTAGAGAGGCACCATAACTCATATCATTGTAAGCTTCCAATAAAATTATAATATTCCCAAAGGCCGCTTTGGACCAAAAAGGATCCTACACATAAGTCATACAAAATATTTTGATTTCTACACTTTGTTTCAAGTTCCAAACTCATTTGTAAGTAGATTCTAATTGATTTATGTTATTTTTACACTACGCAACAACATAGAATATACCCTATTACATATGTACAAATAAATCAAGGAACAATTGTATGTTTCCCAAAATACTTGCACAGTCCAACCCCTAAAGCAACTGTGGCTCTGCCTCCTACAACTCCCTTTCCTCACTTATTGAAATCTCAATATAGCGTTGTGATGCCTTAGATACTTGCCAAGTTGCTTAAGTACTTCATGCACACTACCTAAGACTCAATTTATGCCCAAGCTGCTCATAGTGCCAAAACTAAAATTTAGCACCTAAGAACTCCTTCTCCACTCTTCCAATCACGCCTTGAATGAATGACCAATGATGAATCTTGTTGAATGACTTTGCATAATGGAGGCATCCTCTTTATATAGTAGAAGTTGCCTTATTGTTTCCTTCTTCTAAGGTGCCTTGCACCAACCATCACACCCAAGTGGACCCAAATGTGCAATCCACCCCATCCATTGACCACGTCCTAGAGTGTTTAGTCACTTGGGTTTTCATGTCCAATCGATCATGCACTTGTGCCCAAGGCATCTCAAAATCTTGTGCAGTCGATGATCACAACTATCCCATTTGAACAACATCCAATGCACTCCTTTCCCTTGTGCTTGATGTCATGTTGAGCCAACATCCATCCATTCATATAGTGCACTCCCAACCGTCTAGGAACTCCTTATTGCAGAATAAGGTGTTGTTCCCACAATCCAAGGCATTGTTTCCTAGTGCACCCATGAAACAAGGAATGTTCATTGTCCAAGTCATTGTATGGTCTCTATAAGAAACCCCAAGTGAAAACCCTCATCTTGTTGCTATACTTAGCTAAATTTATTTTCCACTCTCTCCAACACTTAGGCACGTATTTCCATCATGCAAGACTACCAAAGGTATGCCCTTCCACCCGTGCAACTTGCTATTACAACCAATCGAAGCCTGATAATGACCATCTCAATGTGGTGGAGGTGCTCATTACCAACCCCAAAGAAAGGACCTTACAATACCTTATGCATATGATCTTTGTTTTGGGTGCTTAATATATTGTTATAAATCTCCCAATGATTATTGGTAATGGACTAAGACAAATAGGATCCTATGTAGAGAAAGAAGAAATTTAGGTGGTTTTAAGACTTTGGTAGACTTAGCAATTTTCCAACATTTCATTGTTTTGTAAAATAAAATATTACCTAATTTATTGAGATGAATTTTGAAAAACTAACCCATGTACATAAGCGACACACATAAGTATGCACTCATAGACATAAGTGAATGGCTCAAAGACCTAAGTGACGTACTTGCATACATAAGTGACACACTCACATGCATAAGTGATGCACCCACACATAAACATTGTGCTCGCACACATATCCCACACACCTACATATGTGATGTACATACACCTACGACACTCTCACTCTCACACACACACAAGTAACACAAATGAACGTAAGAGACACAACCACACTCATTTGGTGTAAGTGTGTCAGTTATGTGTATGTGAGAATGTTGAATATGTGTTTGTGTGCTTATGTGTGGGTGAGTCATATTTTAAGTGTGTATGTGTGTCATCTCTTAAGTGTGTGAGTACTCCATTTATGTGCAAGTCTGTGTGTAGCTTTTATGCATATGAGTGATATATCCACACATAAGTAAATCTTAGGTGCATGGGTGTGTGATTCTGTCTCTTATCTACACGAGTTTGAAGTTTAGGTATACCATCTTCTTCTGTGTGTGTGTAAGTTTGTTTCTTATGTGTTTGTGAGTGCATCACTTATCTATATGGGTGCGCCACTTATATGTCTGTGAGCAATGCACCGACACATAAGAAACATTCTCACACCTAATCTAGACACCCATATAAGTAACATGCTCATGCTTAACACACATATGCACATAAGTGATGTGCTCACAACTAATCCTCACACCCACATAAGAAACACACTCGCACATAAGCATTGCACTCACCCACATTAGAAATGCACTCACATATAAGCAACGAATTCATGAAGTGACACACTCACAAAAATGATGGTTTCTCCCATAAGTGTGACATTCACACACCTAACCCACACACCCATGGAATCCATGCACTCACAAACCTACATAAGAGATAAAGAACACCTAACCGACATAGGCATCCACATAGGAAACACATTGACTAACAGAAGTGGCACACTCACACACATAAGAGACACAATCACTAAGAAGAAACGTATGGTGCCATTGTCATCTATTCGTTAAGCTTGTTATAAAAGGTCTATGCATTTATTTATTACAAAATGTTTCTTAAATGAAAAGACTAGAAGGTGACGAGGCTAGAAGCCAAAATGCCAAGCACCAAATGTGATAAGTTGGAGAAAGATAATCAAATTTTCAAGACCATAACAATTTCATAAAAATTGGATTTGGGACTACAGTAGTTCACTGAAATGCTTATGACAAGGAGTACAACATGAGATGAAAAAATATGCTAAAAAAACCCAAATTGGATGCAAGTGGGATACAAAGTAAACCCAAAGTAGAGGCAAGATAGATGCAAATTAAACGTAAAGTGGACATAAGAGGGACACAAAGTGGACACAAGAGGGGTGCAAAGTATATGCGAAGTGGATTCAAGAGGGATGCAATCTATATGTAAGATGACACAAAATTAGTTATAAAAGGATGCAAAATAGATACAAATTTGTAAAATGGACTAAAAAATAAACATAAGGAGACATAAAATGATATGGAAAAACAAGATGCCAAAAGATTAAATGCATTTCATTTTCCATTCTACATAAATTAAGGTCCACTAAAAATGTGGTACTGTGTTAGTGGTCCAAACCATATATCGATATATTTGGATAATAAGATTAAGTAAATGTATATGTTATTTTAATACAACTTAAAATTTATAGCTCTCCAAACAAAACAAAAAGATAATACTAAAAAAAGATAATTAAAAAAAACTTAGAAATACTAACTTATAAAATACCATGAGTTGGGTGAATGATAAGAGGCAAGTGGGAAAGCATGAGCCAAGGTAGATGGTCGAGGATTGTGCATCCATGTTCACTTCCCCATTTGTGACCTTCGTATGAGAGGATGGAGTTTGACAACCTTGTTTCCTTACTCATTTTTCCAAGACCATCATTCAATGGGATGGCTCTCAGGTGGTTTTGGATCTCGGTGGTTAAGAAACCTACCCTACAAATGATGGATAGTGATGCATAGTTAATGGAGAAGTACCCTATCACATGGGCTGATGATTTTGATGAGGGGTATGAATTTTAGGTCTGTGATTTCAATCTCGAAAACATTAAGTGGTTAGATATCTGGCTACCCAATGCTCTAGTGGTAATTTGGCTCCCAGAACTTGGGTTTGGTCTAAATTGGAATACTAAGAATGACAGGAATTTGGGGGTTATGGCTGGGTCTATGGAGTGCATAAGTGATGCATGCAAGGATCGACATACTAGGAAGCAACAAAGAATTGAGATGGCTTACGAAAAGAAGAGAAAGGGTGGTAATGGTGGGGTTTAGAGGAAGGGATATGAGCATTGCTTGAGGATCTAGCGGGAGTACCAAGGCCTCTACTTGTTATTATGAAAGGTACACCCCACCAAAAATTTAGAGGGAAATATCACGGGTCGAGGAATGGGTCTAGAATGAACAAGGGATGGGGCAAATGGGGGAGGTGCAGAGGGACATGGGGAAATGGATCCTTGATGTGGATATCTCCTGAACTAGAGAGACAAAGGATATACATACGACGTGGTCATATTGGACAATGAGAACCTTGTCAAGAAAGGCTCGTTTGGATCATTGAGAGGAGCAAAAGGAGATTCTACTTCAGATGGATGAGATCCATGAGCAAGTTCAACAAATCAATGCAAAAATAAACCTCATCATTTGGGAAACTACAGGTTTTGATTTTGTTGAGCAAATTGCTACTCCAACCTCCACCCAGCAGGTTCCTTATGTTAAGGTTTATGACGATGATAGGAAGGTGTAGTCGTGTAGGTCTCCTAAGTATTTTTTGTTTGATACTTAGTTTACAATCCATAGTTTTTAGTTTGACACTCTTACTGTTAAAACAACTATGCATAGAACTAGTATGGTAACTTACAGAAAGTCCATTCATTTTAATTGTTGTCAATTTCAGTTACAGTTCCTTTGTATGGACTGATTGTTTTATATATGGTCAGGTTTCCCTAGTGGTTGACCATCAAACTCTACTATAGTTTATGTCAATTAATAAAAAATAGCTAGCTTACAAAAAAAACTTAGAAAATAAAATTAATTGATAGCAAATTACAACTTTGGAATAAAGAGTTGGATTTACACTAACTTATGTAGCTAGAACTTTTGAAGTATCTTTCCATTTGTATCCATGTTGTCATCAAGGTATTTTTTAGGGGTAAAATTGAGCTAATTGGCTATTTTTTAGCCATTTTTCAAAAAATAAATTCAGTAATTGACTATTTTGACTCTACAAAATCACCTATATTTACATAAAATGTGTGTTTTTTTTTAAATTTATAATATTAGCCAAAATTTACAAGTTTTACTATTAAATTGTAGATTTCTTATGTAATATTTGTCTACCTATTTATAAATACAATTTTTTCAATTCAAAATAACTGTTTGGATTACTTTACTTGGATATATTATTTGAATCCTTAAAAAAACCTAAATGTTATATTGAATTTACAAAATAATTGAATAATAAAATTGTTAATATTCAAGAAAAAATATTTAAAATTATTATTATTATTTAAAATTAATTTAAATCTTATTAATATAATAACAAGTTTGTTAAATATAATATAATGTATGAAGATGAAATTTTCACACATACATAATATAAGGAAATTGGTAATTAATAAAGATTATTTGAGCAAAATCAATATTCAAACTTAGTTGATTGCTATTATAAAACCTAAACCAAATATAACAACCCACAAACTAGATCTAATTTATACATATTTAACTTTATAATGTTTTAGATATTTAATTACATTAAAATAAAATACAACCTATTTTACTTACTAATTCTAAGCTTTTTTATATTTTTATTGAACATCCCTTTCTCTTCTCTTTTTCCTTAGAAAAAAAAAACAAAATATTTTATTCTTTCCTTTGCCTTAGATATAAAGGAAGTTAAGTAAATTGCTTCCTTTATATGGATTTGGCCAAATGACATCTCAACATAACCTCTCATTTTAGTTTTGTCATGTATCATGCTTTGCTTTTGTCACCGTTATTGCCTTAAAAATGGCTTATTTGGTGCTCAAGTTCCAAATGTCTAAGATTCTCTCATTCAATTCATCCATAGAATCTTTGTCACATGTTTTGTGTTCTGTGGAAATAGCAGTGCTTCACACACAAAAGAAAACAAATGAGGATTCAAGAATATGTGTATTTAGAATGTGATGTTTACTCAAAACAACCAATCCAATCCATGAGCTCTATGCATTTTCAATGATAGCAGAGTCAAGGCACAATTAAGATAATGTGAAGGGGTATTTTTTTTAAGTTGGAGTATGATCATTAACTACTTTAAAATATAGAATAGAGATTGGGTTTTTCCACTTATGTGTATATATAAATAATTTTATTCATGCTTCATATATTTAACCATATGTATATATTTGTTTTTTTTACTTTATGATACCAAATAAAATCTGAAAAATATATCATTTCTCATCATTGGTTTTTTAATATTCAACTCCCTTTCCTTATTCTCTTTAAATGTGCTTAACATATTAACCATTATCATGTACGTCTTGTCCTCAGTCTCTTTAAATATGCTTCACATATTAACCTCTATGGTTACTTTAAGATGCCCAATACAATCTTCATAAATATTAACATTTGGTTAATATAAAAAAACACGTCATTTCGTATCGTTTATTTTTATTTTTTATATTTAATTCCCTTTCCTTATTCTTTTTAATTAAGCTGCTTAAATCTTTGATGTGGTCCAAACAAATTATTCTCATGGTCCAAACAAATTATTCTCATGTGAGAAGTTTTTCTATTTTATATGTAGATGATTTTAATTTATAAATATTTATTTTAATAGTGGAAAGAGTGATTTAAATAATGTACGTTTTATATTATAATAATAATAAGTACTTTATTAGTTAGATAATCTTTTTAAATTTGTAGATCTTAACTAAAATATGGATGGGTTTAGTTTATATATATATATGTATGTAAGAAGTAGTATGTATTTATCATTTTTTTGGGGGTTTATTATTATTATTATTATTATTATTATTATTTTGGTTAAAATCAGAATTTTGGATATAGTTTGTTTAAATATTTGTATTATAATCAATTGTACAATGTTAATGTATGATATATGTGATTTTCTCTCTAATTGTAATAAAGGGATCAATTCCTTGTACATTTAGACTACTTGTTAGATAAATATATTTTTGATATATTTATTGAATGGACACAAGTTATATGCATTTTATAACACAATATTGAAAAGATTGGGATAAAAAGAAGTTTCTTTTTGAAACTCTTATCACTCACGTTATCTTGTACGGTTGTGAAGTTTGAGGTTGCAACATCTCTAGAGAATCATGGAGAAAGATTAAGTAAATCTAAAAACTTTTCATAATTTATAACCTCAAAATTAAAAGCAATACACCCTACTTTATTCTTCTTCTAGAAGTGGGCCTCCCCCCATTGATAACATTGCTATGGCTAGGTACATGATGTACAAGTATATGATAACTAACATGGGAGACAAAGATTTCATAAAATTGCTTTAAATTGCTTTAAGATTTCATGACAATGCCACTTTGCAAGATATCAATAACATTAAAAATATTATTACATCTAAGTTTAAAGGGGAAATGTGGCGTGAGAAATAATTAGAGGTTAAAATAAAATTAAGATACTATAAGGAGGTCATTAACTCTAATCCGGAAGATAAAAAATATATCTTTGTTTTAACTAGTTCGAAGAAGAAAATTAATATAGCCGAGATAAGGACCAACTCTCATGAGCTTCATAGTGAAAGAGGACCCTCGAAAATTATTAAAACACCGTGGGAGGAAAGGATTTTCCATCTATGTGAGACTACACTATTGAGGATGAAAGTCACTTTCTCTTACAATGTCGTGCTTGCAGTTTCATAATATTTGCTACAATATGTAAACCTCCCTAACCTTCTAACTTGTCAAAACTATGGCGACCTAGGAATGCTTCTCTTTAAGTTTTTTGAGCATAGAAATAAAATTTTACAACAATCCTAGTAATCTTCTTAAGGCCGGATAGACCAAAGTTGGTCTATCAATGTACATCTCATTTTCCCATCCCATGTAAAACATCCTAATTTTAAGTTTTATATAAAAATAATAAAATAAATAATGAATAGATAGATCCATCTTATCCTCATCTTAATTCTTGATTTTTTAAATATTGAGAAATGTTGTAATATACATTCCATTTGTTACCATTTCAAGGTCATCTCAATTTTAAATTTTATATAAAAATAATAAAATAGAAAATAAATAGATAGGTAGATCCATTTTATCCACATCTTAATTCTCGAGTTTTTAAATATTAAGAAATGTTGAAATAATAAATTTTAATAATAATAACAAAAATATATATCATTTCTTTTTAATATTTACAAACTCTCTTTTATCTTATTTTAATATTAATAAAAACTTTAATTTTTATTTAATATACTATTAAATGAGAATACAAATATCTAACCACTATGAGAATATATATATATATATATAAAGCTTATATAAATTTGGTGCATCTGAAAACATGATGAACACTAATTACATCCGAATATAAAAACTTAATACACTTTGAAACGAGAATACAAGTTCTTAGCATGCACCAATTACATTGGAGTGAGAATGTGAATACTTAATACACGCTATATATATAATGAAGTTTACACAAATTTGATCAATTTCCAAATATAATAAGCATGAGTATGTTGTAGTGAGAACATGAATATATAATAAACACAGTTATTTTGGAATAAGAACATGAATACTTTATACAACATGAAATAATAATAGAGGTTCTTAATAAGCACTAATTAAGTTGGAGCTAGAACATGAATACTCAATGCATAATATATTTAATAAAGCTTATACAAATTTGAATAACCTAAAAACATAATAAACACTAATTAAGTTGAAGTGAGAACATAAATACTTAATACACTTTGAAATGAGAATACACATCTCTAGGAAACACAAATAACATAAACATTTATTACACAAATAAGCATAGGCATTTATCACAATAAATGAGCAAATACAATGTTTCCCTAAACTTAATGATTGGTAGTGTCTAAATTACTATGTCTAATAACTCCAACAAAATTAACATGACATATTAACAAATCTTTAAACAAATTTAATCACCTAAAAAATTTAATAAATACAAATTAATATAAATATAAGTTAATAAATATATAAACTAGTTTTTAAAGGGCTCAACAAGAGCAATATGTCACTTACAAGAATTAAACCTAGGTGGGGAGGGTAACAAACAATCCTCCCAACCACCCAAACTACAACCAATGAACAAATATATAAACTAGTTAGTATAAATATAAGTTAATAAATTGATAAATTTGATTTTTTAAATAGATTTTTTTTTAATTTTATTAAAAAATATAATTCCATTTAATTGAAAAAACATTTTACTATAAAATTTTATTTGTATTTAAAAATTCTAAATCATTAAAATTTTTGTAAAATAAATCATTAAAATTTAAAAATAAATAAACTTAAACTTACAGTAATGTTTTAGAACTGTGAAAACATTATTCAAATAAATTAAATTAAAGTTGACTTTACCTCCCTTTAAAAATTATTTAAAATACTCATTCCATTACAATTTTGAAAAAATAAATAAATTAAACCTGGACTTTACTTAAATTTAATTATTAATTTGTTCCAATAACATTATATATATGACAAACTCGATCAACCTGGAAACATCGGTTCTTAGACAGAAAATGATTGTGTCGTCCCAAGAAAATAAGCTCAATTGTCGTGTGTGGGTAACCCATTTAGGTTGGTCTTCCCTTCAGTGGAATGGCAATCGAAATGAACTTTGAACTTCTCTTAGTCTTCCTGGAAAAATATTAGAGAGCAAGTTTCAACTGGATACTCCAGTGCCCCCGTCACAACCTTCGTGTGAATGCAAAATCAAAACAGAATATTGCGTTCATTTCCCCCTCAGTGAAAAAGAATTTGGGGTGGTGGAGTGGCGGGGTTTAACTTTGCTGGAAATGGTATTGAATTCAGAGTTTCAACCATAAGATCTCATTAACACTTCGTCACACAATTCTTGTCTGCCAGAGTTTGCAGAAGATCCCATCATTGCTTCTTTGTTAAATGCAACTGGTAATAGTTCGAAGCTGCACACATATTCTTAACTATCTGTTCACATTTCATCTATAGATTGAAAGCTGCAGGGAGGTGGTTGAAGAGCAGATCATTCTTGGTATGGTGTAAATCCAGATATGATCATCGTGCCATTTACTATTTTATTTCTCTATCGATTTTGAGCATACCCTCTCTGATTCATACTCGGCATTTCTATTGATTCTGAACATGTCCAGTTAATATTATTGATTCAAAGTTATCAAGTATATTGATTCTGAGCATATCCAAATAGTTTAACTCGGCATGTTTATTGGTTCTGTATATATCTAGATCATCTTTTTTATCCAAACGTGGCATGTTTATTGATTCTGAACATACCCAGATGATTCAAACATGGCATGTATATTGATTCATTATGTGTTGAATTGGCTTTTGGACTGAAACAATGATTTAGAGCAGACCCAATGGGTGTTTTTATCAAAACTTGCTGCCGTATGTTGATTCTGAACATTACATAATTGTCATTTTGGATTCAGGCGCAATGGAGAGTCCATCTGCTGCTCCTTTTAGAGGAATTCTAAGAGACATTAGAGGAAGGCTGTCCTGTTACAAACAAGATTGGGTTCATGGATTCAATGCAGGACTCAGGTCGTATCACATGAGCTTTTTCGTTTTATCTTTTTTAAATGTCTGTATGTGTGATGATCTTGTTGGGTAATAAGCCTGCAGGGTTTTAGCATTGTTGGGATATTACCCATAAAAGAAATATTAGCCAGGCATCTCAGAAGTTTGTTTTCTTCATGATATAGATCTCAAATTTTCTCTTTAGTATTCAGAGTTTTCGCTTATGTATTCATTTCACTCATACCAGAATTTTGGCGCCAAGCACCTATATCTTCTTTGCTTCGGCTCTTCCTGTTATAGCTTTTGGGGAGCAGCTTGATAAAGCGACGGGTAACTTTTAGTTTTCTCTATTGGCCTCAATGTCAATGTAATTCAATTTCTTCTCATATACCTAAACGTTCTGCAATGTCTATGTTATTGTTAGATGGGACCTTAACTGCTATTCAAACACTGGTCTCTACTGCTATATGTGGAATTCTACACGCTATTTTTGGTGGACAGCCCCTGTTAATTCTTGGAGTTGCAGAACCCACTGTCCTCATGTATACATACATGTATAATTTTGCAAAAGGCAGAGATGATTTGGGACAGAGGCTGTTTCTTGCATGGGCAGGATGGTAAGCATGAATACTCACAATAACAAAAGGGCCACCATATGAATGCTTTTTTCTTTTCCTTTTTGCATTCAGATTCAGAGATTAAGATATGGAAAAGCATAATATTCATTTGACTGTTTGCTTAGAGGAGGTTTTTGTATTGCGTTCTGTGTATTTTGTGTTTTAAGAGATGCATATCTTGTATTTGTATTCCCATTTTCCGTGTCTTATGGAGCTATATAGAGATGTATAAATAGTATGTTCTGTGTTTTGATGGCGTCCCATTAGATCCAGTTTGGGTTTTTAGTTGAAGTTTTATTTCATTTCATATCTTCGGTGATGGTGGACTGGTGTGCAGGGCTTGTGTGTGGACGGCGTTGCTTCTATGCCTTCTAGCTATTTTTGGTGCCTGTTCGATCATCAGCAGGTTTACAAGAATAGCTGGGGAGCTCTTTGGCATGTTGATTGCTGTCTTGTTCATGAAGGAAGCTATCAAGGCATGTGCACTCACCATTCCTGTATCTGGGCACCAAGTTTTCAATATTTTACTGAAATTTCATATTAAAAGAACCCTGTTGAAATTGTGTTTTCAGGGTTTGGTTGATGAATTTCATATGCCCGAAAATGAGGACCCCCATTCCGATCAGTTCAAATTTCCATGGCGTTTCGCAAATGGGTTATTTGGAATTGTTTTATCTTTTGGTCTACTACTGACAGCCTTAAAAAGCAGAAGGGCTCGATCATGGCGATATGGCACAGGTAGAGTTTCTTTCTAATTGGCAATTTAGAGTGTATGATCATGATAATGTTGCTGGCATATGTTAATCTAATGGATAAATTTGTCAACACAGGTTGGTTGAGAAGTTTCTGTGCAGACTATGGAGTACCCCTGATGATTGTGGTATGGACAGCTATCTCATACAGTGCATTTGATAATGTACCCCCTGGAATTCCTAGAAGGCTTTCTAGTCCTAATCCCTGGTCTCCTGGAGCTTCATCCAATTGGACAGTAATTAAGGTGATTGGAAGCTCCCTTTATTCTTTAGGAGAGTTGTGAGAATTGCGAACCTTACTGTTTTTTACTTTATTTTATCAAGTATTTGATTATAATCTCTTTAAAGTCTAAGAATGATGACATTAAACTGGCAATCTTGGCAGGATATGCATAAAGTTCCACCCCTCTACATTCTAGCTGCATTTATCCCTGCAATTATGATAGCAGGGCTCTATTTTTTCGATCACAGTGTGGCAGCTCAAATGGCTCAACAGAAAGAATTTAATTTGAGAAATCCATCAGCTTACCACTATGACTTACTTTTATTGGGTATTATGGTGTGTGTCCTGATCTGTCTCCAGGATTAAGTTTTGGTTTCCAAGTGATATATTGTGTAGTATACTGATGTTGCAACTGACTTTTCTACAATTTAATATGGATTTGATTCCCTTAGTGCAGGTCTTTATTTGTGGATTATTTGGAATTCCTCCATCTAATGGTCTATTGCCACAATCCCCAATGCATACAAAGAGCCTTGCAACTCTGAAGAGGCAGGTAGGTAATGTACTTGTTTAGCGGTCATGTTAGGAAGACTTCTCTCTTGGATTTGCATTGTATAGGTCTAATCACAATATTTCATTTGTGTCCTTTATACGTTTCACATTTTTCATCCTCCATTGCACATTGTAACATTTTAGACGGGGTAATTCTACCCTCTTTCTCAGGTGGATTTAGAAAATTAAAAAACTTTAAACACCCCTTATTGATTTACGAGCACAAGCTGGTCTTCACCTATTTTATTGCTTACTTGCAGTACTTTTAAAATCGTATGTAATTGTTGCTTACTTTTAGAACGGTCATGAAAACACATTTTCTTCTTTTAAACTGTAGAGGATCTGATCTAGATATTTTGGATGCAGATAGTGCGGAAAAAATTGGTAGAGAGTGCTAAGAAATGCATGCAGAAACAGGCTAGCGTGTCAGAGATTTATGACAATATGCAGCAAGTGTTTACACAAATGGAGATGAATAATATCCATCATCTTCCAAACCCGGTATGTTCAAAATAGTTTGACATTTTCCCCAACCTTTCTTCTTCTTGGTTCTTTAGATAAATAGGTTATCCCTGTCTTTTCTAGTCAGGTATATTTCATTCAGTAAATTAATATTTCCCTAGTTGTTAGGGCATCTGTCATTCAGAGGAATCATTTTAAAATAAATCTATTATACTAAAAACAAAGTTTTCGATAGCTCGATGGGTTAGCTCAAGTGGTTGAGAGCTATAAGTTGTAAGCAGAAGGTCTCGGGGTCAAATCCCTGGATAGAATATGCATTGATATATAAGGATCTCACTTGATGTCCCCATCGGATGAGGCCCCTTCGGGTGGACATTGAAAAAACAGAGCTTTCAAAGAATAGTGCAATTTAACTACAAAATCTATTGCTGGACAATACAGAGAAATTTCTTCTAATGAGTATCAACTTGCAATTCTTGATAATCAAATACATGTATCTCTCAACTCTATCATTTCCAGTCAATCTCATTTCTCAACCTGCAGTATTTAGCAATATTTCGCTTCAGAAATCCTGGTATTGGTTTCATATAGGCAGGGATGTGCCTCAACCTTACATCACCCTTATGCCTTTTCATCTAAATTGAAACGGAGGCACTGAAGGAGTTTATGCCATTTGAAATGGAATCTTATATGTTGTTTCATTGGCATTACAGTCATTGAAGGAGCTGAATGAGTTAGAAGAATTTAAGTCTATAGACTTGAGGAGCTCGGACAGTGATATGAATGGAAATGCTTTCGACCCTGAAAAACATATTGATGGTTTGCTTCCAGTCAGAGTTAACGAGCAGAGGCTGAGCAATTTACTTCAATCCTCGCTTGTTGGTATCTGTGTGGCTGTGATGCCTGTTATAAAAAAGGTCCCTACATCTGTATTATGTGGCTACTTCGCTTACATGGCAATAGAGAGTTTACCAGGGAATCAATTTTGGGAGAGGTTTCTTTTAATCTTTATTGCACCATCAAGGAGATATAAGTGAGTCCCTAACTTCTCTGAGTTAGTTTGGTTATTGAGCATTGGATAGACTAGTTCTTGTAAGATTAACTAAGTTCTGATGAGGGCCGATTTATGTCTGCAGGGTGCTTCAGGATGTGCATGCATCATTTGTTGAAACAGTACCGTTCAAGACCATTGCTAAATTTACACTGTTTCAGCTCCTTTACCTACTGGTATGCTTCAGCATAACATGGATACCAATAGCAGGGATACTTTTCCCTGCCCCATTCTTTTTGCTAATACCCTTCAGACAGCACATTCTTCCGAAGCTATTCGAACCTGAACATCTCAGTGAACTAGATGCAGCTGAGTATGAGGAGAGTGAAGCCCTTCCTCATCACCAGCGTAGCTTCAGATTGATGGTATGTATCTTACGAAGCACATTCCTAAAGCATTGCACCAGTTTATTAAACTACTTGTTTTTTTGTTTTCTTTTGGTGGACATTTTCTGTGGAGTTGAAGTCAATAATTCATTTTTAGGATTTTCAATGGTTGTCTTGACATTTCCTTTCCTTACAGGAGTCCGAGGCAAATGTTGTAGATAGAATGGAAGAGATTGAGGAAGATGTTGATGATGCTGAAATTTTGGATGAAATAACTACTAGAAGTCGTTGCGAATTGAAGCACCGGCCTGTAAAATTCAAACTTATTGTTGAATCCTTTTGGAACAAGCCCAATTTGTGTTTTAAGAATGGTCATTTTTAATGTAAATAGATCTTTGATTTAACCTCACTCATAAGAATGGATACTTCTATGTTAAATATAGCTATTTGATAGATGAGATTATATGTGTAAGGGCAGCTTGAATTTGGTTGATGGATTGCTCATACATGTCTTCCTTATTGCAGGTTCACCTTGATGATCGGAATGAAGTGGTCTAGATCTGAAGGAAAATGTACATATCCATGGAAGGGCATTTTCAAGCTTTACGTGTGAGTGCACACTGCAAATGTGCATTTTTTACACTAGGGGAGTGTTTCTGACAAACACGTTCTTTCACTGAGATTATTCTGACATAAAGCAAGGTGAACCGATATAAATTGGTTATCTCCCAAGGCTTTTCTGCCATCAAATAGGACCATTATGAACCCATTTATGGACAGGCGTGAAATGATATGGCAAAGTTGATCTCTGGTCAATAAAAAGACTGCCAAAGTCTGTGTGCATGAGCGTTTTTGAACTGTTGGGGATTATTGAAAAGACTCCTTCCAAAAGAGGGTGAAGCGATAGATGGGCCTTCTGATTTTGAAGTGTTACATTATGTTAAATATTAAAACTAGTTCAGCTTGTCTGTATAATGAGGATGGAACATCACAGATATTGTTTGGTAGAATAGCAGTATAACTATGGATCAATGTGAAACGATATATGAGCCTTTTGAGTTTTAAGTATACATCATGTTAAATATTAATACGGGTTTAGTTGGCCTCTAAAATGAGGATGTAACAATGGATCTATGTTAGTTTAAGTTAAAGAAAACAATACCATTTTGACCATAAGATGAAAATAAGATATTATAAAATAAATTTCTTAGTTAAATTTCGATTTTTGGAAAAGAAACATATATGTTGTGGGTTGTATTGATTGTAATAAATGAAATTAAATGATAAATGATTTTTTATAACCAATATGGGATAACAAATGAGAGGAGATGAGACTTTATAGTCATAAGAACATTAGAAGATGCTACAAGATAAGTGTATCCGATTGTTGTTTCACATCCACACAACATGTCCCATAGAGGAGGGAAATATGAGCAATCAAGCATATTCACCATGCAAGCATAATATTGTTTGGTAGAATAGCATTGCTGCACTAACAAAGATGGTAACACAACTATTGGTAATGAAGGGAAAAGAAGCACCTTCTATAGAGATTGAGCATGGAGAACACAAGGCTGGCCTAGCACAACACTCTCTTGGAAACTTCCAATGGCAAGATGCTTGGAGACTTAAGTAATGACAACTTTTTTTCTTCATCTTCCAGTGTTCCTTTCAAAGTTGAAGCGAAGCTTGAAATACCAATGTTTAATGGTCAAGTCAACACTAAAGTGTTGAATATCTAGTTGAAGCAAATGGAAGATTCTATTGGCCTTTATCAAATCCAAGAAGCAAAATAAATTTTTGTTTTTCCCATTTGAAGATGTACAAATATGCTCTTGTGATGGGAGAGCAATATTGATTCCCTTAGAATAACAAAAAGCCCATGATCAGAAAATGGGAGGATTTCAAGCCCCTGTTGAAATCACATTTTTATTCTAGAGGTTATGAAAAGGAGCAACTCAAGAGAGGGTAGTTCCTTCAGCAAGAACAAGGACAATGTGTGCAAGAGTACACTTATAAATTTAGGAAGCAAGCCATCGATATGGGTATCTCTTTAGAAGAGTCGAGGATGGTGGTGAAGTACCTTGGAGGTTTATTCAACAATATATGAAGGTAGTTGTTGCTTCTTAGTCCGAAGACCATAAATGAGGTGAGCAAGAAGGCTCTTTATATTAAGTTATAATCCAAGAGGGGTTAGCCAAAGAAGGACCAAGAAGAAACAACGAGATCAAACTCAAGAAGATCGTAGCTACAACCAAAAAGACTAGGGATCATTGCAAACATTGTGACATGAATGCGCACACGAATGAGAATGTTGAGATGAATAGAATTAATAGAAGTGGAGAACAAAGATTCTAAAAGAAAGGTGGTGTTGATAGACATCGTTTGCACTCAAGCCATAACAATGAATAGCTTGATAATTTGTAATGATAAACCAATCAAGAGATCATCTATAAATAGGGTTAGGTCCATAACAAAAACCCCAATTTATTGGTTTTCACCCCATACTCCATAAAATGTGGATCTAGTAACTCCATATGCCAGTCGAGTCCACATGTGTTGATCGACTCCCATAATGTGGTCGAATCCAATGGTATTTGGTTGTTCAACTCCCTCAAATGGTCGACTCCCACAAGCCAACAAGGTAAGGTTTACCAAGAACCTGTAGTTCCAACAACCCCTTGTAAACTCATCTTGGAGGACAAACAAATAACATAACATTGCCCCCTTAATTTGTTATGAACTACAAATGTTGATCAACCAGAGTACAGTAATATTTTCCAAAGAAAAATTTGAGCAACCATTACCATCAAAATTATCAAACTCGGGTACAGTAATACTCCTGCAAGAAGTCTAAAAACATTCTCACCTTCATTCTGCTAACAACCATGGTACAATAACCAAGCATTTAAGCACAACCACCGCCATTAGACTGGTAAAATGCAAGTACAATAATACTTCCACGAAGAAGTATGAACACTATAAATCAGCTGATCCATCAAATAAGATTGCAAACTACTATCCAAAATAGTCCTAGTCAATTAGTTAACTAGACAACATGACAACACATTTTAGTAGTCTCTATCCATCTTTATCCATCAATAATCACTGATCATGAATAGCAAGCAAATCAACCTCAAAACAACCCATTGAATAAATCAAACAATCTCAACAATCGACTGACTATTCAAGTTGGGTTTACGTAGCATCAATTTCTCCATGGCATCAATTTATCCCCCCTATTAAACACAACTAAAGGAAAAAACAACAACAAATAAATATTTCAGTTGAAACTTAGTCAACCGATATTTCTAGTTGACCACTCCAATGGATCAATAGTAGGAAAGAGGATCAGTGTTGTTGGACAGTTGAAGAGATACAACTATAAGAAGTCTTCAAACATTGAGTCAAATGTTTCCATGACCATTCATCAATCCAATCACAATCAATCTTGGTATTTGGTGCTGCTCCACAATTATGTCTTTCACGTCTTTTTTGCAAAGTTCTAAGAGCATAATTGCCATCTTTCCAAGAATATTGATTCCTGGGAAAATTCATATGATGAGGATGATGATATGGCAAGGATTTATGTTCTAACTGAAAAAAGGATGTAGATTCAAGATCTGGTTCATTTACTGGGATAAAACAATCCTACACATCAACAACAATGTCATGTGCAATAACATTTTCAAATTTTGTCATGTTAGGAACATCCAACTCATCAATATGATCAATAAAAACAATAGTGGATTGCTCTTCTAACAACTCAGTCTAAACTCCTCCTGCAACAAATGAAACTTTCCAGCTAGTGTCAACAAGACCAGGTGTATGTAGTGAGGTAGTAACATCATAGCCAAGTCCTATTCTAGATGGTTTCAGTTCAAGTGTAATTGGGACAACAATACCTTATCCATTCTTCCCATGTCCTAGGCATATCCCATATTTCTTAGCAGTTGAGATGCAATACCAGTAGTGTGCTTCTCAGAACTAGGAGAAAATGCATCATTAGTAGTTGTAAATTTTAAACCTTTGAAGTGAAATAATGCATACGGATTCTTAAGCAAAATAGAGATTACATAATGGAAAACACAGTACATAGAGATTTACCTTGGAAACTCTTAATGGGAAAAACCAACAAAACTTAGAGCACCCATACCTTTATCTTTTTCATTGTGTTTCTTAACCATTCACAATACAATATTTAGGTATTCCACAATGTCCAAAACCCTAATATGTTAACTCGGATTAAATCTAGACCCCAATCCCTTAGCCGAAATCAATTACATATTTTCTAATAAAATAGTGAAAAAATTAGGGCATTTCCCCATGGAGTAGGGGGAGGCACTTACCCCCCCCTACAACCCCCCTAATCTAGCGCCATGTGCAACGCCCAGTGCATACGTCAAAGAACTAGAGTATTCTAGTAGTAGGTGATGCAACCCACATGCAAAGAATATAACACATACCCAACATTCTCCCACTTGTTGTTTTCTTTGTAAGGCAATGGGCCGCATACTGATAGGGTCACATGCAACGAATATAACACATACCCAACATTCTCCTACTTGTTGTTTTCTTTGCAAGATAGTGGGCCACATACTGATAGGGTCACAAGTTGAGGGAAACAATGCCCATAGATTCTCTACACCAAGATAACTTCTCAGTATTTACAGACTTCGTCAATGAGTCTGCAAAATTCTTCAAGGTGTCAACCTTTTCCAGCAACACTTTCTTGTCTTCAACCATATCTCTCGCAAAGTGGTACTGCACATCAATATGTGTTTTTTTGCATGATAAGCAGGGTTCTTTGCTAGAAATATTGAACTCTGACAATAGCAATCTAACCTTATAGCTTTATGTACAAACCCAATACCTAAACACAATCTCTACAACCAAACAACTTCTTTACTTACATGGGTGGCTGCCATCTATTTAGATTTTTTAGTTGAGAGTGAAACTACAACCCGTCTCTTGATCATCCAATTGATACTCCTCCAAATAGGTAAACACATAATCACTTGTAGATCGTTTGTGATCAAGATCTCCATCCCAGTCTGCATCAACAAATCCCGATACATCTACTTCTTTGTCTAGTCTAGGTCTTCCTTGGTAGCAGATTGCATTAATTTGTGGTGCCGCACAAATATATCAAGACCCTCTTTACAATTGTCAAGTGCTCATTTCCTTGTTTTGACATATATTTACCCAAAACTCCCACTACATGAGCAATGTATGGTCTGGTAGATAGCATTCTATACATCAATCTACCAACAACACTAGCATAGAGATCTCATGACATGTCTTCTTCCTCTTCCTATTTGCCGAGACACTGATCTACAAATAAATTCACACCTATAGGAATAGGGACCTTGATCAACTTACTTTCCTACATGCTAAATCGTTATAGTATCATCTCAACATATTTTCTTTGATTCAACCAAATTTTCCTATTTGCACGATATCTTCTAATGTCCTTTCACAGTATCAAGTTTGTAACATTGAGATCCTTCTCATCAAATTTGGAGGATAATTGTGGTTTCACCTCCCTTATGACATTCATGTTGTTTCCAATCAACAACATGTCATCAACATATAGTACTACATTAATGAAATGATCACCAACCTACTAGGATTATATGTAGTGATCAACCTTGCTTCTCACAAACCTCAATCCAAGGATGTATGTCTCAAACTTTTGGTACCACACCCTTGGAGATTGCTTTAGACCATAAAGTGACTTCTTTAGCTTGTAGACCAACTATTTCCTTCCCTTTACTATAAAACCTTCTCGTTGTTTGTTTCATGTAGATTTCTTCTTCGAAATCCCCATTTAGGAATGTTGTACTCACATACATCTACTCTACTTCAATATCAAAAGCAATAGCTATAGAAAAAAAGAATTGATACAAGTTAATTTAGCAACTGGAGAAATTTTTTCACCAAAATCAATTCCCTCTACCTGGGAATATTCCTTTGCTACTAAGCGTGATTTGTACTTCTCCACTTTACCTTCTACATTCAACTTCTTCTTAAACAGCCATTTTCTACCAATGACTTTTCTTCCAACTAGTAACTCAACTAGATCCCAAGCTTCTTTTTTATCCAAGGCATACATTTATTCAACCACGACCTTCTTCCAAAGATCACTATCCTCTAAATCAACAACTTGCTTCACATTTATAGGATCATCATTAGTAATAGATAAGGTAAAGCAAGACTGAACATCAGGAGGGGGATACCTTCTAGTTTCCTTCTTTCTCGAGATGATTTCCTCAAAACTAGGGTATGAGGTTCTTCTTCTTCTGATTCAAATTATTCTATTGAGTTAAATTCTTAAAAAACCCATGTAGTGTATTTTTTGGTTGAAACCCGTGTAGATATATTCTTGATAAGAAAAAATCATGGTTGAAACTATAAGAAAGCTAGCATTCTTTTATTATTAGGAATTTGTTAAAAATTTTATATTGAATAAAATCAACCTCCCTACAACACAAATGAGTATAGAATATAATGCATTTGAATTTGTTGTTGGACAATGATTCTGGCATCACCTATAATGATTCATATTAATAATTATAAGGCTTAAACTCTTAACAAAACACAAGAAGAGATGTATACATAGGTATCCATTGAAGTTTCATTGCAGAGCATGTTTCAACTGATTGAATAAGTTGACTTGATTTCGTTTTGCAACTTTGTAAATCTTGGCATTAAAACTCATATAAATTGCATGTTGTGTTCCTCATTAATTGTTTTTTTTGGCACATAGTTATCGGTCTTTTGATGCCATGGCATTGGTCTTTCGACGAACTATCAACTTTTGACAAAGTTTACAACAAAAATTTCATGTTTACAATGCCAATTCGTGGAATCTTTTCCTCGTCTTTCCTTTGAATCCTTTGTTGGTCATTCAATAGATTTTCGTTGCAATCGTGACATGGCTGGGAAACAAAGTGCCAACTAACAATAGATACAACAGTATTAAATTGGTTGGTTTTATATGAATGGTATCATTGTTCTACTTATTGTCAATCTACCTATAGTTGCAAACAATAAATTAAACATTTAGAACCTGAAATTAGCACATAAACTAATGCATAACCATGAATCGGCTTGAATGAAATTTATATCAAGTTATGACAAATTGCAGTGACAACAAATTAAGGTATGCCGTGGAGAATCCATGTTGGTGAAATGGATAGGCAATAGGCCTATTGTTTACAGATCACAATTAATGCAAATAAGGCCATGTCAACATAGGTATTGCTAAATTTCATGGTTTTTTTTGCGATTATTTATGTTCACTATTTTTTCCCAAGGAAATTTTTATGTGGAAATCAAAGGGACGCTTTCCCACATTTGTAGATGGAATTCCTAGTAAATTTGTCGAACTAGACTAGTGCACTTAACCCAAGGGGATTCACACTGGGCACTTATTGGCACAAAGCTAGCCAGATTCCTCACAACATTGGCGACAACCTATTGAGCTAACCACTTGGGCTGATTTATGTTCATTATTATAATATAGGTTTAACAATTTTTTGCATTTTTTCATTTTCCCCAAGTTTCAAGGATGAAAACATTGTGCACCTTTTTTCCATAGAAAAAAAAATCATACTCTTCTCATTCATAGCGAAAAGGGAGAATACATTCCACAGGTGCCTCTGCAAAAATTGGATTTTGCATATGCCATACATTCTTTAGCTTTCAAGATTTCGTTCTTCAATCTAGTAAAATAGTATTTTTTCAAAGTGTTTTCTCTTGACAGTATTCATAAAATACAAAAAAACTATTTTTTTCATAGTAAAAAGATGATTCTTTTGATCAACCTTCTAGCCAGTAGTCTAGTATCTTTCTCTTGTATTCCTGTAGGCCATTTCTATTAGTGGTAATCAAACACACTCCAGCTTCAATTTCCAGCCCTTCTTTTGATGCACCTATCCATTTCATATTCATGGGTTTCGTTTTTTGTATTTAATAGCTTATTGGGTTCATTGAGTTCATTGATATGACATTTTGTACAAGTAACACATTTACATTAGTGTAATACATAAGTATTCACTCATGCACATAAGTGAATGGCTCACAGACCCAAGTGACACACTTACACACATACGTGATTCACCAAAACACATCAACAATGTAGTCAACATAAGTGACACACTCACACACATAAGTTATGAAGCCACACGTAAGAATCACATTCACACACATATCCCACACACCTATATACACGGTGCACTCACAACTAAGTGACACACATTCACACATAAGAGACACACACACATATATTTGTTGTAATTGTGTCACTTATGTATGTGTGAGAATGTTGAATATGTGGCTATGAGTGTATCGCTTATGTGCTAGTGTATTATTTCTTAAGTTTATAAGTGTGTCATATCTTAAGTGTGTTAGTGTGTCATTCATGCGTGTGAGTGTGTCTCTTATGTGTGTGAGTATGCCACTTATGTGTGTGAGTGACATACCCACATATAAGTGATGCTTAGGTGCATGAGTGGGTGAGTGTGTGTGGGTTGATGGTTTAGGTATGAGTGTTCCTTCTACCATATGTGTAAAATTTTGTTTCTTATGTGTTTTTTAGTACATCACTTATGTGTGTGAGTTCACCACTTATATGTGTGTGAGCAATGCACCCACACATAAGAAACATGCTCACACATACACACACCCACACCCACACCCACATGAGTGTTGTGCTCACCCCTAACCCATATATCCACATAAACAACACACTCAAATACAAGCATCACATTCATACATAAAAGCATTTCACTCACTCATGAAGCAACACACACACACACTAAAGCGCTGCACTCACAAAAGTGATTCCTTCACACACTCACATTAACAATGCACTCAAACCCCTACACAAGAGATAGACACACACCTAACTTCCCTCCACACACATGTGCAACATGTCACGCACATAAGCCTAACACAATTGCTAAGAAGAGATGCATCACACTATTGTTATCTATTCTTTAAGCTCATGATTAGATGTTCATGCCTTTATTTATTAGAAAAGTTGTAGAATTGAAAAGGCTAGAAGGTGGAGAGACTAGAAGTTAGAATGGCATAAATTGGAAGTGTTGAGTTGTAAAAGAGAAAGTCAAATTTATAGGACCATAACATTTGCATAGAAATCATATTTGGGAGTACGATAGCTCATTAAAAAGCCTGAGATGAGGAGAACAACTTGAGATTAAAAGGAGATGCTTAAATACACGATTTGTATGCAAGAGCGATGCAAAGTAGACACAAAATAAATGCAAGAGCGATGCAAAGTAGACACAAAATAGAGGCAAGAGCGATGCAAAGTAGACACAAAATAAAGGCAAGAGGGATGCCAAGTAGATGCCAAGTCGACACAAGAGGGACACAAAATGGACAACAAATGGAAGAAGGGCATGAAGTAAATGCAAAGTGGATGCAATCTAAATGCAAAGCAAGAAATGATGATGCAAAATTGGTTGCAAGTGGACATGAAAATAGATGTAATAAAGACACAAAATTTTAAAAAAGAAATAGAAAAGAGATGTAGGGAAATGTAAGATGAGATGGAAAAACAAGGCGCCGAAAGATTTACATGTGTTTCATTTTTCTTTTTGCATAAACTAAGACTAAAAATATTGTATTATAGTAGTGGTTCAAACTTGTGGACATATTTAGACAAAAAGATTAAGAAAAATGTATATATTATCTTAATGTGTCTTAGGGTTCATATATCTCCATAAAATATTTAAAAAAACAATACAAGTAAAAAAACCTTAAATGCCAACTTAGGAAATAAAATTGATTGATAACAATTCACAACTTTTGAAAAGAAGTATTGACTTTAAACTAACTTATTTGCGACAAACTTTAATAAAATATACAATAATATTTTATTTCAATGCGGTTTGTTGAGGTATCTTTCAATTTTTTTATAATACCATACGATATGTCGAACTCAAACCATTTAGTCATCAGTCTTTAATGTATATCGTTGTCACACATGAGGTAGCACGCCAATAATGAAAATGAGTACCAATATAGATAATAAATTCTAACACGTGTGGAGATGTGTTGATGTCAAACGCTAGATAGAACCAATCAATTAGGGGTTATTGATGAAAACTCATTGTCAAATGTGAGGGAACTTGACAATGATGATTGCAAGCCCCAAGGTATTAAGAAGGGTCTCTAAATTGCATTACTGGAGAAAATGAATTGAATTTGATGGGAATAAACTTGTTGGAAGGAGGGCCATAATGATTCCAACATCAATCTATACAAGATAAGATCAAGAATTGAAGATTGATTTTGGAGGTCTTGTATAGGACCAATGAGAGAGCATACCATTGAGTATGGCTTTCTTCTATTCCAAATGAAAATAGCAATCAATAAACCTTCTAATCAATAATCAATAATAGAAATCACTATTAAAGGCAAGGTGTTCCTTTAATAATGAAAATGGAACCTAAGGTACAAAATAAATCCCACTACGTCCATAGATGTCTTTATGTCAAATATAGGGGAAACCTCTTAATCAATGACCATTAATGAATGCCATCTACTAAATGCAAGAAAACCTACCAATGATGAAGTAAGTCCTAGGGTGCTATTGATCTCTAATTTCATCCCAAAGAGTACTTTGTTGTAGTTGATAGGGGTAAACCTATTAATTTATAGGCATAAATGAATCCCTCCACAGTGACATGAGATAATAAAAGCATTGGATATGAAAGTAAATTGAGATTACCTTGACTTAGGGAATGGTCAACATAGGCAATCATGACAACTGAGGAATGGTTGATAAAGCTTATCAACTCGTAACTTCGCTTTAATAATAACATTCCATAATAAACAACTTAGGAAAAAACCAATGTTAAAGAGACCAATTATAGAAACCATTAAAGAAAAAAGTATTGAGGCAAAATCCTAATTACATTAGAAGAGTAATCAATCAAAAGGAGATTGATTCAGAACGCAAAACCAAGCTAAATCCTAAGGTACCACTAATTCCCAATAGTAGAGACAATGGACCCAAAACAGGTGCTTCGTTCAAGAATAACACATACAATTGCCAAAAAAACACATACAATTATAGTAAATATATCAATTATTTGCCTCCTCTATTTTTATAATATTTTATTTTTGTGTTTTTTTTATTAGTTCTGAAATCTAAATAAAATGTTAAAATATAGTAGAGCAAATACTGTGTTTTCCACAATACGACATTTTTAAGTAAAATAATAAAGAAAAAGAGGTAAAAGTGGTTTATATGTTACATTTTACATTGGATTTGCAAATCCGTGGAGGAAAACCAACATGAAGCTCAAACTTTTAAGGTCGAATCCGACAAATTTGCATAGTCATTTCTAGATATGCATGGGTGAAGTAAGTCATCATCCCTTTCTATTCGTTTTGATAGGTCAACTTCTTAATTTTTTGGATTTGGTTTATGATAACGTTTTGTATAATAAATACAATGGTTGTGATGATAATAATTTTTAATGAAATAGTTGTAATTGAATTGAAGAAACATTTAAATGATGGTCATGTTGTTTAGTAGAATAGCAGTATAACTATGGATCAATGTGAAACGATATATGAGCCTTTTGAGTTTTAAGTATACATCATGTTAAATATTAATACGGGTTTAGTTGGCCTCTCAAATGAGGATGTAACAATGGATCTATGTTAGTTTAAGTCTCAAATGAGGATGTAACAATGGATCTATGTTAGTTTAAGTTGAAGAAAACAATACCATTTTGACAATACGGTTTTGACCATAAGATGAAAATAAGATATTATAAAATAAATTTCTTAGTTAAATTTGGATTTTTGGAAAAGAAACATATATGTTGTGGGTTGTATTGATTGTAATAAATGAAATTAAATGATAAATGATTTTTTATAACCAACATGGGATAACAAATGAGAGGAGATGAGACTTTATAGTCACAAGAACATTAGAAGATGCTACAAGATAAGTGTATCCGATTGTTGTTTCACATCCACACAACATGTCCCATAGAGGAGGGAAATCTGAGCAATCAAGCATATTCACCTTGCAAGCATAATATTGTTTGGTAGAATAGCATTGCTGCACTAACAAAGATGGTAACACAACTATTGGTAATGAAGGGAAAAGAGGCACCTTCTATAGAGATTGAGCATGGAGAACACAAGGCTGGCCTAGTACAACACTCTCTTGGAAAGTTCCAATGGCAAGATGCTTGGAGACTTAAGTAATGACAACTTTTTTTCTTCATCTTCCAGTGTTCCTTTCAAAGTTGAAGCGAAGCTTGAAATACCGATGTTTAATGGTCAAGTCAACACTGAAGTGTTGAATATCTAGTTGAACCAAATGGAAGATTCTATTGGCCTTCATCAAATCCAAGAAGCAAAATAAATTTTTGTTTTGCCCACTTGAAGATGTACAAATATGCTCTTGTGATGGGAGCGCAATATTGATTCCCTTAGAATAACAAAAATCCCATGATCAGAAAATGGGAGGATTTCAAGCCCCTGTTGAAATTACATTTTTATTCTAGAGATTATGAAAAGGAGCAACTCAAGAGATGGTAGTTCCTTCAGCAAGAACAAGGACAATGTGTGCAAGAGTACACTTATAAATTTAGGAAGCAAGCCATCGATATGGGTATCTCTTTAGAAGAGTCAAGGATGGTGGTGAAGTACCTTGGAGGTTTATTCAGCAATATATGAAGGTAGTTGTTGCTTCTTAGTCCGAAGACCATAAATGAGGTGAGCAAGAAGGCTCTTTATATTAAGTTATAATCCAAGAGGGGGTAGCCAAAGAAGGACCAAGAAGAAATAACGAGATCAAACTCAATAAGATCGTAGCTACAACCAAAAAGACTAGGGATCATTGCAAACATTGTGACATGAATGCGCACACGAATGAGAATGTTGAGATGAATAGAATCAATAGAAGTGGAGAACAAAGATTCTAAAAGAAAGGTGGTGTTGATAGACATCGTTTGCACTTAAGCCATAACAATGAATAGCTTGATAATTTGTCATGATAAACCAATCAAGAGATCATCTATAAATAGGGTTAGGTCCATAACAAAAACCCCAATATATTGGTTTGCACCCCATACTCCATAAAATGTGGATCTGGTAACTCCATATGCCAGTCGAGTCCACATGCGTTGTTCGACTCCCATAATGTGGTCGAATCCAATGGTATTTGGTTGGTCAACTCCCTCAAATGGTCAACTCCCACAAGCCAACAAGGTAAGGTTTACCAAGAACCTGTGGTTCCAACAACCCCTTGTAAACTCATCTTGGAGGACAAACAAATAACATGACATTGCCCCCTTAATTTGTTATGAACTACAAATGTTGATCAACCACGGTACAGTAATATTTTCCAAAGAAAAATTCGAGCAACCATTACCATCAAAATTATCAAACTCAGGTACAGTAATACTCCTGCAAGAAGTCTAAAAACATTGTCACCTTCATTCTGCTAACAACCATGGTACAATAAACAAGCATTTAAGCACAACCACCGCCATTAGACTGGTTAAATGCAAGTACAATAATACTTCCACGAAGAAGTATGAACACTATAAATCATCTGATCCATCAAATAAGATTGCAAACTACTATCCAAAATAGTCCTAGTCAATTAGTTAACTAGACAACATGACAACACATTTTAGTAGTCTCTATCCATCTTTATCCATCAATCAATCACTGATCATGAATAGCAAGCAAATCAACCTCAAAACAACCCATTGAATAAATCAAACAATCTCAACAATCGATTGACTATTCAAGTTGGGTTTACGTAGCATCAATTTCTCCATGGCATCAATTTATCCCCCCTATTAAACACAACTAAAGGAAAAAACAACAACAAATAAATATTTCAGTTGAAACTTAGTCAACCGATATTTCTAGTCGAACACTCCAATGGATCAATAGTAGGAAAGAGGATCAGTGTTGTTGGACAGTTGAAGAGATACAACTATAAGAAGTCTTCAAACATTGAGTCAAATGTTTCCATGACCATTAATCAATCCAATCACAATCAATCTTGGTATTTGGTGCTGCTCCACAGTTATGTATTTCACGTCTTTTTTGCAAAGTTCTAAGAGCATAATTGCCATCTTTCCAAGAATATTGATTCCTGGGAAAATTCATATGACGAGGATGATGATCTGGCAAGGATTTATGTTCTAACTGAAAAAAGGATGTAGGTTCAAGATCTGGTTCATTTACTAGGATAAAACAATCCTACATATCAACAACAATGTCATGTGCAATAACATTTTCAAATTTTTCCATGTTAGGAACATCCAACTCATCAATATGATCAATAAAAACAATAGCGGATTGCTCTTCTAACAACTCAGTCTAAACTCCTCCTACAACAAATGAAACTTTCCAGCTAGTGTCAACAAGACCAAGTGTGTGTAGTGAGGTAGTAACATCATAGCCAAGTCTTATTCTAGATGGTTTCAGTTCAAGGGTAATTGGGACAACAATACCTTATCCATTCTTCCCATGTCCTAGGCATATCCCATATTTCTTAGCAGTTGAGACGCAATACCAGTAGTGTGCTTCTCAGAACTAGGAGAAAATGCATCATTAGTAGTTGTAAATTTTAAACCTGTGAAGTGAAATAATGCATACAGATTCTTAAGCAAAATAGAGATTACACAATGGAAAACACAGTACATAGAGATTTACCTTGGAAACTCTTAATGGGAAAAACCAACAAAACTTAGAGCACCCATACCTTTATCTTGTTCATTGTGTTTCTTGACCATTCACAATACAATATTTAGGTATTCCACAACGTCCAAAACCCTAATATGTTAACCCGGATTAAATCTAGACCCCAATCCCTTAGCCGAAATCAATTACATATTTTCTAATAAAATAGTGAAAAAATTAGGGCATTTCCCCATGGAGTAGGGGGAGGCACTTACCCCCCCCTACAACCCCCCTAATCTAGCGCCATGTGCAACGCCTAGTGCATACGTCAAAGAACTAGAGTATTCTAGTAGTAGGTGATGCAACCCACATGCAAAGAATATAACACATACCCAACATTCTCCCACTTGTTGTTTTCTTTGTAAGGTAATGGGCCGCATACTGATAGGGTCACATGCAACGAATATAACACATACCCAACATTCTCCTACTTGTTGTTTTCTTTGCAAGATAGTGGGCCACATACTGATAGGGTCACAAGTTGAGGGAAACAATGCCCATAGATTCTCTACACCAAGATAACTTCTCAGTATTTACAGACTTCGTCAATGAGTCTGCAAAATTCTTCAAGGTGTCAACCTTTTCCAACAACACTTTCTTGTCTTCAACCATATCTCTTACAAAGTGGTACTGCACATCAATATGTGTTTTTTTGCATGATAAGTAGGGTTCTTTGCTAGAAATATTGAACTCTGACAATAGAAATCTAACCTTATAGCTTTATGTACAAACCCAATACCTAAACACAATCTCTACAACCAAACAACTTCTTTACTTACATGGGTGGCTGCCATCTATTTAGATTTTTTAGTTGAGAGTGAAACTACAACCCGTCTCTTGATCATCCAATTGATACTCCTCCAAATAGGTAAACACATAACCACTTGTAGATCGTTTGTGATCAAGATCTCCATCCCAGTCTGCATCAACAAATCCCGATACATCTACTGCTTTGTCTAGTCTAGGTCTTCCTTGGTAGCAGATTGCATTAATTTGTGGTGCCACACAAATATATCAAGACCCTCTTTACAATTGTATAGTGCTCATTTCCTTGTTTTGACATATATTTACTCAAAACTCCCACTACATGAGCAATGTATGGTCTGGTACATAGCATTCTATACATCAATCTACCAACAACACTAGCATAAAGATCTCATGACATGTCTTCTTCCTCTTCCTATTTGTCGAGACACTGATCTACAAATAAATTCACACCTATAGGAATAGGGACCTTGATCAACTTACTTTCCTACATGCTAAATCTCTATAGTATCATCTCAACATATTTTCTTTGATTCAACCAGATTTTCCTAATTGCACAATATCTTCTAATGGCCTTTCACAGTATCAAGTTTGTAACATTGAGATCCTTCTCGTCAAATTTGGAGGATAATTGTGGTTTCACCTCCCTTATGACATTCATGTTGTTTCCAATCAACAACATGTCATCAACATATAGTACTACATTAATGAAATGATCACCAACCTACTAGGATTATATGTAGTGATCAACCTTGCTTCTCACAAACCTCAATCCAAGGATGTATGTCTCGAACTTTTGGTACCACACCCTTGGAGATTGCTTTAGACCATAAAGTGACTTCTTTAGCTTGTAGACCAACTATTTCCTTCCCTTTACTATAAAACCTTCTTGTTGTTTTTTTCATGTAGATTTCTTCTTCGAAATCCCCATTTAGGAATGTTGTACTCACATACATCTACTCTACTTCAATATCAAAAGCAATAGCTATAGAAAAAAAGAATTGATACAAGTTAATTTAGCAACTGGAGAAATTTTTTCACCAAAATCAATTCCCTCTACCTGGGAATATTCCTTTGCTACTAAGCGTGATTTGTACTTCTCCACTTTACCTTCTACATTCAACTCCTTCTTAAACAACCATTTTCTACCAATGACTTTTCTTCCAACTAGTAACTCAACTAGATCCCAAGCTTCTTTTTTATCCAAGGCATACATTTATTCAACCACGACCTTCTTCCAAAGATCACTATCCTCTAAATCAACAACTTGCTTCACATTTATAGGATCATCATTAGTAATAGATAAGGTAAAACAAGACTGAACATCAGGAGGGGGATACCTTCTAGTTTCCTTCTTTCTTGAGATGGTCTCCTCAAAACTAGGGTATGAGGTTCTTCTTCTTCTGATTCAAATTATTCTATTGAGTTAAATTCTTAAAAAACCTGTGTAGTGTAAGTTCTGGTTGAAACCCGTGTAAATATATTCTTGATAAGAAAAAATCTTGGTTGGAACTATAATAAAGCTAGCATTATTTTATTATTAAGAATTTGTTAGAGATTTTACATTGAATAAAATCAACCTCCCTACAACACAAATGAGTATAGAATATAATGCATTTAAATTTGTTGTTGGACAATGATTCTGGCATCACCTCTAATGATTCATATTAATAATTATAAGGCTTAAACTCTTAACAAAACACAAGAAGAGATGTACACATAGGTATCCATTGAAGTTTCATTGCGGAGCATGTTTCAACTGATTGAATAAGTTGACTTGATTTCGTTTTGCAACTTTGTAAATCTTGGCATTAAAACTCATATAAATTGCATGTTGTGTTCCTCATTAATTGTTTTTTTTGGCACATAGTTATCGGTCTTTTGATGCCATGTCATTGGTCTTTCGACGAACTATCAACTTTTGACAAAGTTTAAAACAAAAATTTCATGTTTACAATGCCAATTCGTGGAATCTTTTCCTCGTCTTTTCTTTGAATCCTTTGTTGGTCTTTCAATAGATTTTCGTTGCAATCGTGACATGGCTGGGGAAAATGTGCTTCGGCTTACTATGACATATCGGTGATCGTTTGACGATTGTATTAAATTGGTTGCAATCGTGACATGGCTGGGAAACAAAGTGCCAACTAACAATAGATACAACAGTATTAAATTGGTTGGTTTTATATGAATGGTATCATTGTTCTACTTATTGTCAATTTACTTATAGTTGCAAACAATAAATTAAACATTTTGAACCTGAAATTAGCACATAAACTAATGCATAACCATGAATTGGCTTGAATGAAATTTATATCAAGTAATGACAAATTGTAGTGACAACAAATTAAGGTATGCCGTGGAGAATCCATGTTGGTGAAATGGATAGGCAATAGGCCTATTGTTTACAGATCACAATTAATGCAAATAAGGGCATGTCAACATAGGTATTGCTAAATTTCATGGTTTGTTTTGCGATTATTTATGTTCACTATTTTTTCCCAAGGAAATTTTTATGTGGAAACTAAAGGGACGCTTTCCCACATTTGTAGATGGAATTCCTAGTAAATTTGTCAAACTAGACTAGTGCACTTAACCCAAGGGGATTCACACTGGGCACTTATTGGCACAAAGCTAGCCAGATTCCTCACAACATTGGCAACAACCTATTGAGCTAACCACTTGGGCTGATTTATGTTCATTATTATAATATAGGTTTAACAATTTTTTGCATTTTTTCAATTTTCCCCAAGTTTCAAGGATGAAAACATTGTGCACCTTTTTTCCAAAAAAAAAAAAAAAAAAACATACTCTTCTCATTCATAGCGAAAAGGGAGAATACATTCCACAGGTGCCTCTGCAAGAATTGGATTTTGCATATGCCATACCTTCTTTAGCTTTCAAGATTTCGTTCTTCAATCTAGTAAAATAGTATATTTTTCAAAGTCTTTTCTCTTGACAGTATTCATAAAATACAAAAAAAACTATTTTGTTCATAGTAAAAAGATGATTCTTTTGATCAGCCTTCTAGCCAGTAGTCTAGTATCTTTCTCTTGTATTCCTGTAGGCCATTTCTATTAGTGGTAATCAAACACACTCCAGCTTCAATTTCCAGCTCTTTTTTTGATGCACCTATCCATTTCATATTCATGGGTTTCGTTTTTTGTATTTAATAGCTTATTGGGTTCATTGAGTTCATTGATATGACATTTTGTACAAGTAACACATTTACATTAGTGTAATACATAAGTATTCACTCATGAACATAAGTGAATGGCTCACAGACCCAAGTGACACACTTACACACATACGTGATTCACCAAAACACATCAACAATGTAGTCAACATAAGTGACACACTCACACACATAAGTTATGAAGCCACACGTAAGAATCACATTCACACACATATCCCACACACCTATATACATGGTGCACTCACACCTAAGTGACACACACACATATATTTGTTGTAATTGTGTCACTTATGTATGTGTGAGAATGTTGAATATGTGGCTGTGAGTGTATCGCTTATGTGCTAGTGTATTATTTCTTAAGTTTATAAGTGTGTCATATTTTAAGTGTGTTAGTGTGTCATTCATGCGTGTGAGTGTGTCTCTTATGTGTGTGAGTATGTCACTTATGTGTGTGAGTGACATACCCAAATATAAGTGATGCTTAGGTGCATGAGTGGGTGAGTGTGTGGGGGTTGATGGTTTAGGTATGAGTGTTCCTTCTACCATATGTGTAAAATTTTGTTTCTTATGTGTTTTTTAGTACATCAATTATGTGTGTGAATTCACCACTTATATGTGTGTGAGCAATGCACCCACACATAAGACACATGCTCACACATACACACACCCACACCCACACCCACACCCACACCCACATGAGTGTTGTGCTTACCCCTAACCCAGATATCCACATAAAAAACACACTCAAACACAAGCATCACATTCATACATAAAAGCATTTCACTCACTCATGAAGCAACACACACACACACACACACTAAAGTGCCGCACTCACAAAAGTGATTCCTTCACACACTCACATTAGCAATGCACTCAAACCCCTACACAAGAGATAGACACACACCTAACTTCCCTCCACACACATGTGCAACACGCTCACGCACATAAGCCTAACACAATCGCTAAGAAGAGATGCATCACACTATTGTTATCTATTCATTAAGCTCATGATTAGATGTTCATGCCTTTATTTATTAGAAAAGTTTTAGAATTGAAAAGGCTAGAAGGTGGAGAGACTAGAAGTTAGAATGGCAAGAATTGGAAGTGTTGAGTTGTAAAAGAGAAATTCAAATTTATAGGACCATAACATTTGCATAGAAATCATATTTGGGAGTACGATAGCGCATTAAAAATCCTGTGATGAGGAGAACAACTTGAGATTAAAAGGAGATGCTTAAATACATGATTTGTATGCAAGAGCGATGCAAAGTAGACACAAAATAAATGCAAGAGCGATGCAAAGTAGACACAAAATAGAGGCAAGAGCGATGCAAAGTAGACACAAAATAAAGGCAAGAGGGACGCCAAGTAGATGCCAAGTCGACACAAGAGGGACACAAAATGGACAACAAATGGAAGAAGGGCATGAAGTAAATGCAAAGTGGATGCTATCTAAATGCAAAGCAAGAAATGATGATGCAAAATTGGTTGCAATTGGACATGAAAATAGATGCAATAAAGACACAAAATTTTAAAAAAGAAATAGAAAAAAGATGTAGGGAAATGTAAGATGAGATGGAAAAACAAGGCGCCGAAAGATTTACATGTGTTTCATTTTTCTTTTTGCATAAACTAAGACTAAAAATATTGTATTATAGTAGTGGTTCAAACTTGTGGACATATTTAGACAAAAAGATTAAGAAAAATGTATATATTATCTTAATGTGTCTTAGGGTTCATATATCTCCATAAAAGATTAAAAAAAAACAATACAAGTAAAAAAAACTTAAATGCCAACTTAGGAAATAAAATTGATTGATAACAATTCACAACTTTTGAAAAGAAGTATTGACTTTAAAGTAACTTATTTGCGACAAACTTTAATAAAATATACAATAATATTTTATTTCAATGTGGTTTGTTGAGGTATCTTTCAATTTTTTTATAATATCATACGATATGTCAAACTCAAACCATTTAGTCATCGGTCTTTAATGTATATCATTGTCACACATGAGGTAGCATGCCAATAATGAAAATGAGTACCATTATAGATAATAAATTCTAACACGTGTGGAGATGTGTTGATGTCAAACACTAGATAGAACCAATCAATTAGGGGTTATTGATGAAAACTCATTGTCAAATGTGAGGGAACTTGACAATGATGATTGCAAGCCCCAAGGTATTAAGAAGGGTCTCTAAATTGCATTACTGGAGAAAATGAATTGAATTTGATGGGAATAAACTTGTTGGAAGGAGGGCCATAATGATTCCAACATCAATCTATACAAGATAAGATCAAGAATTGAAGATTGATTTTGGAGGTCTTGTATAGGACCAATGAGAGAGCATATCATTGAGTATGGCTTTCTTCTATTCCAAATGAAAATAGCAATCAATAAACCTTCTAATCAATAATCAATAATAGAAATTACTATTAAAGGCAAGGTGTTCCTTTAATAATGAAATGGAACCCAAGGTACAAAATAAATCCCACTAAGTCCATAGATGTCTTTATGTCAAATACAAGGGAAACCTCTTAATCAATGACCATTAATGAATGCCATCTACTAAATGCAAGAAAACCTACCAATGATGAAGTAAGTCCTAGGGTGCTATTGATCTCTAATTTTATCCCAAAGAGTATTTTGTTGTAGTTGATAGGGGTAAACCTATCAATTAATAAACATAAATGAATCCCTCCACAGTGACATGAGATAATAAAAGCATTGGATATGAAAGTAAATTGAGATTACCTTGACTTAGGGAATGGTGAACATAGGCAATCATGACAACTGAGGAATGGTTGATAGAGCTTATCAACTCATAACTTCGCTTTAATAATAACATTCCATAATAAAAAACTTTAAAAAAAACCAATGTTAAAGAGACCAATTATAGAAACCATTAAAAAAAGAAGTATTGAGACAAGATCCTAATTACACTAGAAGAGTAATCAATCAAAAGGAGATTGATTTAGAGCTCAAAACCAAGCTAAATCCTAAGGTACCACTAATTCCCAATAGTAGAGACAATGGACCCAAAACAAGTGCTTCGTTCAAGAGTAACACATACAATTGCCAAAAGAAACACATACAATTGCCAAAAATATATAGAATAATAGTAAATATATCAATTATTTGCCTCCTCTATTTTTATAATATTTTATTTTTGTGTTTTTTTTTATTAGTTCTGAAATCTAAATAAAATGTTAAAATATAGTAGAGCAAATATTGTGTTTTCCACAATACGACATTTTTAAGTAAAATAATAAAGAAAAAGAGGTAAAAGTGGTTTATATGTTACTTTTTACATTGGATTTGCAAATCCGTGGAGGAAAACCAACATGAAGCTCAAACTTTTAAGGTCGAATTCGACAAATTTGCATAGTCATTTCTAGATATGCATGGGTGAAGTAAGTCATCATCCCTTTCTATTCGTTTTGATAGGTCAACTTCTTAATTTTTTGGATTTGGTTTATGATAACGTTTTGTATAATAAATACAATGGTTGTGATGATAATAATTTTTAATGAAATAGTTGCAATTAAATTGAAGAAACATTTAAATGATTGTCATGTTGTGTATATGATTAGCATAGCCACTTAATTTATGTTTGGTGAACATCAATAGACCACAAATTAAGTGCTACAAATAAGTTATAAATTATATGTTACTTGTTGTATGTCATTAAATCCCTTATCCATGCATCAACTAAGAGTTATCTATGCATCAGCTACAAGTTATTCGTGCATCAATTACCACTTATTTTTATGTTATTTTTTCTTTTATAATTGTTTATTTTGAATTTCAAACGACGGCCATAAAATCAATCTGGACAATACATTTGTCTCATCCCGATGCAATCTAGAAAAAGCATAGATGACAGTCCACCCCAAATTCTAAGATATAAACACCTATCAGTGTAATAAAGTTCAATTAGATCAATGTAAATAATTGTATGAAAAATATGAGTGTTGGATTGAATCATATTCACTATTACTCATTGGTATGTTTAATAATAATTAAAGTGCTAATGAATAATAAACATAGTAATATTAAATTGCTTGGTTTATAGGCATGGTAAGATGGTCTATTTATTGTAAATTGTTATTCATTAACATAATGATATTAAATTGCTTGGTTTATATGCATAGTAAGATGGTATATTTATTGTAAATTGCTATTCATTAACATAATAATATTAAATTGCTTGGATTTATATGCATGGTAAGATAGTTCTATTTGTTGTAAATTGTTAGAAGGTGTAGACGATAAAATCAACATTTAGAAGCTAAATTGAGCACAAAGTCTAATCCATAACCATGAATCAACTTGAAAGAAATTAATATGAACTTATGACAAATTGCACTGACAACAAATTAAGTTATTACACAAAGGATTTCTTTCACCCACCCACATATGTGACACATTCACGCACATAAGACATGCAATCGCAAAGAATTCATATGCATGATGTTGTTGTCATCTATTCATTAAGCCCATTATAAAATATTGATGCCTTTATTAATTGCAAATGTTGTAGAATTGAAAAGGCTAGAAGGTAGAGAGACAATAAGTTATAATGGAAAAAGTTGGAAATAAGATAGTCAACCTTTTAGGACCATAACAATTGCATAGAGTTTGGAATTTAGAGTACAATAGCTCATTAAAAATTGTGTGACGAGGAGAACAATATGAAATGAAAAAGAGATTCTAATGGACACAAATTGAATGCAAGAGCAATGCAAAGTAGACACAAAGTGTAGGCAAGAGGGATGCAAAGTGGACATAGGAGAGACACAAAATGGACTAAGAACACTAGAACAGAACAAAGTAGACTCAAAGTGGATGCAGTCTAAATGCAAAGCAAGAAATGATGATGCAAAATTGGTTGCCAATGGACATGAAATAGGTGTAATAGGGACACAAAATTTGAGAAAAGGAATAGAAAAAAGATATAGAGAAACATAAAATGAAATGAAAAGACAAAATGCCTAGAGACAAGGGAAGCTTGTGAATGACATATTTAGTCTATAATATTAAGAAAAATGTATAGATTATCTTAATGTGACCTAAGGTTCATATATCTCCTTAAAAATACAAATTAAAAACAATACATTCATTAATACTTAAAAAATGAAAAAAACACTTAAGTATAAACTAATGAGATGAAATTGATTTATAATTATTCATAATTAATAGATTTTATCATATTTAAAAAAAAATCACAAACTTTCAAAAAAAATATATCAACTTTAAACTTATTTACCATAAACTTTAATAAAATATATAAATAATATCTTATTTTATAATTTATTAAGATATTTTTTTTATTTTTTCAAAACATAATTTCATAAATATTAAAATAATTTTAATATAATAGAGAATTAATATTAATTATTATTTTAATAAAAATAAATTTTAGATATTAAAAACCATAATCTCATTAATTAAATAAAAAACAATTTTTTTTAAATCCAGTATTACTCAACTAAAAATAGAATGTATGAAATAAGGGTCAACTCATTAAAAGACACCTTATTGAAAGGGATTGGCAATCCTTTCTCTGACTTATATTGAAGTTTGATGTTTGGAATGTAAAAAGACGTTTCAATGAAAAGGATAGGCATCATTTTCCCTTAGTTGTGAACGAGGGTGAGTAGAGCAATAGTTACTCTTTAAGCTCCAAATACCACATATTCTCATTCAATCCATCTATTCCTTACCAGCTTTATCACATGTTTTGTGGGATTTAGTTTAACCTAAGAATGTGATAATATGGACTCAAAACGAATGCAATAGGTTCTCTATCATTGAAAAGTCATGGCACCGTTAAGATATTGTGGCTAGGTATTCTTGTGAGAATGGATGTTTTTTTTTTTTTAATTGTATTGTGATTGAAACAAATAAATATATCATTTTACATTTTTTTAAGAGTCTACTTATATGTACATACAAATAATTTTAGAGCATAGGATGTATTTTGATATACTTGTATGTATATATAAGTAATTATATGCATACTTTATATGTTTAGTCATTATCATAGGAAAGACTATTGTTTTAAGATGCTTAATAAAATTTTATATATATTGAAATTTTGTTAATAGTGAAAAACTTCTTATTTTTTATCAATCAATTTTCAACATTTAAGATATATTATTTAAAAATTAGAATGTTTAACACTCTAAAATAGAGAGAGAGGGGGGGAGGAAGGGAAAAAGCGGGAAGAGAGAGAGGGGGGGGAGAGAAAGAGGAAGGGGGAGAGAGAGAGAGGACGGGGGGGGTGGGAGAGGGGAAGAGGGAGGGAGAGAAGGAGAGGTGGGGGGAGGGGTATAGGGAGAGATGGTCGGGAGTGGAAGGGGGAGACAGAGAGGGAGAGAGATACATATCCATGCACCATAAACATTATAATGTGGTATGAGGTTTTCATTATAATCACTTTCCCTATGTAACGCATTTGGTTATAATTCATATATGCGTAGTTTATTTGAAATTAATGTACTAAGAGTTATAGTTGATGATTGATACATTTATATAGGAATATGCAAAGAGGTAGTGTAGGTTTTGGTTGAAACCTGTGTAGAGATATCCTTGATAAGAAAAAATCATGGTTGGAACTATAAGAAAGCTAGCATTATTTTATTATTAGGAATTTGTTAGAAATTTTATATTGAATAAACTCAACCTCCCTAAAGCACAAATGAGTATAAAATATAAAACATTTGAATTTGTTGTTGGACAATGATTCTGGCATCACCTATAATGATTTATATTACTAATTATAAAGATTGAACTCTTAACAAAACACAAGAAGAGATGTACACATAGTTAATTATAAAGCTTGAACTCTTAACAAAACACAAGAAGAGATGTACACATAGGTATCCATTGAAGTTTCATTGCACACCATGGTTCAACTTATTGAATAAGTTGACTTGATTTCGTTTTGGAACTTTGTAAATCTTGGTATTAAAACTCATTTCCTCGTTTTTTCTTTGAATCCTTTGTTGGTCTTTCAACAGATTTTCGTTGCAATCGTGACATGGGTGGGAAACTGTGCTGCATTGGTGTTACGACAACTTTGCTTCAGTCTTCCGAGGAATCATGCATTGCTGGGTGATGAACATACGGTGGATTTTTATCAACGTAGAGGATATTTAGTTCCTTACAAAACTTTCTCGACATAGGAAAGAATTGAATAAGTCAATGTGTGATGTATGAGAATGATGGTTAAATTGTGATGATAATAATACCCAATGAGATTGTTGAAATTTAATTAAAAGAATATATTAGTGTTGTTTGTATTGTGTGTTTGAATATGCTCAATTATATCATTGTATGAAAGCATAAATGTTGGGTTGAATCCTATTCATAGTGGTTCATTCATTTGGTTAATGGCAAATAAAGTGCCAACTAATAATAGACACAATAGTATTAAATTGGTTGGTTTTATATGCATGGTATCATTGTTCTACTTATTGTCAATCTACTTTTAGTTGTAAACAACAAATTAAACATTTAGAACCTGAAATTAGCACATAAACTAATCCATAACCATGAATCGGCTTGAATGAAATTAATATCAAGTTATGACAAATTGCAATGACATTAAATTAAGTTATCCCACGGAGAATCCATGTTGGTGAAATGGATAGGCAATAGGCCTATTGTTATAGATCACAATTAATGCAAATAAGGCCATGTCAACATAGGTATTGCTAAATTTCATGGTTTGTTTTACGATTATTTATGTTCACTATTTTTTCCCAAGGAAAATTTTATGTGGAAACCAAAGGGAGGCTTTCCCACATTCGTAGATGGAATTCCTAGTAAATTTGTCGAACTAGACTAGTGTACTTAACCCAAGGGGATTCACACTAGGCATCTATTGGCACAAAGCTAGCCAAATTCCTCACAACATTGGCGACAACCTATTGAGATAACCACTTGGGCTGATTTATGTTCAATATTATAATATAGGTTTAACAATTTTTTGCATTTTTTCTTTTTTTTGTATTTTTTCATTTTCCTCAAGTTTTAAGGATGAAAAAATTGTGCACCTATCCATTTCATATTCATGGGTTTCATTTTTTGTATTTAATAGCTTATTGGGTTCATTGAGTTCATTGAGATGACATTTTGTACAAGTAACACATTTACATTAGTGTAATACATAAGTATGCACTCATGCACATAAGTGAATAGCTCACAGACCCAAGTGACACACTTACACACATAAGTGATTCACCAAAACACATAAACAATGTAGTCAACATAAGTGACACACTCACACACATAAGTTATGAACCCACACGTAAGAATCACATTCACACACATATCCCACACACCTATATACATGATGCACTCACACCTAAGTGACACACACAGACAAAAGTAACACTCTCACACATACGAGACACACCCACATATATTTGTTGTAATTATGTCACTTATGTATGAGTGAGAATGTTGAATATGTGGTTGTGAGTGTATCGCGTATGTGCTAGTGTATTATTTCTTAAGTTTATAAGTGTGTCATCTCTTAGGTGTGTTAGTGTGTCATTTATGTGTGTGAGTGTGTCTCTTATGTGTGTGAGTGACATACCCACATATAAGTGATGCTTAGGTGCATGAGTGTGTAAGTGTGTGTGGGTTGATGGTTTAGGTATGAGTGTCTCTTCTATCATATGTGTAAAATTTTGTTTCTTATGTGTTTTTTAGTACATCACTTATGTGTGTGAGTGCACCAATTATATGTGTGTGAGCAATGCACCCACACATAATAAACTTGCTCTCACATACACACACCCACACCCACATGAGTGGTGTGCTTACCCCTAACACAAATATCCACATAAACAACACACTCAAACATAAGCATCACATTCATACACAAAATCATTTCACTCACTCATGAGCAATGAACTCGTGAAGAATGCACACACACACACACTTAAGCATCTCACTCACAAAAGTGATTCCTTCACACACTCACATTAGGAATGCACTCAAACCCCTACACAAGAGATAGACACACACCTAACTTCCCTCCACACACATGTGCAACACGCTCACGCACATAAGCCTAACACAATCGCTAAGAAGAGATGCATCACACTATTGGTATCTATTCATTAAGCTCATGATTAGATGTTCACGCCTTTATTTATTAGAAATGTTGTAGAATTGAAAAGGCTAGAAGGTGGAGAGACTAGAAGTTAGAATGGAAAGAATTGGAAGTGTTGAGTTGTAAAAGAGAAAGTCAAATTTATAGGACCATAACATTTGCATAAAAATCATATTTGGGAGTACGGTAGCGCATTAAAAATCCTGTGACAAGGAGAACAACTTGAGATTAAAAGGAGATGCTTAAATACACAATTTGTATGCAAGAGCGATGCAAAGTAGACATAAAATAAAGGCAAGAGCGATGCAAACTAGACACAAACTAAAGGCAAGAGCGATGCAAACTAGACACAAAATAAGGGCAAGAGTGATGCAAAGTAGACACAAAATAAAGGCAAGAGGGATGCAAAGTAGATGCCAAGTCAACACAAGAGGGACACAAAATGGACAACAAAGGGAAGAAGGGCATGAAGTAAATGCAAAGTGGATGCAATCTAAATGCAAAGCAAGAATGATGATGCAAAATTGGTTGCAAGTGGACATGAAAATAGATGCAATAAAGACACAAAATTTGAAAAAAGAAATAGAAAAAAGATGTAGGGAAATGTAAGATGAGATGGAAAAACAAGGCACCAAACGATTTACATTTGTTTCATTTTTCTTTTTTCATAAACTAAGACTAAAAATATTGTATTATAGTAGTGGTTCAAACCTTGTGGACATATTTAGACAATAAGATTAAGAAAAATGTATATATTATCTTAATGTGTCATAGGGTTCATATATCTCCATAAAATATTTTAAAAAAACAATACAAGTACAAAAAAACTTAAATGCCAACTTAGGAAATAAAATTGGTTGATAAAAATTCACAACTTTTGAAAAGAAGTATTGACTTTAAACTAACTTATTTACAATAAACTTTAATAAAATATACAATAATATTTTATTTCAATGTGGTTTGTTGAGATATCTTTCAATTTTTTTATAATATCATACGATATGTTGAACTCAAACCATTTAGTCATCAGTCTTTAATGTATATCGTTGTCACACATGAGATAGCATGCCAATAATGAAAATGAGTACCAATATAGATAATAAATTCTAATATGTGTGGAGATGTGTTGATGTCAAATGCTAGATAGAACCATTCAATTAGGGGTTATTGATGAAAACTCATTGTCAAATGTGAGGGAACTTTACAATGATGATTGCAAGCCCCAAGGTATTAAGAAGGGTCTCTAAATTGCATTATCGGAGAAAATGAATTGAATTTGATGGGAATAAACTTGTTGGAAGGAGGGCCATAATGAAACATTAATCTATACAAGATAAGATCAAGAATTGAAGATTGATTTCGGAGGTCTTGGATAGGACCAATGAGAGAGCATACCATTGAGTATGACTTTCTTCTATTCCAAATGAAAATAGCAATGAATAAACCTTCTAATCAATAATAGAAATCACTATTAAAGGCAAGGTGTTCCTTTAATAATGAAAATGGAACCCAAGGTACAAAATAAATCCCACTAATTCCATCGATGTCTTTATGTCAAATACAGGGGAAACCTCTTAGTCAATGACCATTAATGAATACCATCTACTAAATGCAAGAAAATCTACCAATGATGAAGTAATTCCTAGGGTACTATTGATCTCTAATTTGATCCCAAAGAGTATTTTATTGTAGTTGACAGGGGTAAACCTATCAATTAATAAGCATAAATGAATCCCTCCATAGTGACATGAGATAATAAAAGCATTGGATATGAAAGTAAATTGAGATTGCATTAACTTAGGGAATGGTCAACATATGCAATCAAGACAACTGAGGAATGGTTGATAGAGCTTATCAACTCGTAACTTCCCTTTAATAATAACATTCCATAATGAACAAATTGGGAAGAAACCAATGTTAAAGAGACCAATTATAGAAACCATTAAAGAAAGAGGCATTGAGGCAAGATCTTGATTACACTAGAAGAGTAATCAATTAAAAGGAGATTGATTGAGAGCTCAAAACCAAGCTAAATCCTAAGGTACCACTAATTCCCAATAGTAGAGACAATGGACCCAAAACAAGTACTTCGTTCAAGAGTAACACATACAATTGCCAAAAATATATAGAATAATAGTAAATATATCAATTATTTGCCTCCTCTCTATTTTTATAATATTTTTATAAACCAACATGAAGCTCAAAACTTTTAAGGTCGAATCCGATAAATTTGCATAGTCATTTCTAGATATGCATGGGTGAAGTAAGTCATCATCCCTTTCTATTCATTTTGGTAGGTCAATTTCTTAATTTTTTGGATTTTTTTGGGGTCGTGAGATTCTAGCTAGAGGTGGGTTTATGATAACATTGATTGTATAATAAAAATGGTTTTGATGATAATAATTTTCAATCAAATAGTTGCAATTTAATTGAAGAAACATTTAAATTATTTTCATGTTGTGTCTATGATTAGCATAGTCACTTAATTTGTGGTTGGTGAACACCGATAGACCACAAATTAATTGTCATAAATAAGATATAGGTTATAAGTTATTTGTTACTTGTTGTATGCCATGAAATCCCTTATCCATGCATCAACTAAGAGTTATCTATGCATTAGCTACAAGTTATCTATGCATCAATTACCACTTATTTTTTATATTCTTTTTTCTTTTGTAATTGTTTATTTTGAATTTTAAACGACGGCCATAAAATCAATCTGGATAGTACATTTGTCTCATCCTGGTGCAATCTAGAAAAAGCATAGATGGTAGTCCACCCCAAATTCTCAGATATAAACACCTATCAGTGTAATAAAGTTCAATTAGATCAATGTAAATAATTGTATGAAAAATATGAGTGTTGGATTGAATCATATTCACAATTACTCATTGGTATGTTTAATGATAATTAAAGTGCTAATGGATAATAAGCATAATAATATTAAATTGCTTGGTTTATATGCATGGTAAGATGGTCTATTTATTGTAAATTGTTATTCATTAACATAATAATATTAAATTGCTTGGTTTATATGCATGGTAAGATGATCTATTTATTGTAAATTAGTATTCATTAACATAATAATATTAAATTGCTTTAATTTATATGCATGGTAAGATAGTTCTATTTGTTGTAAATTGTTAGAAGGTGTAGACGATAAAATAAACATTTAGAAGCTAAATTGAGCACAAAATCTAATCCATAACCATGAATCAACTTGAAAGAAATTAAAATGAACTTATGACAAATTGCACTGACAACAAATTAAGTTATTACACAAAGGATTTCTTTCACACACCCACATATGTGACACATTCACGCACATAAGACACACAATCACAAAGAATTCATATGCATGATGTTGTTGTCATCTATTCGTTAAGCCCATTATAAAATATTGATGCCTTTATTGATTGCAAATGTTGTAGAATTGAAAAGGCTAGAAGGTATAGAGACAATAAGTTATAATGGCAAAAGTTGGAAATAAGATAGTCAATCTTTTTGGACCATAACAATTGCATAGAGCTCGAAATTTAGAGTACAATAGCTCATTAAAAAAATTGTGACGAGGAGAACAAAATGAAATGAAAAAGAGATTCTAAAGGACACAAATTGAATGCAAGAGCAATGCAAAGTAGACACAAAGTGTAGGCAAGAGGGATGCAAAGTGGACATAGGAGAGACACAAAATGGACTAAGAACGCAAGAACGGAACAAAGTAGACTCAAAGTGGATGCAGTCTAAATGCAAAGCAATAAATGATGATGCAAAATTGGTTGCCAGTGGAAATGAAATAGTTGTAATAGGGACACAAAATTTGAAAAAGAGATAGAAAAAAGATATAGAGAAACATAAAATGAGATGAAAAGACGAGATGCCTAGAGATAAGGAAAGCTTGTGAATGACATATTTAGTCTATAATATTAAGAAAAATGTATAGATTATCTTAATGTGACTTAAAGGTTCATATATCTCCATAAAAATACAAATTAAAAACAATACATTCATCAATACTTAAAAAATGAAAAGAAAACTTAAGTATGAACTAATGAAATGAAATTGGTTTATAATCATTCATAATTAATCAGTTTTGTCATCTTTAAAAAAAATCACAAACTTTGGAAAAAATATGTTAGCTGTAAATATCTTATTTTATGATTTGTTAAGATATTTTTTAAATTTTTCGAAACATAATTTCATAAATATTCAAATATTAAAATAATTTTAATATAATAGTGAATTAATATTTATTATTGTTTTTAATAAAAGTAAATTTTATATATTGAAAACCATAAACTCATTAATTAATAAAAAAACAATTTTTTTTAAATCCATTAATTATTACTCAACTAAAAAATTAAAAAACATTTTTTTTTAAATCCATTACTTATTACTCAACTAAAAATATAATGTATGCAAATGATGTTTCATGAATATATAACATAAAAAAAAACTGAAATAAGGATCAACTCATTATAAAGAGGACACCTTATTGAAAGGGATTGGCAATCCTTGCTCTTACTTATATTGAAGTTTGAAGTTTGTAATCTAAAAGACTTTTCAATGAAAGTGATTGGCATCATTTTCCCTTAGTTGTAAATGAGGGTGAGTGGAGCGATAGTTACTCTTTAAGCTCCAAATACCACATATTCTCATTCAATCCATCTATTCCCTACCAGCTTTATCACATGTTTTGTGCGATTTAGTTTTAACCTAAGAATGTGATATAGACTAAAAACGAATAAGTCATGGCACCGTTAAGATATTGTGGCAAACTATATTGTTGTGCATGACATCCATTTGTTGCTATGAATATTATATGTATGTTAATTAAAGTTATTAATTATTAAGTGAAAGGGTGTAACCCTTCACTATACACGCTCAAGCTTATAAAAGCGAGCCTCATTGTAAATTATTAATCATCCATTATCAATTATATATTATTATGTTATCAAATGGAGTTATTTTCCATTGGAGGATTATTCGCTTGAATAATCATTGAGTATATCCGGACACGGATATAGCATTGGTATCAGAGCCAACCGTTCTCGGCCCTGCTGATTCTGGCTTTTAGCCATCCATCTCGGAGCTTCTCTGATTTAAAAGGATCTTTGATCCAAATAAATTGGCCATTGGCCATACTCCCACGAATATTCAAGTCCCCCGCTTTACCTTCCCACACTCCTCATCTCTCTCGCATTGCCCACAATCCCACCGTTCTTTCCTCCACCGTGAACCTGCCTGCGTTCTCTTTGTCTGCCCCCCACACCCCTTTCTACTCCCTTTCTCCTGCACTCCACGCTTTTCCAGCTCCCTCAACGCACTCCACTCCCATCCTTCACAACTCACAACACCCCCCCATTGCCATATCTCCTACGCACAGTTCACCGCCCATTACTCTAGCCCGAATCCTACAGGCTGCTCTCCTCCATATCCACGCATTGTGCAACACATCGCTTCCACAGACCATTGGTCTCGTGCTCCCACCACCAGCATGCTCTCTTCCCCCACGCTCTCCCTACCAGTCCACACACACTCCATCCACGCGTCCGCTTGTTCCTACCCTGCGCCATCCATTGCTCCCTTCCCTTCACGCGGCCTCCCTCCTGTGCTAGCCCTGCACCCACACCCTTCCACGGGGCCTCCCTTCTGCCATCTCCCTTCGCGCCCGCCTCTCGAGCTACTTCCCCCCCCCACCACCATTCCACCGCCTCTCGTGCTACCCCCCCCCCACCTCGCCATTACCCAACATCCACTTCTTACATCGTTCTCCACGCTGCCTTTCCAGGAACCTCTCGTCCATACTTGCCCTGCCTTCACGTTGTCAAAAACCCTAATTTTATATATTTAAAAAAGAAATTTATAATATTATTATTATTGTAAAATAATAATAATTATTGTACATTAAAAAAAAATCCCTAATCTCATTGGATCCAAATAATATTATTATATTGAAATAATAATTATTATTATATTTAGTTGAAAAAAAAACTATATAAAAATTATATATAGTTTAAATAATAATAATTATTAATCAATTATTATTTTTGAAAAAAAGAAAAGAAAAGTCAAAGTCAAAATCAAAGGAATCAAAAGAATTTGAGACTATCTATTGTCGAAGTCAAGGCGATCTATCACTGAAGAATCAAAGAAGATCATCCCACCGTCAAAGAAACCATGGCAGCCGATTTGCGAGAAAAATTAGAAGCCAAGTTAAAACGCTATCAAAAAGACAATGAAGAATTACGAGACATTAATAGACAATCAGAAATAAAGATTGAACTACATAAGATACAAGAACGGTTCAATGAACACACAAAGTCCAGCCAGAAAAATCACATAGAAAAATTATGTGCGCAAATCAAGGAATTAAAAGATGAAAGTGATTTCAATCAAAGATTGAAAAATCAAGATATAAAGAAGGAAATAAATAATTACGAAGCAGAAATAATACGCTTGAACAAAATCGTTAGCGACAAAGATGAAGAACTAATGCAGTTACGACATAAATTAGAAAGTCAAGAATCAGAGGTCGGCCAGTGTCGACAACAGATAAAAATTCTTCAACAACAAAATGACGACTCTAAAAAGACACATAAGTCAGAGATCGCGAAGAGTAATAAAGCATTATCTAACAATGCTGAAGAAATTTTTAGACTAAGAAATCATAACAAGATACTAGTCACAAAAATTAAGAAGTTGAAAAATAGCCGGAAGATAGAACAATCTATGGACGTCATTGAAGGGAAACTTCTAGACAATCAGGAAGAAAATAGTTGTATCAGAAGTCATAATGAAGATCTTAAGGAACAACTTAAGACATCTGAAGATGACAGAAAATCGCAAGTCGAATTGATTAAGAAGTTTCAAAATGATAATAGGCAGTTAGAAAACAAGTTGGAAAAGATACAGAACAAAAACTTAAATCCTCAAGAGACGAAAATACAACTCCCAACTCAGATCAATGCTCTAAAGGCGACATTCGTAAACGAAAATGACATCGTGAAAGTCCCTTATTGACACCCCAACCATAAAAACCGATATTTGAAAAAGTGGGAAAAGTCGAAAGATAATGGTACTAATGTGATCAAATCTCCTGACGACATATCAGTAGGAAATCCCATCAGTCCACAACAAGTCAATTTGGGATGGATTGATCCGTCGATGTATCGGAAGTTATGCTCTACACTTAGCAGTTCGTATCGACATGTTTCATCAGCCATGGCATCGCAAAGAACAATGCAACAAAATTATAAGGCTTTGAGGACAAAGCCTTTCTAAGAGAGTGGCAATGCTATGAATATTATATGTATGTTAATTAAAGTTATTAATTATTAAGTGAAAGGGTGTAACCCTTCACTATACACGCTCAAGCTTATAAAAGCGAGCCTCATTGTAAATTATTAATCATCCATTATCAATTATATATTATTATGTTATCAAATGGAGTTATTTTCCATTGGAGGATTATTCGCTTGAATAATCATTGAGTATATTCGGACACGGATATAGCATTTGTAAAGGTATTATTTCTATATAGCATGGCCATATTAGGAGGTAGGGAGGGGAGAATGTGTTGAAAGGAACTTTTCATATCGAAAAAGGAGTTTATGAAGATGTTCACAGGAGAAAGTAGAGATGTTCAAAAAAGTGTGTATAGGAGAATAAGCTCGGAGTAGCTTTTCATGTTGTGGGGATTTGAAGATTGCTCTACAAAAAAATCTATGATAGAGTATCAATCTTGTAGTTTGAGTGCCATTAAAAAAATGTGTAAACTTTGTATGGACTAATGTTTAGCTATATGTGATCAAATTGTGTGTGAATGTACAATTATTGTGTTGACTGAGTGTCTAAGTCCATATTGTTGAAGTGTTGTACATGGAGGTAATATGCATCATGATTGCATTGAGAGTAGAAAGGTACTCTACATGCCAGTATGGGAGAGATGTTGTCATATAAGTGAAAAAAAAAAAAGCTATTTGGTAACATATGTTAACTCAATTTTAAATTTTACACTAAAGCTAAAAAAATTAAAACCCACAAAGATCCATGGTAAAGGGATTACATTTCTTGATGTATAATTTTTTTCTCCTTACATTTTTTACACGTCAAGAAAAAAATTACATTTCAAGAAATTTGATCAGTGTTTGATAAATCCAAACTTAAAATTGATCTTTTATATGAATTTTCTAAATCTCCATTTTATATCAATTAATGATTCTTGTTAATGAATTTAAATTGAGTAATAATGTTCTCCTTCCATGTACATCAATAGAGTAATGAAAAACCCATGCACTCTTTATCACATTAAAATATGTTAGGATATTTAGACACTTAGGAGTTAGTTAAGATCAACTTGTGTAATATATCCGTTAGGTAAAGTGTGTTTTCTTAGTATGCATTAGTATGCATTTGTAAATACTTAATCCGACGGTCACGATATGTTCCCAACATAGAGTGATTCGACGGCTCAACTTCTCTTAGATCATACCTACCCTTGATCCATGGCTTAACACCCGATTGGTCCATGATCTCTATTTAAAGAGCATGGAGAGTCATTGGAAAGTTGATCGATTATGAGAAGCTCATTTGTAACTTTCTTTCTTTGCATAATAAATTGCTCCGTAGAAGCTATTTGGCCGGGGTCGTGGAGTGTTTCCCTCTCGAGGGTTTAAACCATGTCAAAACATCGGTGTGTTGATCTGTGATCTGTTTGTGTGAAGTGGTTGCTCTAGGTGTTCGGTCTTTTGGGAGTACCCTGTGTACCTGAACAAAATAAAAAATACGCAAAGACCATAAAAATAAATTTAAAATTTCAAAACTTAGTAACCATTTATATCCCAAAGACTGCAAATATGCATATTTACATTGTATTCTTTGTCACATCAAGATTCCTATAAGAAAATCAACTTGTTTTAAAGACCCGAAATCCTTTAAACTTGGAATAGTTGTTCAAAATTTATATTTTAACAACTCGCTTTAGAAAACACAATAAACAAAGACAAACACCAACACTTACATAAATGGGGTTAGAAAATTTGATTTTACCTTTAAAACAAGTGCTACAGGAGTAGCGATGTCCCTGCCGATTAGAAAATAAATAGTATGTCTTTGGGTGGGCGCATGAAGTTGCTCCCCAAAACCATTGCAATGGGGCTACGCTAGCAGATAAAAACAAGGATGCGCACGAAGCTAAGGAAGCATGCACGCACCTTCAGGATCAGTACCGAACTGGGGCGCATGCGCGCTACTACACCTGCGCGTTGTTAGCGCGCACGCGCACAAGGGCATGCACGCACTCCTGTTAAACCAAATAAAAAAGGGGCAGAAGCGCGGTTTATTTCATTTCCAATCGGTTAAGAGTCATTCACCCAGCACATACGCGGACTAAGAAACCACCCCACTCACACATTGCACTCAAGAAATCCATCAATCCATCTACTGAGTGATCATCCATTGCATTGGATAGGTAAGATCATTTAAGGTCATCGAGGTATTTTCTCGATCGAGGTTTTTAAAATACCTCGATAGAGGGTTTGAAATAGACCTCGATCGAGGTGTTTTCAAGCCCTCGATCGAGGTTTTTTTTCTCAATAGTACAGGTGTGAAAAATTATTGTTCATACATAGGTCATCCATTGTAGCATTATAATATCAATACAACTATGTATAAAGAGAGGTTTGATTAAGAAACTTGCTTCCTCAAAAAACTAGGACTTGGCAATAGATAAATAGATCCAAAATTTAAGTATTAGTTTTAAATGCATTTTAATGCAATAATGATCTTAACTTGTAAAAAAACTACTTTTAAACTATTCAAATTTAATAAGCAAAAAGATTTTGGATTTTATAAATAAATAAGTGTTAGTTTTGGGTGATCTTATATAAGAAAACACTACAATAATTTCACCAAGGGTAATATTTAATACAACACAAGTAAAAGAAATATACAAAAGATTATCACTATTTATATGATGATCACCATGAAATTGAACAATGATGATTTCAGCACATAAATTAATTGATGGTGATGGCAAATGGAGATAATGATCATTTGATTTTTAATCACAAACAAGGATTCCAGGATTGTGAAACTTATGCTAAATTAGAGCAATAATTAGACAACAAACGATGAAAATTATTTAATTTGTTGTTTAAAATCATTGCTCTGATTTAGCATAAGCTTCACATCATGGAATATCCTCCAATGTGGCCCAACCTAATGTCAAGCTCTTCTATCAGCCACTCTTCCCGTTTCAAATGAGCCCGGGCCAGCCATGAGCTCCATTTTTTCTTATTTAACTTTCAACAACTCGATCAAGGGTTGTTTCCAGCCCTCGATCGAGGTTTATTAACTCAACCAAGGTCTGTTATAAACCCTCAATCTAGGTATTTTTAAACCCTAATCGAGGTATTTTTAAACCCTTGATCGAGGTATTTTTAAGCCCTCGATCGAGGTATTGAAACCTCGATCAGGGGTTTAAAAATACCTCAATCGAGGAATCGCTACATGTATTTTTTCCACCTCGCTTGCCAAAAACCATGAAGCACATTCATGGATTTACCCATTGATTTTTTTTTGCTTATTAAATTTTTAATAATTCCCAAATTAGTAAAATAATATAAATTTTTTCAATTGCAGATTGTAAACCTATACAATGAATGAACAAAATGTTAACATGGAATCTGGTGGAACAAAAGAAAACACAAATCTTGGAACCAACGAAAACCCTCAACAAAATCAAAACGCCCAACAAAATCAAAACCCCCAACAAAATTTCGACCAAGAAGGCTTGAACCATTACCTAAATGAACTGAGAGTGCACACTCGAGAATTAAGAAACACAGGGGAACCATCTCGAGTGTCCCTTGCCACCTCAATTGAGAGCTCAATTGACTCCCTCATCCATGCACATCGCCAGTTGACTGACATGACCGAATATAGAGCTAGGATGTTCCACTGGCATTTCCAAGGAGGAAATAAAAGCATTGAATATTACAAAGGCCCAATTATATAATATGTTCACTGATCCAAGAACACAACAACCACTGGACATTAGAAATCCACATGTTTGCATGGATTGGTGTCATTTCCAACCATGGAGGGACAATTGTATGCAAAGGTGGTTCATGGTTTACGATAAACCTCCCTGCAATAATAGGGAGGTTCCACAGTACTTCCTTCGACAAATGTGGGATGAGTTTGTGCTTGGTTTACATGTCAACTATTTTGACATAACCGAGTTCCAGGGTGTTGGGATTGGCTCTTCCCAAGATCGACCTACTTCCAGGAGGAACCCACTGAAAGGGCCACCAGCTCCTAGGTGTGAGCCCAACCCCCCTCCCTAGCCACCTCAATTACCTCACAGACTTGATCATATCAAGGGGTTGATGAGGAGTCTTGCAGGTGGACTCCTTAAACACATCGCATTTGTAGCAGTGACTACAGTGGAGAGACAGGTTGACCCTGAGAGAGACTCAGATGCAGGGCCTTCATGACAAAGTCAGGATAGACCTGTGACTGGTGGTAGCCATGTTGGAACTTCTAGTTTGACGGGGGCAGTGCCACATATTTGTCCCCATTGTGGGCACACTTGCCCTGGCCCGATCGAGGGCTTCTATATGGAGCAGGTTAGCACTTTTTTTAATGAGTTTTCAATCATCACTTGAGAAATTGTAAAGTAATTTTAAAGCAGTTGTGTATGACTTAAACTGTTATTTCAATGTATAGTTATAGAGCGGAGACGCCAACATGGGAGAACGTAGGATCTCCCAACCTGGACGCATCAATGGCAGTTGCAACTGAAATTGCAGCACCTCACACGGAGGTATTTTCAGTGCCTCACACAATACTGTTATTACTTACTTATGTCATTTCTATTATTTATTTATTTATATTTATGACATACGCGATGATAGTTCCTACAATATTTTTGAATATTTTGATTGCCTAAATAATTACTTGTTTAATATGTTCATAATGTGCATGCATTTTGGTGTCCACAGGTATGCACAGACTATGATGACCATCCATCTCCTCCAGGGATCGGCAGGTCACCATACACATAGGTATAGTGTGTAGTTAAAAGCACGCTTTTAATTTGAATTGTTATGACTTACTATGGTTTAATTTGATTTTTTTCTACTAAACTATGATATTACAAATGCATATGCAGGTGCCAATGTTCCACCTTCCCACTTCAGTCCCATTTTTCCACCCTCTCCCATGAGTCGCCCCCCTCACTTCCATCCAGACCCCTCCCTCCATCCACCCCCGCCCTTCCATCCAGCCTCCCCCCTCTGTCCATAATCCCTCCTTCGTCCAGCCTCCCCCCTCCATCTAACATCCCTCATTCATCCACGACCCCCTGTCTATCCATCCTCCCCCATTCATCCATGCCCCCCCTTCCATCCAACTTCCCCCCTTCATCGACAACCCCCTTGGATCCATCCTCCTACCCCTATTCAGGACTGCCCTCCCATCCCTCAACATCCCCCCTAGCCCTTTTAGGTCGAACTCCTCTATCATACATCCGAAAGGGGTTCATCGTCCATGATACTCCTCCACCCCATACCACCATTCCCTCTTCCACCTAACCTTCTTCAGCTCCTGCCACTATTGTGGCAACTACTATTGCAGCATCCGTCAATACATCTACAGTGGTTGCACCTGTAGTTGCTACAACTACATCTGCCCCCCCCATGACTGCATCGGAGCAGGTTGTCCAGCTAACTGCTCCACCTGCTACCCCTGAAGCCCAGTCATCTCCATTTCCTGAGGTGTTCATAGTGAGAATCAAGTTAATTTATGAAAATATTGTGATGCATTAACAAAAATTATTTTAAGAAATTATTTTTTTCAATGAAATGATTGTCATAAATGTTGTAGGGTGGCATTGCTGAGAGGCTTAGTAGATCGAGGAGGACACCTGCCTCACGTTTCCCACTCCCATCAGCGGTGATTTATTTAATATTTGAATTCTACATTCATTTTATAAATGTGGTAAATGTTACAAATTCTTGAAAATGATGATATCTTATATCATTGGTTTCAGAGCCTCGAGAGACGGTCTACTCCTAGACGGAAGAAGGCTCAATATTCCACTAGCTCCAATAAGAGGAAGATCGATTTCGGAGATGCGCCTGGGATTGCTGGGGGTGGGCACGATGCTTGACATACCATGTTATGCACATTAGCCACTCTGTAGCATTTTTGGGCACCAGTTGCCATGTACTTGGTATCTAGGGTACGAGTTTCCATGTATTTTGGACGTATGGCATGAGTTGTTGGACTTTGTATAGGGAACAAGTTGCCATTGTGTGTACATTGGGAACCATATTCCACTGTTTTCCAGAAAATTTATATGTTTGGATGAGTTTTGTAGCTTTGATGTACATGGATTTTTAGTTGTGTGATTTATATCCATATTGTCTATATTTGTATCTTGTTGTCTCTTGTTGTCTCTTGTTGTGTGTAGTTGCCTAATAAACAACATCATGCTTTTAAAACAAATGGTTGAGTTTGAATGGATTTTGATATGATTTCCTTCGTTTATGATGAAATAGATAAATTTTGATCTCTAGTGGCCTCATATAGTCATTGTTGGATGTTCGATTGAAAAAAAGATTGTGTTTAAAATCAAACAAAACATACTCACTTGACCATGTTCGTAGCATTTGGAACCAATGTCATAACTGTAAAAATAATTATTTCCACCGATGTTTAATATTTGATAAGGACTTGTCGATAGTACTTAGGTGTGAAAAACCTATGCTATCATCATTGTGGTCAAATATATGAAAAATATCTCCCCATCCCCTTCACTTGGAATGTTTCCTTTGTAAGGGACAATCATCCATCTGCCACTGTGTTGTTCTTAGCATGGATGCTTTGTTAGGTTTAAGTGTGAATCTAGATTTAGAATTGACATATTCAATATTATTTCAATTGGTTTGTATTATGAAAGGTATTTTGATCGTAAAATGTCATTCTAATCAGATCCAACTAGTTTGTATACATCACAATGCAAGGATGAAAGTTCCATGGTAAAATTCAACACCTTGAGTGGTTATTGGAGAAATTTTATGGGGCCCTTGATATGATGACTAGGGAGATACTTGACCCTTTCCTATACCTTATTATTTTGAAAATTTTTGCTAAAGACTTGTCAATGTATATGAAATTGTTGTGTAAGTGATGAATGATAATGGTGATGTTCCCAAATACCAAACGGTTCCTTATGTTTATTGAAAAGGTGATCTCGATCTCTTTACGGAGAGCATTTAAGTCTATACTTTATTGTTTGAAGCATTCCCTAGACCCCATGATATTTTGATTTATTGAGTTCTCTTTGGATCAATGAAGGATCCCCCTTGTGTACCTACCAGCCCTAGTCATTTACACACAAAAACACACAAGTTAGATGCACATAATTATATTTACACACATATTAAATATGTACATATATATATATACACACACACACACTACAAAAAACCTACACACATAAAAATATTTATACATAAACATACAAAAAATACATGCACACAGGCAAATATCTATGCACATATACAAAAATTTACATGTTAGAAAAAACACACATAGACAAAGATTTACACACACACTTCCACAAATAAAACCATACAAATATTAGTATAAAATAACAAACAACATCATCTTTTCAAACACAATTACACACCTAAATATCACTTTCAAATATTTTGAATTTTGAATTATGCATTAGGCTCTAAAGGCACCTTCTAGGGACCAAGGTTCATGAATGATGCCCTGAAGCATTACAAATGACCCATCAAATTTATCATTGGTCCTAAGCCATAAATATATATTTCTAGCCTTGATATTTTGGTCTCCCTCCTCGAATCATGTTTATGGATTTGAGGTCCACCCATAAATCTCAAAACCTACTAATGGTGTCCATTCTGGCATTCAAATATTTAATTTATACTAGACCAATCTTATGTGGTTGGTAAAGGTTTCACATTTTCCCTATCCCTGGAAACTTCCTTTAGAGCCTAAGGTCAAGGTTTCATTGTTTGAGCATGTTTAGTGCCATAAAACCCATACTGAGTGCTAAAATACTCCTAGTTGCACCCATATAATTTATTGGAGGCTAAACATATCCTTGTCATTTGAGGCCTCTTTCATGGTTGTGAATCTATGTAATTAATACACCTATAAGGTCGAAGCCTCAAGTTTCCCTTCCCCTAGAAGATTTATTTTTATTAAGGTTTGTAGTGCTCCTCCCAACCATGTACAAGGCCCTAATATCCATAAATGGTTCTCAAAATATCCTAATGAAGTATGTATCAACACTTGTAATCCAAAGAACCCTAATACATGTCCTATATGGTGGTTTGAAATATCCTTTCTTGCTCTTGATCGCTAAGTTTTTGCATTTAGGGAATAAATCCTCGGTTTCCTACATTTACCATGTATCAATTCATGACTTGTATACAGGGATAAAAAATTACTAGTGGTTATTCATTTCCTCTTGTATTCCCACATAGAGAAAAAATGCACCTAGTAGATGCCAAGTGTTATGGTCCAACAACTTTCCCATGGTCGTAAAGCCCGAGAAGCTTCTCTTAGGACCTATGGCCTACATTTCATCCTTTGACCACTTCCATATCCTAAGAACCAATTTTGGTGTTCAAAACCTCCAAATAGTGTCCATATCCTCACCAATAAGCTAAATATTCACATCCATATCTAGGCCCTCAACACCAACACTTGGTGTTCATAACCTCCTAATCATATTTGAATATGCTCATATGGAGGCCAAATATCCCTCAATCCTAGATGTGTTGTGATTTGACACATCATTCTTGGTCCTAAATGCATAGAAGCCTTGTTTAGGGAATAAGGCATACATTTCCTCCATTGGACATGTTCATGGTCCCAAGACCCATACCTAATGTCCACAACCTATTTATTGCATCGTGGTCAACAATCAAAGGCAAATGATACCCTTTAGAGGTCAACTATTATTCTTTAAGGCATTATCCATGGCTCAAGATGCTTAGAATTGATTCTTACAACCTAAGGCTCAAATTTTATACCTTAATCATGTCCAAATAACTCACATCCAAACATTGTGCTTAAAGAATCCTAATCGCTCACATGTCCCCCCTTGAAAATAATTATAACCTAGGGAGTTAATGTGGTTGCAAGAATTTTACCTACCATCAAAACTAATTAATGCCATAAATGTTGTCATAATAATGTGTGCACCTTTGTAATGCATCTATCACGTTTATAATGCATACAAATTCTTCTTGTTATAAAAAAAGGGAAACCAACCTTATTTTAAGAAAACCAAAACTTACTTGTCTCTTATAGAATCATCTCTAAGAAACACTGTGGCTCCAATACAAATTTCTAATGTTTTTTACGATTGGCTCTTCATGTTTTGTTGAGTTCTTATTGTATTTGGTCCTTATAAATATGGTTAATTGACACAATCAAGCACAAAAGTTTGATTGCGTCAATTTGTACATAAACTACATGCACATATACAAATATCTACACATAAGACCATGCACATACACAATAAATAAACCCTAGCTTATAGAAGGCCATGCCAATTTTGTGCAAGGGGTCCATTTTTGATACGAAGGCTCCAGGGAGAACGTGGCCATCGTGAACACATCCACAATGGCCATATGCACATGTGGGAGATGAATAATCCCCTTCCGCTCATTGGTTTGGGTTTCGTGCCCTCGGAAAAAATCCTCAAAGTGTCCCTGAATGGCCACGGGGTTCCTAGAAAAAATTCCCATAGCACCAAAACCGTGACTCCAGTTGCGAATCCTTCGATTCTGATGGATTCTAGACGTCGATTTTCAGCTAGGGACCCCCCCCCACCATGCCTCAAACGCCCGAAAAAGATGCTATTGTGCCATCTTCGTGAACTAGGGTTTTGCTTAGTGAAGGCCATGCCAATTTTGCGCAAGGAGTTTATCTCTGATCCAAAGGCTCCTGGGAGAGCATGAACACATCCACATTGGTCATATGCATGTGTGGGAGATGAAATAATCTCCTTCCGCTCGCCGATTTGGGTTCTGTTCCCTGGATCAAATCCTCAAAGTGTCCCTGAATGGCCATGAGGTGCCTGGAAAAAATGCCCATAGCACCAAAACCATGACTCCATTCCTGAATCCATCGATTCCGATGGATTCAGGACGTCAGGTTTCAGCTAGGTGACACACCCCACCATGCCTCAAACACCTGGAAACGGTGCTATTGTGCCATCTCTGGAACTAGGGTTTTGCTCAGTGAAGGCCATGCCAGTTTTGTGCAAGGGGGTCAATTTTGATCTGAAGGCTCTCGGGTGTGTTTGGTCATAGTGAACACATCCACAGTGGTCATATGCATGTGTGGGAGCTGAAAGAATCCAATTCCTCTCACCGGTTTGGGTTTCGTGCCCCTGGAGAAAATCCTCAAAGTGTCCCTAAATGGCTATGGGGTGCTTGGAAAAAATGCCCATAAAACCAAAACTGTGACTCCGGTCGCGAATTCGTCGATTCTGATGGATTTGAGACGTCGGATTTTAGCTAGGGGACCCCCCTCCACCATTCCTCAAATGCCCAGGAATGTTTCTATTGTTCCATCTCCGGAACTAGGGTTTTGCTCTCTAAAGGCCGCTCCAATTTTTCTGAAGGGGGTCAATTCGGATCTGAAGGCTCCCAGGTGAGCGTGTCCATCGTGAACACATCCACAATGGCCATATGCACATGTGAGAGCTGAAATAATCCCCTTCCACTTGTCGGTTTGGGTTCTGTGTCCCCGGAGCAAATCCTCAAAGTGTCCTTGAATGGCCACGGGTGCATGGAAAAAATGCCCATAGCACCAAAATCGTGAATCATATTTCAAATCTATCGGTTCCGATGGATTCGGTACATCAAGTTTCAGCTAGGGGACCTCCCCCACCGTGCCTCAAATGCCCAGAAACGATGCTATTGTGCCATCTCTGGAACTAGGGTTTTGCTTAGTGAAGGCCTGCCAATTTTGGGCAAGGGGGTCATTTATGATATGAAGGATCCCACGAGAGCATGGCCATCGTTCACACATCCACACTGGCCATATACACATGTGGGAGATGAAAGAATCCCCTTACGCTGGGCTGTTTAGGTTCCGTGCTCTTGGAGAAAATCCTCAACGTGTCCCTAAATTGCCACGGGGTGCTTGACAAAAATGCCCATAGCACCAAAATCATGACTCCGGTCGTGAATCTATCAATTCTGATGGATTCGGGATGTCGGGTTTTAGCTAGGTGACCCCCCCCACTGTGCCTCAAACGCCCGAAAATGGTGCTATTGTGCCATCTCTGGAACTAGTGTTTTGCTCAATAAAGGTCATTCCAATTTTGCACAAGGGGGTCAATTCTGATCCAAAGGATCCCGAGAGAGCATGGCCATCATGAACACATACAAAGTGTCCATATGCATGTGTGGGAGCTGAAAGAATCCAAGTCCACTCACTGGTTTGGGTTTTGTGCCTTCGGAATAAATCCTCAAAGTGTCCCTGAATGACCACGAGATGCCTAGAAAAAATTCCCATAGCACCAAAGTTGTGACTCCGATCACAAATCCTTGGTTCTGATGGATTTGGGACGTGGGGTTTCAACTATCCCCCCCCACCGTGCTTCAAACACTCGAAAACGGTGTTATTGTGCCATCTCTAGAACTAGGGTTTTGCTCAATGAAGGGCACTCCAATTTTGCGCAAGGGGGTAAATTCGGATACGAAGGCTCTCGAGTGAGCATGGCCATCGTGAACACATCCAAAATGTCCATATGCATGTGTGGGAGTGAAAGAATCCCCTTCCGCTCGTCGGTTTGGGTTTCGTGCCCCCGAAGCAAATCCTCAAAGTGTCCTTGAATGGCCACGGGGTGCATGGAAAAAATCCCCATAGCACCAAAACCGTCACTCCGATTGTGAATCCCTCGATTCTGATGGATTCAAGATGTCGGGTTTCAGCTAGGGACCCCCCCCCCCACCATGCCTCAAATGCCTAAAACGGTGCTATTGTGCCATCTCCGAAACTAGGGTTTTGCTTAGTGAAGGCCTGCCAATTTTGCGCAAGGGGGTCATTTCTGATACGAAGGCTCCTGGGTGAGCGTGGCCATCATGAAAAAATCCACACTGGCCATATGCACATGTGGGAGTTGAAAGAATCCCCTTCCGCTCGTCAAGTTTGGGTTCCATGCCCCCGGAGCAAATCCTCAAAGTGTCCCTAAATGGCCACAGGGTTCCTAAAAAACATTCCCATAACACCAAAACCGTGACTCCGGTCGTGAATATGTTGATTCCGATGGATTCGGGATGCCGAGTTTCAACAAGGGGACCTCCCCCACTGTGCCTCAAACTCTCGGAAATGGTGCTATTGTGCCATCTCCGGAACTAGGGTTTTGCTCAATGAAAGCCATTCTAATTTTGCACAATGGGGTCAATTATGATCCGAAGGATCCCGAGCGAGCATGGCCATCATGAACACATCCATAGTGGCCATATGCATGTGTGGGAGATGAAAGAATCCAAGTCCGCTCACCGGTTTGGGTTTCGTGCCCCCAGAGCAAATCCTCAAAGTGTCCCTGAATGGCCACGGGGTGCCTGGAAAATATGCCCATAGCACCAAAAGTATGACTCCGGTCATGAATCCGTCAATTCTGATGGATTCTGGATGTCGGGTTTCAGCTAGGGTACCCCCCCACCGTGCCTCAAATGCCTAGAAATGGTGTTATTGTGCCATCTCTGAAACTAGGTTTTTGCTCAGTGAAGGCCATTCCAATTTTGCGCAAGGGGGTCAATTCTGATATGAAGGATCTGGAGTGAGCATGGCCATCGTGAACACATCCATAGTGGCCATATTCACATGTGGGAGATGAAAGAATCCCCTTATGCTCGTTGGTTTGGGTTTTGTGCCACTAGAGCAAATCCTCAAAGTGTCCCTAAATGGCCACGGGGTGCCTGGCAAAAATGCCCATAGCACCAAAACCGTGACTCCGATCGTGAAGTCATCAATTCCGATGGATTCGGGATGCCAATTTCTAGTTGTGGGATCCCCCACATCGTGAATCAATCGCTCGGAAATGGTGCTATTTTTCCATCTCTGGAACTAGGGTTTTTCTCAGTGAAGGCCATGCCAATTTTGCGCAAGGGGGTCATTTCTGATCCGAAGTATCCCAGGCATGCATGGTCATCGTGAACACATTCACATTGGCCAAATGAACATGTGGGAGCTAATGGAACCTCGTTCCACTTTCCGGTTTGAGTTCCATGCCCCTGGAGAAAATCCTCAAAGTGTCCCTCAATGGCCATAGGGTGCCAGGAAAAAATGCCCATAGCACCAAAACCGTGACTCCAATCGCAAAGCCATCGATTCCTATGGATTCAGGAAGTTGGGTTCTAGCTATGGGACCCCCCACCATGACTCAATCGTCCGAAAAATTTTCTATTGTGCCATCTTCCGAACTAGGGTTTTGTTCAATGAAGGCCATGGCAATTTTGCGCAAGGGGGTCATTTATGATCCGAAGGCTCCTGGGCATGCGTGGCCATCATGAACACATCCACACTACCGAAATGCATGTGTGGGAGCTGATCGAACCTCGTTTTGCTCACAAGTTTGAGTTCTGTGCCCTTGGAGAAAATCCTCAAAGTGTCCCTGAATGGCCACGAGGTGCAAGGAAAAAATTCCCATAGCACCAAAACCGTAACTTTGATCATGAAGTTGTTGATTCCAATGGATTTGGGACGTTGGGTTCTAGATGTGGGACTTCTGCCCCCACTATGACTCAATCGACCGAAAACGATGCTATTGTGCCCTCTCCGGAACTAGGGTTTTGCTCAATTAAGGCCATGCCAATTTTGCACAAGGGGTCATTTCTGATCCAAAGGCCCTCGGGCGTACGTGGCCATCGTGAACACATCCACACAGGCCATATGCATGTGCGAGAGCTAATGGAACCTCATTTTGCTCGTCGGTTCGAGTTTTGTGCTCCCGGAGAAAATTCTCAAAGCGTCCCTGAATGGCCACGGGGTGCCAGGTGTCTCTAGATTTGTTTTTGTCTGGTTTCTAGGGATAGATCAAGGTCTATAAGATAGATTAGATTCTATATGGCTAGATTAGGTCTCTAGGGTTGGCTTAGATCTCTAGGGCTAGATAATAATTTTAGATCGAGTCTCTGTTAGGATATTCCTATACTCCATCCTAGTCCTACTAGCTTTCCAGTCATTTTCATTTTCAGTCATGCATGCAAAATTAGGGTTTGCATGCATTCTAGGTCATCATTCCCAGCACCTAGTCCTCAGCAAAATAGCCCTCGAAGCTTCTTTCAGATCATTTCTAGCCCTCCCAGTGACTAATGTGCCCTCCTTTGCTCCACTGCATGACAAGGGTGCCTTCTTCACCTACCAGTCCAGTTATATTCAGTTATATTGAGTTATCTTCAGCTATTTCCTTGATTTAAGGATTAACTGACTCTTTACTGATTTTATCACTCTATTGGACCTCCAGTGAGACTAGATTGACCATTCTGACTCCAGTTAACTCCTATGGCTCCCTCCACTGAGCCTCCTTCACTATATTAGTGCTTCCATGTGCCAGTTACACTAACCACATTCAGTTAGACTCAGTTTGACTCCCGGTTGACCATTACTTGTGCAATGATGACTTCACTGATGAGAAGGTGGACTCCTAGTTAGGCATTGATGACTCTCCACTGATTATGGATTTGTGCATGAAGGCCAATTCGAATTCCTCCTAGTGAATTCGAATCCTCATACTCATCATTGTATATTTACCTGTTCACTATTCAGTTTAATGTAACATGTGTAATTATTCTGCCTCAATCAGAGTTTCTTTGGATCTAAGTTCTATTGCTTGTCTCTTCTTCTATTATTCCTAAATTCTTTCATTGTGAGGTTTACATCATCTCTTTGGATCTTATGTGGGAAATTTCACATGGTATCAGAGCCTTGAGAGTATATTCTACCTCCATTCTTGAGAGTTTTTTGCAGGTATTTCGAAGTTCCAGCAATTGCAGCAACAGATTCAGCAGCTTTCTATTTGCACTTGTTCAAGCAGTCAAGATGAGCAATTCGAATGCTCCTTCTTCTCCTATACTTCTCACTCCTTTCAATTATTTCGAATGGAAGATGAAGATGATAGTACTCTTGCAGTCAAGAGGGTTTACTAGAATAGTTGAGGAAAAAGATGCCATACCACATCAAGCTAAAAAGAGAGTCAAGCACCTAAACAAAATGGATGAAGCCTTTGGATGCATATGCCTTCATATATCTGATGATCTATTGTTTCATACTGATGGATTGAAGTCTCCAAATTAGTTATGGATAAAATTGAAGAGTCTTTTTGGAAAACAAGACGAACTAAGAGGCTACATTCTTGAGAATGAATTGGTTGCCCTTCAACCTAGCAATTTCGAGAGCATCCAAGAATTCTTCTCCAAATTTCAGAATCTGGTTTTGCATTGCAAGCAATGTGGCATCACTAAAAGTGATGAGCAATTGATACTCTCTATATTGAGAAAACTTGGATCTCAATTTTCTGTCTTTGTATCTACCTTTCATTCTATTCGAATGTCCATCCCTGGATGGAAGTTTCCCACTTTAAATGACTTTATTGAAGCTCTCACTCAAAAAGAGAACAAACTGTTTCAAATGGGTGCCATCAAAACCTCCAGAGATCTAGCTCTTTTAGCTGGTGAATCAAGTGGAGTGAATGCAAAAGGGGGACAAAAAGGAAAAGGAAAGAAACCTTCAAGATCCAAGAATGACAAACAAAAGAGACCTAATTGTACCTACTGCAAGAGAGGAAACCATCCTGAGCATGCCTGCATGCACAAGAAGATTGATCTTCTAACCAAGCTTCTTGAACAAAACCAAATTGTTGTTCCAAAAGAAGCAAAGATGACTGATTCTGGAAGTGGATCTGATGATTGCCATGCATTGATGGCTGGTTTTTCAAAGACAAAATCCCTCCTCATAGATTCTGGAGCCTCCAATCACATGATTGCAAAAGAAGAATCCTTCTCCTCTTTGGATCTCCAAGATGGGCCTACCATTCACATGGGAGACAACTCTCAGATTTCTGCCAAAGGTTTGGGTACAGTTCATATGGAGCATGGTAAGTTCAAAAATGTCTTATTTGTTCCTCCTCTTACAGCTAATTTGTTGTCAGTATATTAAATGACTCATACAGGATCTCCAAAACAAGTAATTTTTGGTCCAAACACAGTAGAAATTACAGAAATCTCCATTGGAAAGGTTATAGCGAATGGGATTGCTAATCATGCCTCAAAGGCATATGAGTTCTCACACTTCATGCCTTTCTCTCCAACTACTCCTTCAGATTCTGATGAATATCACAGTGACTCCTCTTACTGTGACTCCTCTTCTAGTGAAGAATAAGATCAAGATTTTGATGTTGAGATCATGGTTGAAGAAGATTCAGAACCAACACCTATTCTCAGTCCAGATTCAAGAGAAATATGTTCTCACACAATCCTTGCTACTACTGAGAACACAATTGATGATTTATTTGCTTACAGAACTACTAGACTTCAGCATCATGCCAACCTTGCATTATGCCATCCATCTCTCTGTAATACCCCATTCTGGCCCTTAGGATATATTAGCATTTAATGTAAATAATGTGTACATGTGATGTATGTTTTTCCTAGTGTGGAGCTCAAGGCCAAGGCCCCGCTAGTGAAATCCTGAATTTTGATTTAAAGGGCAAGCATTGATATTTGATGCCCATGTGCTCTTAAGCCATGGAAATTGTAATAGGATGTAAATAAACATCATGCAATAAAATACCAAAACTGGCTATGGGAGCAACGAATGAGAAGGGGCCATGTGTATCCACTAGGGAGTGGTGAGGGGCTTGAGGGATTGAACCATAGGCTGCCATATGTCACCTTGAGAACCCATTTGACTTTCCTTGATGACATTTAATTCTGTGTAAGGAAGTGGTTGAGGATTTCAGTCCATGGCTTCAATGGAGCATGGGCAGCCCAGAAATTCGTATGGCAGAGTATGGGCTCTGTTTTCTTGTACCACAATCCACTCTACCTCATGGATGTTGCTTCTTCCTCATCCCCATTCCATTGGGAAACTGACCAGCACCATTCTCCATCCAAAAAAACGATTTGCCAGCAGAGAGCAAAACCAGAAATCGCGACTTTGAAAGAACCCGCGTTTTGGGAAGCCAAAAACGCCCAGATTTGGCATCGGACAGTGAAATCCAATGGGGGATCCATTGGTATGAACCTGGGGGTGAATTTGGGAGCATTAGCTACCCCGAAATCCATTGGAAATCCCAGTTTTTATAGCCCAGAAATGAAGTGACGGGATTGAGTTACTGGATAACAGAACTGTGAGAAATCCAAGTGTGAATGACTGAGCAGAGGTTTGGTTTGCTTGATAAACCCAGTGAAGGCTAGAATCTTAAGGAATTAGCAGCTGGACCTTTCTATGCCCACCCTGAAGAGCACTGGAGGGAAGGGACGCCTGAGGGACTGTGCAGCAGAGAAGGGGACCTTCCTTGTGTGGGGTGCGGTAGGTATTGTGGGTGCCATGACTGCTGAGTTCATTTGATATGCCTGTAGCTCTGTGGTTGAGCTCACTGGCTTAGCATCCTCCTCATTTGTCATTTGTATGCTTGATAAACCCAACGGTGTGTTGGCTTAGCATAGCTGATGACCGAAACCATGGCTGTGAGTGAGCCCAGCTAGTTCCTCCTTAGTGGATACACAGCCCAGCTCGGGGGTGATCTCTCAGCTGAAAGAATATAGGCTGGACAGAGATCTATGGTTGGGTGGAACGTTGCTCTCACGCAGCCAGTTGTTTGGACAGCTTCATCTTCAAGATAAGTGTTCTATGTATTATAAATTATTTGCATTTTGTGTTCTGCAATATGTTAAATTGTCCATGTTTAAGAATTGAATTGATTATCTTAATTTGGAATCCATGCATGGCATTAGAACGAGATTGAGTCTCTATATGCTGAATCATCCTCCGCTGTGATATATATATATATATATATATGTTAGGCACTACTGTTTGTGTGCTTGCTATTATGTTTAATTCCGCTGTGTTTTATTGAGTTGAAGCTGCACACAGAAGTTTTTAATTGTTATGAATTTATAAGTAATGTAATATTGGGGCTAAGTCTGCCAAAAGCCCCGGTGTGTTGTTAATGTTTCCTTCCCTGCATTTGACGACGGAAGGGGACGTTACACTCTCCATGAGAGATGCAGCATGATGATGGGGTTCTCTCTTCCATCTTTTGGGAAGACTACTCATGTTCCATTCGCTCCAGATACAGAAAAAGTTCCTGAAAGACTTGCTTCATCCTCCACACAGTGGGAGACCTTCCTACATGGGATCAGCTTGCCAAGTCTTTTGCAAAAATTTTCAATGATGAAAGCTTCTTTCTTCTCTGCATGATGGTTCTTTGAGTTATTTACTGTTCTTTTGAGGGGGGGTATTTTTCCCATGAGGTTTTCCCCATTTCCTCAGTTTATGGATAGTTATGTATTTTATTATCATTTCATTTATTGTATGGGTGACCTTTGGTCCTAGTTACCAGGGCCCGGGATGGATTAAGGGGGGGTGTTAGGATATTCCTATACTCCATCCTAGTCCTACTAGCTTTCCAGTCATTTTCATTTTCAGTCATGCATGCAAAATTAGGGTTTGCATGCATTCTAGGTCATCAGTCCCAGCACCTAGTCCTCAACAAACTAGCCCCCGGAGCTTCTTTCAGATCATTTCTATCCCTCCCAGTGACTAATGCGCCCTCCTTTGCTCCACTGCATGACAAGGGCACCTTCTTCACCTACCAGTCCAGTTATATTCAGTTATATTGAGTTATCTTCAGTTATTTCCTTGATTTAAGGATTAACTGACACTTTACTGAGTTTATCACTCTGTTGGACCTCCAGTGAGACTAGATTGACCATTCTGACTCCAGTTAACTCCTATGGCTCCCTCCACTGAGCCTCCTTCACTATATTAGTGCTTCCATGTGCCAGTTACACCAACCACATTCAGTTAGAATCAGTTTGACTCCCGGTTGACCATTACTTGTGCATTGATGACTTCACTGATGAGAAGGTGGACTCCTAGTTAGGCATTGATGACTCTCCACTGATTATGGATTTGTGCATGAAGGCCAATTCGAATTCCTCCTAGTGAATTCGAATCCTCATACTCAACATTGTATATTTACCTGTTCACTATTTAGTTTAATGTAACATGTGTAATTATTCTGCCTCAATCAGAGTTTCTTTGGATCTAAGTTCTATTGCTTGTCTCTTCTTCTATTATTTCTAAATTCTTTCAATGTGAGGTTTACATCATCTCTTTGGATCTTATGTGGGAAATTTCACAGTCTCTAGGGTTCTAGGTCCACATTAGGCTTTCTAGGGCTAGATTTGGTTTTGTCTGGTTTCTAGGGCTAGATCAGGGTCTTTAAGCTATATTAGGTTCTATTTCTTAGAAGGAACATGTAGATATAGATTCCAATCCATATAGTGTGATTTTGATAATAATTTTGAAGATTCTTTCTATCTACTTTACATATTTTACATGTGTGTGATAACAGGCGACATTGACTTGTGGATTTGTCTACAATCGATTCTGACAGTACACGATGGGGTGTATTAATATCTTTTGTGCGAGAATTTTTTCCAATCAAATTAAATACAAAGTGTATATTTCTAACAACATGACTATTGGCCCCTGAACTTCTAACTACCTTTATGCCTAAAATTCTCCTAACATGAACTAGACAATGTGATTTTAACAAAGCCATAAACAATTGACATTTTGTTGCATCGCTTTTGGATTCAAAAAATTATTTGATTTCATCCTGCTACAATGGAAATCAATAGTGCGTTTAGGAAACTTACCTTCAAGTCCTGAAAAGGAACTTTCATCCACATGAATATGTTTGGGAGTTCTTCGTTGTCTGCTTGATAGTTGAGGCAAGGGAGTTGGAAAGGAAGTACAAGTCTCATCACCGGTTTGTTGTGGCACTTCGTTCACAATTTGGTCCTGCAAGGGAGTGTGTTCGACATGTGTGTGCTCTTCTTAGGGAGGTTTCCAATTAACAACTAGTTCAACATCCATCCCTGTATACTCATCATCAATCAATATTTGATTGACTTCATCCACTTCATCATTGCTTGTTGATGGATTATTCGTTAGATGATCACTTGATGTTGGATTTTGAGAGGCTCCATCACCCACATCCATTTCACTTCTCCTGATGAACCTAAGGTCAACATGGCATGCATTACACTAGGATCTAAGGCACTAACATTATGATGTCTACGTTTTTCCATGTACAACCTGGGTAGAAGGGACACAAGATTTAGACAATATTTATACATTGAGTGGTAATATGACTTGTATAATGTGCGAGATTATTCAAAAATGCGATGTAGCAATTGATTGGGTACTGTGAAAACCTATGCGTGTTATCTTCGTAAATGTACAATGTAAACTATGGTCACAAAAGTATGTTTTGTTTTCTTGACATTGGACATATAGAGAAAAATAATATGGTAGCAAGAAATTAGGTGGCATGCGGCCATTGCAACTATCACAAAAAATGATCGAAGTGGTGCAGAAAGATCCTTTTTGCTCTCAACAAACCATTAGTGTGTACATGCATAGAGCTTGTGTTACTGCTATTGATCATACACTTATTCAATCAAATATTGATGTGGTATTTAATAATGTTTCAGCAATGCACAACCCAACCTAGGTTGGCATCAAGGTCCTCCTATCCATCTTAGTGGAATAGGCTTGTAGTGTGGTGAATTCCCTCATTTTGAGTGCAACCTCACGTTTGTCTAAATGTGTGGTTGTGGTTTCCCGTTTTATGTCTAATATCATGGTAGGGTCCTCATTTCACATTTGTCCTTAATTGGTCATCATCTTGAAACAATGTACAACAACATCTAGTGAGAATTGTTTCTTATAATCTTAAAAGCTATTGAGAATTCCCTAAATATAACAACAACATCACCTCCAAGACCTCAATTTGAGATGTTTTCTTGTCATATTGAAACAATGTACAATGAGCCTCATTTTGGTAGCTTGGTACTTGGCACATGGTTTTTTGACAATAGTTTGTGTTAGTAGATGGCATTGGATGGTGGTATGGGGTGTTAGTAGGAGAACGTTTCCTATAAAAGGAGAATCTCCTACTCACTTCATTTTCATGTTTTGGATGAGGGAAAATCACCCCTAAAGATTAAAAATTTGATTCTTTTGGTGTTTGTGTGCGTTGTTGTAGTGAAATCATGAGGAAGTCAGCAAATGTTAGTGTATTGGATGGAGTTATGTGATTATGAAAGGTTATTGGTGGTGATGCAAGTAAGTTTTTTATTATCTTTATGAAAAGTTGAAAGCATTGCTTGGTTCATGTTGTAGTTTTTTTGTGGTAAGATGTTTTCATTGTCCATGTCGAAGATTAATAAGACTAAAATACATTTATCATACAATTCATGAGGAAAAACTAAAATACATTTATCATACAATTCATGAGGAAAAACTAAAATACATACAATTCAAACAAAGTGAATGAAGACTAAAATACAATTCATAAGGAAAAATTGTCACAATACCTCAAGGAATGTTGTTTGCTTGAAATGTAAAATGGTCTTTTGATGTATCCACTATATGTAAGAAGAGTTCAAGTGTGTCCAAGAAACATGAGAATTCAATCCAAAGAGCCAAATAGAGTCCAACTATTGTGTATTCAACCCAAAGATCCAAATAGAGTCCAACTGGTGTGTATTCAATCCAAAGAGCCAAATATAGTCCAATTGATGTGTATTCAATCCAAATTGTCAAATAAACTCCTAAAGGTGTGTGAATTCAATCCAAATTGCAAGTGACTACCGATCTATGTGTGAGAAGAGCGAAAAAATTGTGATATGAGCCAAAAAGAATGTGGTAGAAAAGCACGGGTCATTTGCAAAATTTCATGTTAACCAGAGGTGCGCACATGGAAGAAGTGCGCACGCGCCTTTGCATAACATTTCTTTTTTCGGTGGGTAATGTTGTGCATTTATTACCCAATAAATATCTATTTGATTGTTTATTCCTAGATCCCTTCCCCACTAAAGGCCTTTAGGCCCTCTTCTAAACCATAATCCCCAAGTGCATAAGTGATTAGGTGTTTAGGGGTTTTGGGATTTAGAGCTTGTGGGTTAGGGGGTTAAGGTGTTTTGGGTTAACTAGGATTTAAGGTTTAAGGTATTTGGGTTTAACACTACTAAATTGATAGAAAGTCCATGTACAACTAAAGGTTATAACAATGATTTCAAGATAGATAGTAGGGTTCATAAAGGCTCGTGGGGGATAGGGATTATAAGCTCTATGGTTAGGAGGGTTTTATTGGTCAAGAATTTAGTGTTAGGTGTTATTGGTGTTAGATTTAAGGGTTTCTTGGTTATTTATTATGGGTCAAGGATGATGAAGATCAAGGTGTAAATGTCATAGTGTTTATAAGGATTTTGTTTATTATTTGTTATCATTTAGATCCAACAACAATTAGTTGATATACAGGTTAGGATTTGAATATTATAGTTCAATGTTTATGGGTGATAGGGTTACATGGTGTATATGGGTTAGGGATTATTTAGGTTACCATTTTTGGGTTGTGTTGGTTTATGTTAATATGTTATGAATTATAGGGCTTATTAGTTAGAAATATATAGCGGTTCTAAGGGTTAGAGATTATATGGGTTAAAGGTTGTAGGGGTCAGGGATATTAGGATTGTAGGTTAAGAGTTGTTAAGGTTATGGGGTTAAAGGTTATATATTTTCATGTTCAAAATTGATAGTATTTAAGGGTTATAGGGGTAATGAGTTCTCTTCTAAACCCCTAACCCCCAATCTCTCTCTCTCTCCCTTTAAAATCCTAACCTCCAATTTTTCTCCATCTCTCTATAAACACCTAAACCTAATTTCTTTATATTTATAAACTTCCAATATATTTATTTCCCTCTAAACCCATAATCCCCAATCTCTCTCTCTCTCTCTCTCTCTCTCTCTCTCTGTCTCTCTCTCTCTCTAAACCCCTGAGCCCAATATCTCTCTCTCTTTGAACCCCTTACCACCAATATCTCTCTATCTAAACCCATATGATCTAATCTCTCTCTCTCTCTCTCTCTCATTAGACCTTTAAAACCTAATATCTCTCTTTCTATATGTCCCTCTAAACCCCTAAATTCCAATCCACCACTCTCTCTCTCTCTCTCTTTCTATATACCCATAACCACCAATATATATCTCTCTCTCAACCTTTATATCTAAACTTGTCTATCTCTCTCTCTCCTGACATGGAACCTCCAATATCTCACTTTCTCGAGCTCTAAACCCATAACCCCCTCTCTCTCTAACCCCTTATCCCCCAATATCTCTCTCTTCCTCCATAAGCGCCAAACCACCATTTTCTCTCTCTTTATCTCTCTCTCTAAAACATTAAATCACAATATCTCTCTCTCTCTCTCTCTCTCTCTCTCTCTCTTATTCCCTAGCCCCCAATCTCTCTCTCTCTCTCTCTCAACACTTATCCCCCAATCTCTCTCTATAAACCAGTAACCCCCGATCTCTTTCTCTCTCTCTATTTGAACCACTAATTTCCAATAACGTTTTCTCTCAAAACCCCTAACCACCAATCTCTCTCTTTCTCTCCCTCTACCTCCAGACTCTCTCTCTCTCTAAATATATAACACTGAATTCCTCTAATTCTCTTTCTCTCTCTCTAAACATCTAGCGTCCAATATCTCTCTGTCTCTAAATGCCTAACCCACACTTTCTCTCTCTATATGCTTAACCAACAATCTCTTTCTGTTTCTCCCTAAACCCGTAACCACCAATTTCTTTCCCTCTCTCTCTCTAAGCACCTAAACCCCATTCTCTCTCTCTCTCTCTAAACCCATAATCCCAAATCTCTATCTCACTAAACCCATAACCTCCAATCTCTTTGTGTCTCTTTCTCTCTCTCTGTTTCTATTTCTCTAAACCTCTAACCACCAATCTCTCTCTCTCTCTCTCTCTCTCAACCACAAAGCTCCAATATCTCTCTCTCTAATACCCTAACCATCAATCTATTTATTTCAATCTATCTCTCTTTCTATAAACCCCTAAGCTCCAATCTCTCTCTCTCTCTCTAAACCCCTAGTCCCCAATCTCTCTCCATCTCTCAATCTCTGAGCCCCTAACACCCAATCTCTCTCTCTCTCTAAAATCCTAACCCAAAATATCTCTCTCTCTCTCTTTAGACTCCTAACCCCCAATCTCTCTCTCTTTGTATACCCATAACTCCCAATCTCTCTCTTTTTATCTCTTTGTAATCCCTTTAACTTCCAATATATCTCTTTATGCTCCTAACCCCTGATCTCTCTAAACCCATAACCACCAATATCTATCACTTTCTCTCTATCTAGACACCTATCAACCAATCTCTATTTGTCTCTAAAAACCTAAACTCTAGCCTCTCTCTCTAAACCCCTAACCACCAATCTCTCTATCTCTAAACCCATGAACCCAAATCTCTCTCTCTCTCTCTCTAAACACTTAATCACCAATATCTCTCTCTAAACCCTTAACCCCCACTATCTCTCTCATTCTACCTAAATCCCTAACCATCAATTTCTCTCCCTCTACCTCTCTCTCTCTAAATCCCTAACCCCAATCTCTCTCTCTCTAAACCACTAACCACCAGTATCTTTCTTTGTCTCTCTCTGAACCCCTAAGCTCCAATATCTTTCTCTCTCTCGATCTCCCTCTTTGAACCCCTAATCTCCAATCTCTCTCTCTCTCTAAACCCCTAACCCCCAATCTCTCTCTCTCTCTCTCAAAAACCTTAACCACCAACCTCTCTCTCATTCTCAACCCCTAACTTCCAATCCCTCTCTCTCTCTCTCTAACTATCTCTCTAAACCCCTTACCACCAATTGTCTCTCTATCTCTAAACGCATACACTCCAATATCTCTCTCTCTCTCTCTCTCTCTAAACCCCTAAGATACAATCTCTCTCTGTCTATCTCTGGACCCCTAGAAACCAATCTCCCTCCGTCTATCTCTGGACCCCTAGAAACCAATCTCCCTCCATCTCTCTCCCTCTAATCCCTTAAAACCCAATCTCTCTCTCTCTCTCTAAACCCCTAACCCCCAATCTCTCTCTCTCTCTCTCTAAACCCCTAACCCCCAATATCTCTCTCTCTAAACCCCTATCCCCCAATCTCTCTCTCTCTCTCTCTCTCTCTCTCTCTCTCTAAACCCTTAAGCCCCAACATCTCTCTCTCTAAACCACTAACTACCAATATTTCACTCTCTATCTAAACTCCTAACCTCCAATCTCTCTCTCTCTATCTCTAAATCCCTAACCTCTACTCTATCTGTGTCTCTCACTCTACCTCTCTAAACCCTTAACCCCTAACTTCCAAGCTCTCTCTCTCTCTATACCTATAACCCCTAATATTTCTCTTTCTCTCTCAAAAACCCTAAACCCCAATCTATCTCTCTCTCCGTAGACACCTAACCACCGATCTCTCACTTTCTCTCTCTCCCTCTGAAATCCTAATATCTTGTCTCTCTCTCTCTAAATTTTTAACCACCAATTTCTCTCTCTCTCTAAACCATTAATCACCAATCTATCTATCTCTCTAAACCCATTACCACCAATCTCTCTCTTTCTCCACCTCACTTTCTTTAAACCCCTAACCTTTAGTCTCCCTCTCTCTCTCTAAATCCAAATCCCCCAATCTCACTCTTTCTATCTCTTTCTCTAAACCCCTAACGTCTATTCTCTTTCTCTCTCTCTCTCTAAACCCTTAAACCCAATATCTCTCTCTTTCTACCTAAAAACATAACCATCATTCTCTCTCCCTCTATCTCTCTCTCTCTAAACCATTAATCCACAATATCTCTCTGTATACCCCTAACCTCCAATCTCTCTCTCTCTCTCTCTCTCTCTCTCTCTCTCTCTCTAAACCACCAATCTCTCTCTATAAACCCCTAACCCAAAATATTTCTCTTTCTCTCTCTCTCTCTCTCTCTAAAGCACTAAGCCCAAATATCTCTCTCTCCAAACCCCCAACCACCAATCTCTCTCTCTAAACACCTACTCTCCAATATCTCTCTCTCTAAACCCCCAAAGACTAATATCTCTCTTTCTATCTCTCTCTAAACCCCTAACTTTCAATCTCTCTCACTTTTTATCTCTCTTTCTCTAAACCTCTATCCTCCTCTCTCTCTCTCTCTCTCTCTCTCTCTCTCTCTCTCTCTCTCTATACCTCAAACCACCAATCTCTCACTTTATCTCTCTCCAAAATCCTAACCCCTCTCTCTCTCTCTCTCTCTCTCTCTAAACCCCTAACACCCAATCCCTCTCTCTCTTAACCCCTAACCCCTAATATCTCTCTCTCTCTTTGAACCCATAACCCCTAATCTCTCTCTTTGTATCTCTATCTAATCCCTTTAACTTATAATATCTTTCTCTTTAAATCCCTAACCCCACATCTCTCTCTCTCTCTCTCTCCCTCTCTCTCTCTCTCTCTTAGTGGCCATGGCGGTTACATATTTAGAATGATATACATTAGCGGTTATAATGGTTAGAAGTTAAAGATTAGGGTGATGTGGGTTACCATGAGAGTTATGAATTGTACGAGATATTAGACTAGAGTTATTGGTTTCAAGTTAGATGTTAAGTGTTATATGGATTATTGGTTAAGGGTTAAGATGGTTAGAGGTTACGAGTCATGTTTTATATGCGTTAAGGGTTGTAATAGTTATGGATTATGGATTACATACGTTAGGATTGATAAAATTAAGGAATAAACAATTAAATGGGCTAGGTTTTAAAAATCTATGGGTTTATAGGGATTGATGGAAAGGTTTAGGGATTAGGGGATTTAGAGTGAGAGGTGTTAAGGGTTATAATTATTATTAGTAAGGGTTAGGGGGATACAAACTTTAGGGTTTAAGGGTTATAATTATTACTAGTAAGAGTTAGGGGGCTAAAAACTTTAGGTTTTGAGGGTTGTAATCAAAAAAAGTTACATCACAGTGGAAGTGGAACATGTATGAAGGGTTAGAGATGATATGGTTATGAGATAAATGTCTTTTTTATTCGATTCAAAATGGGTTATAGGACATTATATATAAATTATAACACTTCTTCTCTATTTGTTATAGGGGATATATGTTATAGATGTTAAGGGTTATAAGTTTTAAGGGTGATTTATTAGGAGATAAGGGTAAGGGTTGACAAAGGCTAAGGGTTATATGGGTTAGGAATGATATCAATTACTCATTACATTTATACTGGCTATGGGTTATAGGTGTTAAGGGTTGTGTGTTTGATGATAGAGTTTAGGGTTGATGAGAATTAGATGTTATAAGGGTTAGGGGTTAATTTTTATTTGACTAGACACTTTAGAGGTTAGGATTAGGAGGTTAGGATTATATGGGTTAAGGGATATTTAAGTGTTAGGGAATGGGGGATATATCATTATGTGTTAGGATTTAGGAGTTTTAGGGGCTATACTAGTTTATGATTATAGTGTGCCAAGAGTTATAATGATTAGTTGTACTAGGGACTAGGGATTGCAATGGCTAGGGACTAATGGTCAAGGGTTTGGGGATTGAGATATATGGGTCATGTATTTATGGTTATAAGGATGAATATTTATATGTACAAGAGGATAATGTGAGTTAGTGATTATGTGTAATAATATATACATATTATATGATTTGTGAGTTATAAGGGTTACTAGATAGGTATTATAATGATTGGGGGTTATAGGGTATATTGGTGATAAGGGTTAGATTTCAATGGTTATAGGGGTTACATTCCTATTATCATTAGTATTGCTACTCATAATGGAGGATATGCTTGAGAGGTCGTGTGTAGTGGACTAAGGCGTTGTTCTTGAACTTGGATGATTACATTCTTATTTTAGGGATTCAAGCCAAGGTTCCATACCTCAACCATGTATAGGGCCCAAACACCCATACCTAGAATCTAAGACATTAGAATGGCCACACCCATATTCATAATTGGAATCAAGGCTAGCCTCACGAAATCCTATGTCATGGCTTTAGGTGTTATTCATGGAAATGGATGACTAAATCTCCTAACCCTTGTGGTTAAGGAGAGAAGAGAGGGGTCAGGGAGGGAGGGGGGATTGGGTAGAGTGGAAGAGAGGGGGGGGGGTTGGGTGGATAGAAAGAGAGGGGGGTGGGGTTATAGAGTGGGGGGGGTGGGGTTATAGAGGGGGGGGGGGTTTAGGGAGAGATAGAAAAAAAATGAAGGTGTCAATGAACGCGTGCGCGCATTTTGGTGCATGTGTGTTTAGATTCATTTTTTTTGGCGCCCTTCCAGGTTTGGTACTAGCTTTGGATTTCCAAACCTTGACGCTCGGTCTGAGTTATTGCAGAACACACCAAATTTTGTAACTTCATGTTTTTCAAGCTTAGTTCCACATATGTTCCACTTGTGCACTACTGATGAAATTGCACACACTTGTCGAGCTCTGTGTGCAGATTCTAACTATATATTTTTTGAATAAATCTGTGATAGTTTTCTATTTTTAATTGCACTCATGTCAAATTTGTAAAAAGCATAGGTCGTTTATTTGGGCTATAACTTTTTATTGGCTTACATATTTCGAAAACGAAAAAGAACCTGCAAAAGAGTGCACGAATACCTACAAGCTAAAAAAAAAGTTGATTGATTATGTTAAAACCATGATATGGTGGACCAACGCTCGACCATGTTGTTTTAGGGCTTCACTAACTTTCGTAATTTAAAAAATATATAAAATTAACTTTTAAAATTTTGGAAAAATAGCCCTGCACAAGATGCATTATTTTTTAGAGAAAAAATAACATACCAATCTTAGAATAATGACATTTTGGGGTGGTTATACCACTTTTCCATAAATAAGAGTTATATATTCCGGAAGGTGATCCAATTTTTTACGTTTCATCTTTTTACACCTAATTCTAAAAAGTTTTGTAGGTACCTCTAATAATTCATTTTAATGATTAGATTTATGTTTTTCCAGCATGTCATTGCAGCTAACGCATCATAAGTGGGTATCATTACCTTGCACTAGCCCCTTTGCTCAATAGAGTTAAGATTTGACTTTTGTTTGTTTTAGCAATATCACTTATATTAAATTTAAATAGTATGTCTTTGCTCAATGAATTAAGATTTGACTGTTGTTTGTTTAACCAATATTATTTATATATTAAATTTAAATAGTACGTCTTTGCTCAATAGAGTTAAGATTTGACTGTCGTTTGTTTGACCAATACTACTTATATTAATTTTTTTGATATGGTTTGAGGTGTAATTTTGTTGTGAATATTTAATTAATATTATTAGTTATAAATTAATAGATTATTAGGTCACTAGTGAAAGGTCATAACCCTTCGTTATGATTGCTCAAGCCCTATAAAGGCGAGCTTATTGTAAATTTATCATCATCATCAAATATATTATTCTTATTTATTATTCAATATGAAAGTCAGATTCGACTATTAACAGTCCAACCGGATACAGTTGCTACATTTGGTATCAGAGCGGATTCGATCCTTCGGCCTGAGCTCGGATTCGGCTCATCCTCCCTCTCTCATCTCCACGTTGTTTTTTCCGCCGTCCTTCTTCCTCTTCAGGCTCTCGGCTCTCACACTCGCTCCTTCAGTTTGGCTCCTTCATCCCTGCATCATCTGTCACATCACTTCCACTCATCCTCGACTCACGTCCACTCATCCTCCATCACGCTCCTCCATTCCATCTCTTCCCTCTCTCATCTCTCTATCGCTCACATCTACCTGCGCTTCCACTTGACCCTCACACTCTACACTTTCCCCTCCTACGCAAAACTCCTCCTTCCTCACTCTTTCCCACACCTGTGTGCTTACCCACCTCCTGCTCCATATCTCTGCTCCACGTCCAGGCTCCATCCCCATCACTTCCCGCTTGCTTCCCATATCCCTTCCTCCTGCGCATTTCCCCCCCCACCACCATTCCTCCCTCCTAACGCCTACTCACCGCTGCAATTCCCCACACCCTCCACCCCTCCAGCTCCTGCACCCACCAACACAGCATTGCTCCCACACCCTTCTCCACATCCCTTGCTCCCACGCCACCTGCATGCTCCCTCTCACGACCCCCGCTTATGCGTTCACGCAAGCTTCCTACGTCCAACTCGTGAGCCCTCCATCTTCCCAAACGCTGCACAAACGCCCCACTCTTCTCAATCTACTCCACCCTGCACCAACCTCCCTCCATCGCAGCCCAACCCATAGCCAACACCTCCACCTTCCATTTCGTTTACGCCCTTCCCATCGCATTACCTATCCTCTCCACATCAACCTACATTCCAAACAAAAAAAAATACATTATAATAATAATATTATTATAATTTTTTCTAATTAGTAAGTAATATATATATTAATAGTATTGTCCTTTAAACTATTAATATAATATTACTCTCTTCCACCATCATATTTTCATAAAGTTAATTATTACTAAACAATAATTAGCTTAATTGTCAAGAGTCTTTCATCTCCAAAACCAAAATTGAACCCAAATATTCACCTCCCCACACCAGAACAAGAACCATGGCGGAACTAAAAGAGCAAATCGAAAAAATGGAGAAGGACATCAAATCCCTTGTCGCTAACCAAAAAAACTTGAAGGAAGAGATGAAAAATAACAATACAGTGCTTAAAAAAGAAATCAAAGATGAAGTTGTTCTGTTACTAGAAAGAAGGCTGGGTGAAAAATTTGACATCTTGAACGAAAAACAAAAAGACTTGGATGACAAAATGAGTACTATGACTCAAAACATAAACACCATAACCCAGAACTTGAGCACCATGACGCATAACCATAATACATTAATGGAGGTGTTACAAATACTAATGCCTAAGACAAACCAAGTTAGCATTCCAGACATGCTAGATGCCTCATTTCATATTCTCACACAGGAAGCACTTTCTAAGAATCAAGAAGAATTGCAAAAATAACTAAAGATTAACAATGCGACGCTTAAGCAAGAGATAGAAACAAAAGTACTGCCAGATATGGAGGCACGATTAAACAACAAAATAGAAGCTATCAATAAGATAGTAGAGAATAAAAAAGACAAAAATCACCGCCAACAACGAAGCAGTTCAGATATGTCACCTACATCGTCCAGTAGTTCCGATCCACCATCAAACCATAAAGCAAAAGGCAATCAATATCACCCTTACATAGTGTACTCACCTAAGGAAAAAATAGAGTTGTCGAAATACAATGGAAGTGAAGACCAATGCGATGCATGGCTAAACAAAGTGGAGGAATACTTCGACATCTACAATATTCAATCTTACGAGGAGAAGGTGAAATATGTGTCAATGCATATAGAAGGGTACACCTATAATTGGTACTTATGGTGGAAGAGAGACAATTTTTCCTACACCTGGAACTTGTTCAAAAATGATTTTTTTAATAGGTTTCAAGGAATCAAAGAAGATGAATTTTTTAGTAAACTTACCAGATTACAACAGGTTGGAAGCGTTGAGGAATTCACACATCAATGGGAATCCTTATTGACACGAGTATTTGGGTTGTCTGACAAGCAAAGACTTGAAACCTATTTAGGAGGTCTTAAACCATACCTCCAAAAAGAGTTAAAGTTACATGACATACCTACCGTAGAAGTAGCGAGACAAAAAGAAAAAGCTGCAGAACGCAAATTGGAAGGAATAAAAACAAGACGCGATAACCATTATCGACAAGAAAAAGAGACATAATGTAGGTACTGTGCAGATACTTGGTCACCCGACCATAAATGCCACAAACCTTAACCATATGACTATGAAATGGAAAATAGATCAAAGTCATCTAACGGTTACTCTAATAATAGAAAAAAGAAGAAAAACATATGTCGTCAATGCGGTGATGAGTGGACCCCGGGCCATAAATGCAGGAACAATCAGACAATACAGTGCAAAATCATCAATGGGAAGGAAGTCCAAGTCTCTGCACAAGAAATCTCATCCGATTCTAATACCGACGCTGAATCTGAATGAAGGAAGACATTAGGAAAATACTCAAGCTTTGAAGACAAAGCTTTCCTAAGGGGAAGGAAATGCTCTGAATATTTAATTAATATTATTATTTATAAATTAATAGATTATTAGGTTACTAGTGAAAGGTCGTAACCCTTCGTTATGATTGCTCAAGCCCTATAAAGGCAAGCTTATTGTAAATTTATCATCATCATCAAATATATTATTCTTATTTATTATTCTATGTGAAAGTCGGATTCGACTATTAATAGTCCAACTGGATACGGTTGCTGCAAATTTAGCATTAATCGAAGTATTTGTTACATGCCCAACACTGCATACATTGCATTTTAATTAGGTAAATTGTTTTCCTTCTTTTTACCTTTCTCACAACAAAGTATTAACCATAAGGTAGAATATATCATTGTGAAATATGGTGCATCCACTCTTTTGGATCTATCTCAATTCGTATCAAATAGCTCGTTGCTCTTAGTAAATATGCTAATCATTTCATTTGTTATTACATCCAACCGTGGATAATTGAGACACTCATTTTTGTGGTATTTTCACATTGCAAAAAGAAAAATATAAAAATTGTAAGCTGGCAAATATACTTATGTAACATTCACGAATCTACTCGTTTTAAACCACACAAAATTATATTTTGAATTTTATATAATGCACAACCTAGTTTTTTTTTTTATAATGAGGCTCCTATCCCTGTTGAGAAAAGTACCTAAAAGCATTTTTTAATGGTGTTACGTGGATTAAATTTTACATTTAAATTTTAGTATTCACTATACACATTATATTTTGAATTTTATATAATGCACTGCCCTAGTTGAGTATTTTTAATGCATCGCTTGTCTACTCTTGGGAAATAGTAGCAAATAAAATACTATGAAATTCTTAATAATGTTAAATAATATTTTATATCATGGTATATTTCTTATTTTATATGCGTTGAGTATTCATTATCGGACAAACGGCGGCCTACATGACCCAATCTCCTGGAGCCTGTAGTTGCCAAGACATGTGGATTGTAGTTTAGAAGCTAAGTTCCATGCGAATATTTTAGCCTGTCACCCACCATCATGACCACAAACTATGACCACTCAAATCTAGTGATGACCATGCATGTGTTACGTCTGGCCATTCTTGTATTTGGAAAGAAGTACCAAATTGCTTCCACGGCTCCGGTGCAAAATTATGTTAATGCTCTATTCTAGGGATTCACAACAGAATTATGCTATATTCTAGCATGTACATAAAACAATAAAATATGAAAAGCTTTCTCTAGACTCAAAATTCATTTAGAAATCCCTATGTTTGTCAATCATGCCTCTAGGAAAGCTAACAACCACTAAGGAGAAAGAAAATAGAAAATTTGATAGCAGGTTTAATCTGAAGCTAAGCCCCTCCATGATAGATATATTATGAAACCGTGGCCTTGAATAGTCATCAATTAGAGATAGATTTGTGTCTATGAATCGTGATTCCTTGTTAAAATCTTGGACTGTAGAAACCCCACAAAGTGATTCAACAAAATGAATTTCAAATTTTAGTGTTCCAGATTGGTAAATCTTCAATTAAGGACCGGTAAAGACTCTGTGAACTATTTGACTAATTTTAGTTCAATGGTTTATGAATGTTGAGCTAACTGAATATGTATTTATTGATGTATCGAGTTAATTATGAATATGCAAAACAAGAATTTGGATGTCTTTATAAATCTTGACATCATCTATTCAACTGAATCTGGTATCCTTGTCAATGGTTAATGGTCTGTAGAATTGCATATTGTATTTGCATTGTAGTGTAATTTAGCAATTGGTCTTAGATTTCCTCGAATGCATTAAGACCCTAGAGAAGAAGTCTAACCATTAAAGATCCAAGTTTCAAATCTGTTGATAAAATCCCAGTTTCATTTCCTATGAGGAAGGTCGAAGTGGACGAGCCAGTGCCAATGGTATCAGTTTAAGACATTTAAAGGCCTATATAGGAAAGCATGTTCTTATTCCAATAAAGGTTAGGGAAGAAGAAATAAAAAATAATTGTGCCCCATAGCCTCAAAGGCTCATAGAGGTAGCTGGGTAAAAACCCTCGAAACCTCTGTGTTCAGACGTTTTAGCAATGTTTCTATCTTTTATGCTTGAGGCATGTGATTTACCTGACTGGAAGTTCTTACTGCTTGGGTCAGTGTCTATTTCGTTCCTCCCTCATGCCGAAGAATAAATAAAAAAGTTTTATAATGCGCCACCTGGAAAGCTAGAGCCATCATTATCAGTCGAGAGTTTTAGACAGTTTCCAACCTAAAGCCGGAGTTGAACTGAAAACATGTACAACTCCACCTTTCATAGGCCGAGCAAGTAAATGCACATTCTCATCATTTGGCCTCTCAAGCACCCACTACATCTCATCCTTTCCCTTTGGCTCAAATTCATGGAACTGGATCTTTTAGACGTCTGCTTACCATACCCTTAGGTTGCGTGTTCGAATTGAACCCCACGCTAATAATGCAATTAAATATGACATGCATAGTACTAGCATGCACCTTTGGCTTCAATCTATAATTTTTATGCATTCTGATACACTCGCACATATATTTAATATATTTTAGAGTATCATGTAAGTTATAGAAAGTATTCACATTAGGGCCAAACATCCTAAAACTAGGGCTTACAGAACATAATCGCCCTTTCAAACTAAGACAGTTTATATTTTGACAAAAATAAACCAAAGGACTAAGTCAGAAAACCAGTGTTTAAGACTTAGAAACCGCATACTGCATATAATAGATAGAAATTGAAAGAAGCTAGCTTGTTGAATCTTAACCCCTGTAATGATAGCACGAGTCTTTCATATAGTTAAATTAAGTGCTAAATTTGTCTGTATGCATATCTTATAAATTGCAGAATTGTAGAAGAGGAACAATTCATATAAATTTGTTTGTATGCAGAAGAGGAACATCTTTTATAAACTACATCATGCAAAAGGTATGAATAAGAGCAGGAAATGATCATGCTTCAAGCAAAAGGTGCCTGGGAGAGTTTCTAGGTAGAGACAGTGGCTTGGCCTCAACGACAAGCACGAGTTCAAACTAATTCATGGCTTCTAAACTACATCCAAGTCCAAGTCTTGTTTCCCTATAACAGAGTTGTCATGGAAAGGTATGTACACTTTTATTGAAATGATAAATAAGGTAATAGAAAAATACTACTTTAATTTCAGAATACTTGAATTGAACTTTACCTATAGTCTTCGTAATTCATGCATGTAATGTTTTGCTGGAAAATGGTGCTCAAGTTAGATCCAACAATCTTCAGTGTCCCACAATGCACGATGGATTCATGTTCTTGCAATTGTTCTTGTAGCCTCGAGGTAGTAGGCATGCTCTTGATACCTGTTCTTACAGCCTATAGGTAGGCATGCTATTGAATATTAATGAGTTGAAGGAAACATGTAGGTAGGTAGTAATGATACACCTTCTGGCAATGCAGACAGGCGGTGAACAGTGAGGTCGTAAGGAAGAATTTGATGGATGTCTTGTGACAAAGATGAAAACGCCGGTTCTCTTTCAATTTGATGAAGATGGACATGCCCGCCACCACCCGATTGACATGCCACCACCACCTCTTCCACTGCTTGATAGAATAAGCATGCCACCACCACCTCTTCCACAACTTGATAGAATAAAAAGTGTAGTGAAATAAATGTCGTCAGTCCTCGAGAAGTGATACCATTAATGGTATCATTAATGACTATTTATGTTTCATTAATGTATAATGAAAAAACAAATCTTTGCTTATGTTAAAACTTAATACTTTGCTTTATGTACTAGCAAGAAAGAACCAGGATCCGAGCAATAACGATTAAAAGTTTCATCCAATGATAATTGAAAGAAATAAAATTATATCTATTATTTAATTGAAAAATAAAAAAATACTAGGTTAAAGTTTGGTTAAACTATGAAATTTTAAAATTCAAAGGCAAACTAATGGATAGTCAACACATATCGAAAACAATAGTTTCACTGGCCTTCGACAGGGGCTAATAAGGGGGTGACTTCACGTGTTTTTTTATCGCCAATGTTCTATTTTGACAATATATACTATGAGATGTGCACTTGTGCATGCAACTATTTAATAACGTCATGACACATAGTCAAAGTGCTATAAACATTGATAGGGCTTTTGATAGAATAAAAGTATACCTTGCACCTTGCACAACTTTGCTTTTGAACTTTGCACCTGCACCACCACACTATGCACCTAACTTTGCACCTGCAATACCCGACTATGTCATTATGTCATTTTTTGTGGATAGAAAATTTCTAATAAAACTGAAACAAATATACACATATCCACTCATCTTCCCATTAGAGCACCTGGATTTTATGGGCAGAATCACAAATTTGTGACGAAAGAAAAATGAAAGAACAATATGTATTTGTATTCTTGCCATTTATATATCTTCTTACTTTCATATATCAAGTGGTAAAGTGTCTTCTTAATATACCTCTTGTTCTCTTGCGCTCCTTTTCAATATGCTTCCCGTTCTTCTACACTGGCTACAACATCTTCTCTCTATAATTATCACTCTCAGTTTGCACCTTTTCGAAACCAAAACGAAGCAAGTTGGCGTGGTGGATGAACGACACAACACAAACTCATTAAACTTTAATTAATAGTTTTGCACCTTTTGGAAACCAAAAAGAGGCCTGTGGACGCGATGAATGAACAACACAACACAAACACATTAAATTTTAATTAATAGAACATAATCCAAGATTACACAATTGAAGATAATATTTTTTTTTAATATTTACATAAAATTTAGTGATCCATCTTTATCTATAGTAATCAATTTGTATGGACGACAGAAATGTCCAATCATAAATAGGACATCAATAGCAATTAGAGATGCCACGGTATCTCTCCAACATTTGTAGCTAGAAGGAAAAATGATACACATGCAAAACATGCTAGTGAACAAACCCAATGCACAACACAAGAAAAATCAAGCATGAAGTTAAATGAATTTATCATCTTAAGCTAAAGAGATTCAAACTATGGTACAATGAAGGCCACTTCTTTTAGATTTAGCAGCAAGTAGCAAACCTAGAATGAAGATCTTGTTATTTTGATAAGATAAATACTCCATCAACCATTCACCCCCACACATGTTCATTGCATAAGACAGGAATTCTTTCATTCATGCCTTATTTTTTTTGCTGCAAACATCCAAAGTAAGACCATGATTTCTTGCACCGCCAAACACATATAGTAGATTCTCCAATCTCCCATTCTTCTTGGTATTCCTTTGATTTGAGAATGTTGTACCATCTATGGCATACAACCATGGAGGCATGCAACAATGAGCGTGTAATCCTGGCTAATTACTCCACAAATAGGTTGTCTAGCAATAAATTTATATAGGATTTCTCATAGCCTACTCCCTTGGAGATATTAATACACTTGTAACTTAACATAAATTATAAAACCAGCTTTAGCTAAGCCTTGATAAATGTGACTATTCTACATTTGTTGTTGAATACAGGTTGACCGCCATTTGTTGCTAATGTTTCCATTTGCCTCCTTGTATCACCTTTTTCACCACCTTTTCCTAGGGCGTGAGATGTCCTCTGCGTGGTTCACTCATGCAAGTTTGTATGTTTCTGTGAGTCATATCATTCTCAACGTACTTGTCAATTAAAACCTACAACACATATCAAATGTAATAGTTTACTCACATGATTATAACCCATCGGTTGCCCAAAAAACGTTTTCATATTTTAATTTCTTGGCATGTTTATTGTAGAGTGTCAATTTCTACGTTTGTTTATTGCTACGGGTGCTTCAATGGTTGCTTCTCTTTTGTAAGAGTAATTGCATTCAATGCCAACCTAATCTATTTATGCATGAAAAGAAATAGTGCGAAAACCTATCATTCCCTTCCTATTATGTTGATTTCCTAAAACCTAAACCCTAGCCAGATATCAGTCAAGGCCCAGGGTTTTCTTTTCGGGACCTCCAGGATTTGCAACATTTATTGGTGAATAGCAGCAATGGGGATTTCCAGGAGGATAAGATAAAAATTTGGTTTGTAATTGCTTTACAGGTGTGAAAACATGATAATCCTTAGTAGAATGCCTGGAACCTGATGGAGAAGGATAAGTCTGTGGCTTCATCTTTCTAGTACTAGTTCCTTGCACTAATGCAGGATGAAGTGCTTGGAGCTTCGCAGCCTTAGCAATTGCAGATTGAATTTCCGTTCTACTAATCTCTTGATAAAGTGGCATTCAAAAATGAATTGGATATCGGTTCCCAAGGATGGATTCCATGTGGGAAGATCATGATGGACAAACATGAAAAATTCAACTAAATCTTAGGATTTGTGGCTGGAAACTAAAAATGGTTTTTTGCATTACATGGTTAGAACTTGTATCAATGCCCACCTAAACCCTTATTTTTAACTTTGTTGGCATTTGAAGAGGGCAATGCAAGAAAAGATTTGGATTTTTGGGTTTGCTTATTCCAGGAGGTGGCAACTACGTATAAGTCGTTAGGACACAATGATATTCTTCAATATAGTAAGGATGAAGTACATCCTAATTAGTCGTTGAAAGAATGATTGTTGGCCCCTTGGTATTGACAAGTCTTAATATCATTCAAGGACATTCCCTGACATATTTGCATGGCAGTATAGTTTCAGAGAATGGATCCAAATGGGTGTAGTGACTATGCTAATTGATTTTAGGGAATAGGCAAACCGGGTTGAAGGAAGCATGTGTGAGCTCATTGAAAAAAGGAAAAAAAAAAAGAATCCAAATAAAATGCAATATCCCTAATTTGGAAAATTACTCAATTTTGGCCAATTTCGAACCTTGGACTAGTGAAACCCAAATTGTCCCAAATGATCCCAAATGATTTCGAATTCTATATGGAGGGGCTTGAGAGGTATTAAGACATCCTAATTCAGCTCAAATACACTTACAAATTCATTAGAAACTTTCAGGGTTCGCAATTCTCAAGGAAGAAGGAAGGGGAATAAAACTAGTTGAATTGGATAGTTGAAAACCACACTAGACTAGTAACTTTTGACCTTCCAGAAACTGTACGGCCTTCCCTATTTTATGATCTAAGAATTGGATATGTTATAGCACCTCAAGGGAAACACATATGCAACATTAAATTGGGTTTTAGGGTTTGTTATACCTTCCAAAAAACAACGGGTTGTTTGACATAGAAATTTTGGGAAAACAGTCAACAAAGGACATAAGTTTATGCACAATCTTTAGTAAAACTTCAAGGTTCTGAACACAAAATTTTGTTTATCCATTTTACTCCATATGTAGCTCGAAATATAAGCTAAACCTCACAAAAAATATGATATTAAACAGATGCACAGTCATTCCAAAACACCATGAGAAACAAGTGATGAAACTAGCTCGATTCTTGATATTACATGAAATGTTTGGTATTTCGAGTTGTGTCTCTCATGTGTAGCTCATTGCAATGATATACAACATATAACATGGCCATAGAGTCAAAACATTAGTTTCCACAAACTATATGCAACTAGGAGTGTGCCATCATACTTGTACATGAACATTGAGAGAATTTTGAGAGAGAGATAGTAGAGAAAGAAGAGAGAACATGAAATCGAACTCAAAGGGGGATCGAACATGCATCAAAACATATCCATGAAGATATTTTGAGAGGTATGAATGGCCTCTCCTCCAAACAACTTGGATAGGAATATTTCACCCACGAAATTGGTTCTAAGGCAGGGAGGATGAACATCCATTGTGCAAGGACAAGCTAAGCTCTCCAAAAGTGCAAATGAGAAATGAACAAAAGATGCTCTCCTTTTTTATACTCCTCTTTTATTAACCTCCAATGGACTCCATAGCTCGAACTCACTCCAAGAGTCTTCACTCAACTCAATTTAGGGAGAGATTCTCATAGAAAACAGTTGTCCACTTCTTTCTTGCATTCCTCTTCCCCCAATTCGAATGGGGAATCTTGGCTAACCATAAATCCCCCTATGCGCCATCATGGTGGCTATTTTTAGCCCTGATATGTTAGATGTGTCATATTTCTGCAATCAGGTTTGAATTTGTCATATTTTTCATAGATTCTCCATCATTGTTGTCATAGATGCCCGAGAATCTAGCTATAAGTGTCACAACTTCTCTATGATGTCTCTTCCTCTTCCATGGGATGTACTCTTCCACTCCAATTTGACCTTCCTACATTCTTGCCATGAATAATGCCTCTTCAACTCCCCCAAGTATGTCACACTCCATCTTGGAATCGAATTGATGAGAGAATGATGCCAAGTGTAGTGGGGAATATTGCCACATGTGGGTCCCACAATCTCTTATGTGCCTTCATGATCCAATACCACCTTATTTTCTTTTTATTATTATTTATTTGTCCCATTTAATGTGAATTTGTAAGTCTAAGGTCATTTTGGGTCTTGTAGCTCCCTTATTCCAAATTTTGATGCTTCCACCCTCAACCTAGGGAACTAGTAAGTTAGTGGAATTTTTCCTCCATGATAGTTTATTTGGATGGGGACATTACAAACTTTGAATTGTGGATTTGATCTTGGTGTGACCCACCTTGTCCATTTGTCTCTAATTTTACATTATTACTAACTTGGACATCATGCTTGGTAATTATTTGACCCTTAGCACCAATTTGACAAACTATCATGAACATGGCCAAATGGCTTAGGCCATGGTGATCCAATGCAAAATTTTGAGACATGACATAAAGATTCCAACGTATGAAAGTTGTGTAGTCAAATGTGCAACAAATAACAGGGGATAAGGTGCTAAAGAGTTTTGTCATCTCAAGCCACAAGTTTTCGCCACCAATGAGGCAGATTCAATTCGACCTACGAAAGTTAATGCTTTCCCACACAGCTCTTACTTTGAAGGTTAGATATTTTCACCTCATTGTTCATGTTGACATTTAAGTTTTGACCATAATTTATCAAAGGAAAGGAAAAATAGCTAGTCTCAAATGTAACTCAATCCTTAGGAACCCACATTCGTGAGTTTGCACTGGCCACTTATGAATTTCAATTATCACTAAGTATTCACTAATATAGGTGCTCTTGGGCAAAGGATCCAAAAGAGGAGGAGGAGGGAGCAGTGAATGGTAAAATCCCATGGTTGAACCTACAATAAAAACGTGAAATGCAACAAAAAATATGAAAATGAAAGGAAAGGGCATTCCTAGTGCTCTTGCAGTAGCAAACCTCCGGATTGGGAAGGGGAAGAGAGAAGCTACAAATGCATGGCCAAACATTTGGTACATTGAACAATGATGATGGCGATAACCAAAGCTCTAATTATTTCATTATTAGCCCCTTCATTCACGCACGATCAATATGGAGGCAAGCTAGCATTGATTGGGATGGACTGCATAAAAATTATTTTAATGCAATCGAGGAGCTATGCATGCACATGCAGTATCCCAACTTCATTGATCCTTGTGAATGGGTTCATATCATATGTTGTATGAAGAGAATGAAGCAATGCTATGACCTTTCTAGTTTTAAATCAAATCCATAGCTTCCTCTTCCTACCAGTGATATATGGCTACCATGCTCCAAGAATATTACTTACAAGAATTCTCTAGGTCATGGATACCATTGTATTATGATCCATATGGATATTAGCGGCCACCCACCTATTCCATTGGCTCAAAACAATTTTTCCATTGTGACAGTTCTTTTAGGGTTTTTCATTCCCAAAACTTTCAATGATGTTTTGAGGCCCTAAATGATTTTTTTGGCAATGCCGCAATACAAATACAACCAAATGCATGTATGGATGGGAGAAATTTTTACTTCTCATCTAGAGCTTTCCAATGGGATACCAAGCGCTATAAACGAAGATTGAATGCAAAATTTATGCCATCGGGAAGTTGTCACCTCAACTAACCACCTCGGGGCCTGCAAAACATTTTTACGATTCATCTCCTAGGGTTAGGTTTTTGGATGTTAGGGTTTTTTATTCATGCTTATGATAAAAAGGCCCTTCAACCTCCTTTTGTAATCAACTTGTCACGATTGAGCATAGCTACCACATCTCTTCTTAGAGATAAAGCTACCACCATTCTAGTTTCTTTTATTTTACAGTTTGTTATGCTTCATTAATTTAATAGAATCTAAGTTTATTGCATCATTGTGTTCCTTGCAATAGATCTGTGTATTTGGTTCTATATATGCTCTTTCATTTAGTTCTCACATAAATCTGGATCATCTTGTTAAATATACAACATCAGGAGACATTCTCCAAACCAATCTTGTGTAGTCAAGATTGATCCTCCCGTATAGAGGTGAGCACTTTGATTGCCTTTTGTATAAAGGTTGTTCCTACCGTATAGAGGTGATCACTTTGATTTCCTTCTGTGTAAAGGTTATTCCTCTCGTATAGAGGTATTGATCAAAGTAATGATGTTGTAAAGTCTTGTTGGACAAGGCTCCAGACTTGTGTGTATCAAGTCATAATTATCATGTGAACCTTCCGTATAAAGGTATCCATGAGATCTATCTCCCATATAGAGGTGGAAATTCTGTATAAAGGCCATGCTTTACTTGTTAAAAGCATTTAATTTTGTGTGATATATTATTAACCATGATCACCAGATTGCTATTAAGTCTCCTTTAGAGATTGATCACCTCTAAAGTGAATTACTTTAGCATGTGATCTTTTGGTCCGGAATAATATAATCTAATCACAACATCCGATAATTCTTCTTAGTATAATGTAATGTGATGGATAATTAAAGTTAGCACATATTGACCATGCAGTAAGAGATAAATAAATAAAAGATAAAGTTTAGAGAACAAGAGAATTCAAAATTTCCCATGCAGACAAGTCAGCTAATTAAAGAGAACTCAAATTATTAAAGCTTCAGTTATAAAGCTTCAATTAAGTACCAATGCTTCAGTTAAAGCATCCATTAAATATATGCCTCAATTAACTAAAGAACTCACAGTGGTCACTTCAAGTAAATCAATCAGCATGATTTCAATTAACTAAGTGTTAAATAAAAAGGACTAGTTAACTAAAGTATTTACACTTTAGTTAAACTAAAAGATGACACTTCAGTTAAAGAGAAGATCTAGTTAACTAAGTGTTATTGCATGATGACACTTATGATGACACGTGAGTTGTGACACTTACATGTTGACACTTAAGTTAGTCACCTAACTAAGTGGGAAATATTTTAGTTAAGAGGCGAGTTCATCCTAAGTGACAGCTCAGCAAGATGAAGCACTGCATGAGAAGTGGGGTGCACCACTCCATGCAAGATTAATACATCCAATTTGAGGGTGAGCTCATCCTGAAGTTAGAAGTTAAAAATAGAAGAGAAGAATGTATAAATATGATATACATGGTTGTTGAATCCAGTGTGAAGCGAATTCTCTTCTCCATTGAAGGCAAGGCACTTCTCTTTGTGCATGGTATTGTTTGTGCTTATTATTGTTTTGTTGGGCATGCATCCAATTGATCTCTCTTCTCTATTGCTTTTGTATCTTCACCAAGAAGTTTGGTGATCTCTTATCTTCCGAAAGAAATCTACTATGTTGTAAAAGAAAGCATTCTCTGCTATCCATTATATTATACTAAGAAGAATTGTTGGGATTTTTGTTCTCATAATTTTGAGGATTTTCCCCAGGGTATATATTGTGTTATGGTTGTATGAATTTCATGGATTGAATTGTCTCATTGCTTCAATTCTTTGCATCTAAAAGAATTAAATATCAAAGCTCAACCAAATTTCAACACATCTTACCTTCCTGCTTGCATGATATCATTTAACATACTCGAGAATGATGATTACGATTATCTACTCGTGCATTGTGGGGTGTCTCATTTAATTGTCCATTGCAAATGTATAGTTTCTAAGCCATAAAGAATTGGATTTCTTCATTACAAAATCTACTTTCTATACCATCTCAGTCCCAATGTGGATATGGAAACACATCCAAATGATGTTTGTTGTGTGATGCAACATGCTTGATGGGTTTCTTCTTATAGACCGCATAGGTTTGGGCATTAATGGATGTAATGCATTCCAAGTTTAATATATCATGTCATTCATTGCCCATTCGTGCATACATCCATGGGAAAGAATCTTATGTTACTACAAAGATTATGAAATGATTGAAGCTCTGATCACTATAGGACAAGATTCTTGTGAGGAAAAAATTGTTGCGATTCAAGTTCAAATTCTATATTATTGGAACACAAATCAAATAACTATACTTCTTGTTAACTAAATTACAAAAGAATTCCAAAGACATGAAAAAACTCCTGAGCTGTGTTATGTTGTTATGCATAGAGATAACTTTGCCCATCCTTGGCAAGCTTGAGATTGGGAATAAATTTGGTCACTACACCAACAGTAAATACAATGAATCCATTATTGTTTAACCCGAGTTTTGCTGCAATAATCAGTGATAAACGAAGTAGATGTTTTTTGTTTTCAATTCACGTGTTTCCAACATCTTGGCTAATGCAATACATGAGGCCCAAAATCCTTCCTTCCTCGATAGAACACAAAAATGCTCTTCCTCTTCAATGTTTGACTTGGTTTTTGATCAACGAATGAATCCAAGCAGAAAGGCGATGAACATCTATGGCTTCAAGGGCAATGAATACAAAGGTGGTGAAGAAATGCAATCTAAATGCAACGCAAGAAACAATGATGCAAAATTCGCTGAGAGTTGAGATGAAATTGACACAATAGGGACACACAATTTGAAAAAATGAATAGAAAAAAGATGTAGGGAAACATAAAATGAGATGAAAAGACAAGGTGGCTAAAGATTTACATGCGTCTCATTTTCTATTTTGCATAATTATTTTGCACAAAGTAGGACACTAAAAGTGTCATATTGTAGTGGTGATTCAAACCTTGTGGATGACATGTTTAGTATATAAGATTAACAAACAATGTATATATTATCTTAATGTAACTTAGAATTTATCTCTCTCTCTCTCTCTCTCTCTTTATATATATATATATATATATATATTTATGAATATTTAAAAAATGAAAAAAAACTCAAATACTTACATTTTTTTTCCACAGAAAAAATCATACTCTTATTATTCATATCGAAAAGAGAGAATACATTCTACAGATGCGATTGCACAATTCAAGTTCAATGCTTTAGTTTTTGTTGTTTACAACATTCTGCGTTCATAGAACCAATCTTTGTTGGTAGGCAGTTTGGTGAGTCACCATCGCAGCATCGCGAATGCTGCGCAAGGCCAAAGGTACTGCGAAAGGAGGAAAGTAGCAAGCAAGGTGACAAGTATTTTTTTAGTTTTGGGTCATTTGGACCGCATCATGTATATTTTGGGTCATTTAGACCGCACTATAGGGGTTTTTGGGTCATTTGACCGCATTATATGGGATTTTGTAATGTCCCTTGTTAGGAATTTTATTAAAATTGCAATTTTCCACTTTTTTCCTTGGTTCGACCTTGGACTAGTTTCGATCTCTAGGTCCCAAATTTGCCCCAAATGATCCCAAATCTTCTGAGAAGGTATATGAATGATATTATAACATAAATATGTGTTTCAGGGATGCCTTTGTACCTTTAAAACACTTCTGCAAATACTCTTTCAATTCTGGTCAATGTAGGTAACTTTACTAGTGATTTCCCTTTGACTAGTATTGGTCTCTAGGTCTTAAATTGACTCCAAATGCCTTCAAATCTTCAAGGAAGGTTTATGAATGATATTAGGAATTGAATATGATGTTTAGGGATAACATATGGCCACCAAAAGACCTTTGCAAATTCTCTCAAGATTCTGGACCAAGTATGCAATTTTACTAGTAATTTGGGGTTCAAATCCCCCTGAGGTAAGTACTGAAAATGGCTTCCCAAATGCCTCCAAACCCACTCAAATTTATGAACAGAGGTATGTAATGTGTTAAGTATGTTATTAAGGTCTCATATGAACCATTAATGGTTTATTACAACTGTTCTCACCCTCTCCCATTCAACTGCAAAAATCCCCAATTCGACCCTTGGGGAAATGACACTATTTCACCTCCCAATACAACTAAACGGAGTAAAAATGCTTCAAATGCTCAAGTACAGTACATGAAACTTATAGAAGACATCCATGGCAGTATATTGATCACAAATATATCATATAATCATCCATTTATTCGAAATCATCATCAATACATTGGTTCACAACAAGGTAATGGGGAAATGGCATTGTTCTTCCATTAAAAATGAGATTTATACATTTATACTTGGAATTTCGACCTGAAACTTTCTGGAGATGAAGAACAGAGTATTTACTTCATATTACAAAAGAAATGGGGCATTAGAAGCTCCCCCAAAGAGTACAATAGCTCACCAAAAACGCCCTCCCTCAAGGATCAAGAATATGCCATCAAAACTGGAAATGGTTGAAGGAGCGAGCTGCAATAGAAGAAACCATGAGCTGCCCTGTAGCTTACACCTGCAAATAAAGACTCCATTGAAGCTCCAAATGAAAGGTCTGAATGGCCTTTCCAATTGCCAACTTGGATGGGAATATTTCACCCTCGAAATTGGCTAAGGCAAGAAACTAGTCATCCACTAGCTCTCCCTCTTCACAAATGCAATTGCAAATTCTACAAATGATCAAAAGCCGGTTTCATTCTTTGTTATTGACATTTATAAAGTTCTAATGGCCTCCATGGGTCGAATTCCTTCCAAGAGACTCATGCCAACTCAAGTTGGGAAGAGATTCCAAAGAACGCCACTTGTACAACAATTCCTAGTCTCCCACTTCCACCAAATCACATGTGGAAGCATCTTAGCTGCCCTAACACCCTTGAGCGCCCTCTTGGAGTCTATTTTTAGCCCTGACATGTCATATATGTCATATGTCAGCCTTCAGGTCTGATTTGTGTCATAGGTGTCATAGCATCTTCATCATTGTTGTCATAGAGCTAGGGAATCTAGCCCAAGTGTCTCACTAGCTCCAAATTGCCTCTTCCTCTTCCATGGGAGTTACTCTTCCTCTATATTTCGACCTTGGATGAGTTATGCCATGAATAATACCTTTTGGACTTCCCCAAGTATGTTACCATTCACCTTGAATTCGAATTGGTGAGAGAATGATGCCAAATGTAGTGGGGAAATCTAGCCATATGTGGGTCCCACTTCCTCCATGTGTCTTCATGATGAAATGCCACTTTGATTTTCACTTGTATATATTTATTTAGCTCCTTTATTAAATATTTATGC